>JAZBNJ010000038.1:7202500-7690000 GCA_037349165.1 Choristoneura rosaceana | reverse complement strand
ATTTACTAAATATTTTCTAATTTTATTTTGTTTTAACAATGACTTAATATTTGTTTGTAACTGATTTAATGATATTATTTCAATTCTGCAATTATTTATTTTATTTCAAATTCGTCATACCCGTTTGCAATTTATGCCACCGCGCAGTCTTTATTTTTTTACCTGCTTTGGAAAAAGCTACTACTCTTCCTTGGTTACCTTTTCTGAGCTAATAGTTTACGTTATATTTTATAGTACCATACAATACAAAGGCTCTTTATTGTACACCAGATATAGTAAGCCATACAGAAAATAGATACTCAGAGAAAAAAATACAAGATAAGCAATAGGCGGCCTTATCGCTTAAGAGCGATCTCTTCCAGGCAACCTTTAATCTACGAAATTAAGGCTTGTTTCCTCACACATGTGATAAACAAAATTGTGATTTATGGGCGGTATAGGAATTAGGATGCTCGAGTCTGGGGGGCTTACCCTATCACGAAATTTAAAAATTGAAGTTCGTATCGTAGCGTACCTCGCACACCCTGTATGAAATAATATAAGCGTGAGTGTGTAACCAACTTGCCGGTCGGAGGAATAAAAGGCGTGTGGTTACAAAAATTAAAATATAATAAAAAAGAAAAATATATTTTATTTCAGTCAGCACTGCTCTTGTAGGTAATTAAAAAAAAACACTGATCTGAGACTTGTAGGACAGGTAAGGAGACAGAGAAGGGTGTTAAGGTAGCCTCGGAGCGTCCAGTCGCGCCGGCGATCGATCTGCTCCGCAGCGGAGCGGAGTGGAAGTGGAGATGTACGAGATCAACAGGAAAAAGGAAGGGCTAGAATCCAATCCAAGTCTCGTTCTAGTGTCGGACTAGAGAAACAAAGCTAACGAGACTGGAATTAGGTTTAAGAAATCAAATTACGGCTTACGCTTTATCAATTAGTAAAGCCAATGACGGGAAAAAACAAAAGAGTATTATTAATTTAGAATTTTGTTCTTCTGTAACCGCCCGTTGCGCACCGCGGATATTTGCCATGTTACAAGTGAGACGGCAAGATACGAAGTTCGAATTTTGCACTTCGTAGTACCTATCCAGAAAGCCCGCATTCTTTGTTTCTGGGATTCTAAAAGAGTCTTGTTCGTAATTCCTTACCTAGGTACTTACCACCCTTACACAATGTGCTAAAACTCCAAAGTAATCTCTTTCGAACGTTTTAGAACTCACATTAGCCCTAAGCACTTTTGCCAGGCGATGGCGATGCCAATTTACATACATTGATCGCCGATTAACGGCCCACTAATTCCGCTCGAAACAGGTAAAGCGGAAAGAATACTGCAAACCACGCTCTATATCGCCCAAGCAAGGTCCATATCAGCATAGATGTTGATAGATTTTAGGGCTTTCTGCATTGGATTTAGGCGGCGTAATTGAATATTCACATCTCGATGGCTGGCCGTTCGACATTTGATGATTGTCGCGGGAACGATCGCATTTTTATTGAAATAAACCTGAAAAGAAAACAACCTTCGTGCCGGTTGTTTGCGTGTAATGAAGCGGGATATTTGATACTGTTAGTGGAGCGCCTCGCTAAAATGTGTTTTGTATGTGCGGGGAAATTGATACCACGCTTTAATATTAAAATGTTATTCTTTTGTAGATTAGATAAGATAGAATTACAGTAAATTCGTCGATGAATTTACATTCTTATAATATAAGTCAAACGTGATTTTCCAGGTGCCATATTTGTACTCGTGCTTCGAGGGTTTCGTACAAATCTACCTATATGAGAATCCAGTATAAAAATGTACACAGGGTACGATAATCTTTCATTGGAAAGTATACGAGTACGTATGTCATAAAAAGACAGATGTAAAAAAAATATGTAGAAATAACACAGACTCACATAGCTTTTCACAAAGTACAAGCTTTGCTTACTCTGAAACTACAATTTAAACAGTCTTAATTATTCCATGATCTATATTATATTATAAAAATATAACTCTACGAACTTCATATAAAAGGTTGTAAATTAGTTTACTGTGATGTAGGTACAGTTGAACAGACTGATATGTATTTACTCGTAGTAGGGTGGAACCAATTAGTTATCAATTTCACTACGATTTCCTTCACAAAAGTACGAGATGTCAGCATGACATTAGCACAAAGGTTCCATCCTGGTACATAATTCAATTTGGTCGACTGTACCTACTCGCATTGCGATAATAATGCAGACTTACGTGTTATTGGCGGATGATAGCCGCCGGTGCAGGCTGCGCAGCGACATGGCGTACCCCTAGCAGGGCGGGCTGCCGCTGCCCTTGCCGCGCGGGCGGCGCAGCGCGCGCGCCCCGAAGAACGCGCCCTCCTCGTTGCAGGACTGCGAGCGCTGCGACGCCAGCATGCCGGCCACGCGGCCCAGCGAGTGGAGCGGACGCACGCGCGCGCGCCGGCCCCAACCGCACCCCCCCACCACCTCAATCTTGCCGGCCGACACTGACAACTACCGGCCTCCTCCCGCACGCATCGGCCCTTTCCCTGCGATCGCCGCGTCACGCGTGCGCCGCACGCTTTCAATCCCAAACGTGAAGCACGCTTCTTAACCTAGCTAAGGCTACGCTGACGCTGGCTTGGCACTTGTGTACACTAAATTATCTTATGCTAACTACTTGTAATTGATAGTATCGGTTGAAGGCGCTTTGTCGTTTGTTCTATTTTTGTAATTGGTTGGACTATAGTAATTGTCGTCAGCTCAGTTCCGTGCCTCAAGATGGAGATCTGAAACAAAAAAAATATCGCGTTAATTTTTTTGCCTTCGGCCAATTATACATGCCACTGCGGGACACAGAGGCCTCCTTTCAGTTCAGACTGAGAGAGTTTGAATTGTACCTACTTCCTACGTAAGGTTAGTGCGGATTGGGAGCTACACGCATAAAGGTTCCTTAAGTTGTTATCCTCCACGAAAAGTTCATATTGTTATTACATTTCAAATACTTATAATTTCAAGCATAAATTCAAGAACTCAGAGGTGTACGAGTATCTAAGTAGGTAAGTTCGTACAAAAATATTCTAACGGACAGCCAAATCATCCCGTATTACCCAAAACAAAAACCAAATATGGTAAAAGAATGTTCATATAAAATTATGCAGGTGCTAAATTGTATATCAGTTGCCTAAAACATAAAATATGCTAAAACCTTTGCCGAATTCAAATCTTAACTAACCAAACACATTTCTGAGGATACTGCACTTCTCTTGTAAGCCCTAACTCAGCTTTAAAATGTTGTAAGTTATGTATTTTACCTGTGAACCAGTGGCATAGCTATCGGAAAGCTAGACGGGGCACTGCCCTGGGACCCCCAGCTTAGGGGGCCCCTCGGAGTCTAACTTAAAAACTATAAATTGAACTACGTAGTGAAAATTCTCCCTCATTAGGAATACGGAAAGAACGATTTTTAATAGTTTATTTGTTTATTTTGTGCCTTAGGCCCTTTGGTTACCTAGCTACGCCACTGCCGTGAACAGAAGGTGATTTATTTATTCAATCTAAATCTAATCTATTTACTACTAATGTACTTTTGAAAAAACTTATAAAAAAAGACTGGATGTTGCTATAGTATTCATGTAGCTATAAAGTCACATTGTTATCATGGAAAACTTTAACTTTGAAACTTTAACCTTTTGTTTTCTCTACTATACTATACTGTACACTAAAAATACTGCTTTTGATATTAAGTTTCTCATGTAAGTGACAAATTGTTTTTAATGATAAATAAAGATAGTATAAACCGAAATTTGCGTTCAAATCGACGCTTCACCAGTTGGGATGCTAGTTCATGGACCCCTAAGTTAGCACAGCTTACCTACATATTTTCAGATTGATTTTAAATAATGTACGGTGAACGTATGACAACCCTGATGTTAGCGTTAAAAGCGTCCGTAATATAATTTAGGAAAACACGTTTTGGTATAATACTTTAATTGTGTAAGAATAAAGTAACGCGACGCGATGTAAGCGCCCGCCCTCTTGCCTGAAAACGTCACAATTTATCACTTGCCGGTTCCACATAAATACGTATGTTCCTAAAACTCATAAATTCAACCGGAACCGTAAAGTTGAATATTCGTACTACATAATTAAGTGACGCCTAAACTGACCAAGTTGTATACGCGAGCATACTCTTAAATGAGTCACGTAATGATTTTTGTATAGAATATAATTAGAACGGACAAGGCCGTAGAGCAACTTTAATGAAACGGTCAGCCGGAGGTCTGCCCCAGTTAATCCTTTGAAAGCTTCTAATCCCTACACTTCGACATATAAAACAAGCACGGGAACGACTTTTTTTTTACATTGTGTCGAGTTCCTTCACAAAATAGGTCAAGTGTAATTCAGACAAATGACGGAACGCAACTTGCTTTTTCGCAGAATATTTATCTGGAGCATATTATTTCCTCGCTATGGCTTAATTGCTGCACTTGCTCAAGACAAAACATAAGGAGCATTTGAACTATTTTCTACCTAACACAATGTTAACGTCAAATTCAAAATATCTTTATTCAATTCTAATTCAATTTAGGTTTTGACAAGCACTTGAATGTCAAAAAAATCTACCACCATTTGACTGATATTACGGGTTTTCATATCACGGATTTCGCGTTTATAATATTAGTAAGAATAAGAAAAGCAGTAACCAGGTATACTTAGGCCTTTTCCTTTAAGATTTTCCTTTTAAAAATTACGTAAATTAATTAACTTAGTCACTTCTACAGAAATTGGTTGAAAATCTCGTGGGATTTTCCATTAAAAGTTGCTCTCTTGAGTGAATCCGACATTTAAGGCAGCAACAGATCCTTCCGTACTAAAGCATGTCATCTTTCTTTACCATTTTGCTTTCTTGTTAATAGTGTTATCTTTCTTGTAAATAGTTTTGTATATTTACATAATTCTTAGTTCCCTGTATTCCTTTTTTTCGTTCAACGGGTTTTAAAAATTGACACAAAGTGGCTTAAAATATTTTTAAGTAAAACCGACGAAGTATTTGTGTAGGTTCTAGACCTTGGATGCACTTAATTAAACTTTCGTTTTTGCTTCTGAACAAGCTGTTCAATCGTATCGTTATTGCATTGAACTTGGTGTGTTTTATGGACCGCGAGCCGAGGATCGAAATTTATAACGCCTTAATGGTATACGAAAAGAGCCGGCTTAGCCTGAACATTACCCGCTCAATTGGGTTTATGCTTTTCGAACAAAATGTTGAATAATATAAATAACAATCTTGCTGCTGCTTCTGCATGTTACGTTTAAAATGGCATTATGAGTGGCGTGTACTTTAAAAAAAATAAAAAAAAAATATGGTGGGAAAGTACTTATAAGTGCAAAAACTTTGAATTTTAAAACCCAAGCATTTAATTAAATATTTTAACAATTTCGCTTTATTTCCTCGCATTATTGCAGAAAAGCACTAAGTATATATGCCTCAGCGGAAATGGCGATGAGTGGATTTATTCGTATTGATTACAGACAATTATTTACTATTAATGTTAAGTTATTAAATTAGGGGTATAGGAATATTATTGTTTTTCGTGTTTCCTGCTCTTGAAGCGCACATATTTTTCTGTATTTTCATAGAATTTAATAAACTTTGACACTCTTTGATGAAACGTAATCCTTTTGGATCATAATTTCAGCAACAACACATTTTTTAACGAATTGACTTCATGACAATTGATTGCGAGACGTACGTATAGATCGAGGGTCTTTTTTCTGCCTTTTAATTTTAATAACGTAATTCCGAATCAAGAGAGAAAGATAATTGTGTAATCTGAGCTGTATAAAAACCTGGGTTATTCGCACATGTGTAGTACACGTGAAAGTGCTATTAGCAAAAGTAGACACGTGCAAAGGTTTATTTAACTCCCTTGTTTTACATTGAAACCTTAAAGTGTAATAGGGAAGTTATATTGTGCAAAACAATTATGCGTTTCCTTTCGTAGATACTCCTGAAACTCGTTTAGCTTGTAATCTCTCCGCCACACTACCCTAACATTTTCATTTCCGTGTGAGTTTCCTCGTTTAATTCAATACCTGAACCAAAACATGATACTTTTAGAGAAATTTAATATACTTTAGCTTTCGTAATCTTTATCTTCATGGCGGTAATTACTTAACATCAGATGAACTACATGTCGGTTTGTCGGCTTTTACGACATAATATATCTTTACTCGAATATTAATTGACATAAACATAACCCTAAATATACCTAGTGCCATCCACGAATAGACGCGTGATTTTGTTAAAATTAGCCATTAATGACATTGTAATAAGAACCACGACACGCTTCATCGTAAATGACTCTACCTATAATTATAACTATGAATTATGTTATTCACGTACCATAGATCCTTTCATTTCATTCAAATTTCAAAATCTTGACATGCACGACTCATTCCACCGAGCGCTCCACCTCACGCCTCTCGTCTCTCACCCCCTCCATTCAAATTTAAATCACTACACCACCTATGTATTTCGCCCAAAGGAAATCCCCTAATTAATTGCTTCAAGATTTAAAACATATTTCGCAGTCGAGTGGCGACGGGGACGTGTAAATCAATGAGTGAACCCTGGCCCCATGATTGATTCGCCGGTGCCGCCCGATTGATTAATGACTTCACCCGTGAAACTTGGGGACTCCTGGTCTAAATTCACTTAGCGGTGTGTTAATGTTGCGCACAGACATTATGACGCCAATGGTTGGCGATGCAGGCCATGTAAACGTGGTTTTGTAAAGCCTACTTTAAACCTGCAAGAAAAATCGTGCAAGTTGCTGTTTATACCAGCCCAAAAAATGTGTCTACATCTCCTTAGCTATAATTTTAACGTATCGACTATGAAATCGCGTAGCAACGACAAGTATGGAACAACAACTGAAGGAGGTTTGCTTGGACATACAAATACGCAACCGAGGAACACACCATTATCTGACGCGTCGCGATCCATATTGCATCTCGTATCTAAAATACCCCACACAGTGGCATGTCGGGTGCACGAATCACAATTGGTAGTATGGTAGTGTCATGATACAGTATCTACGAGTATCTGTATCATCTCGCGATCCATCTCGCGTCAGTTTTTCCCCGATTATCAAAGGAGATACGGTATCACGATACCATGAACTGTAATGATACAATTAAATACAAAAGTGTTACACAACTTGTTTAGTGATACCTTATGCTCAAATTATGCGTGCTCCATACGATACGTCTGATCTCGATAGGCTAAAATTATGCAAATACAGACCCACCACAAAGCAATGATGGCCAGTCATTCGTGGAACATGCCTCGCAAATCTTGCAGTGTCTGTATACGGCTTGAGGCTTTGTTGTTTAGTTATTGAATACATCATAAATGGCAGTTCATCAAAAACGGACTCTATTGGCCTGCAAACTTCGCCTCAATAACCGTGAAGTATCGAGAAGGGTACGTAGAAACAATGATGTAAGTATTTTCTTTGTCCGTTGTCAGTCTGATCAAGCTAGATAAATTTGCACATTAATCCCGGGTCTCATCACACAAGAAGAAATTTACGTGTTTAACTAAGAAGATATTTTTTACCGCTATTTGTTTATGGCTTCTTACATAATTTTTATCAGAGAAAAAACTGCTCCAACTTAGGTAAAACAATAGTTACTTAGTGCTAAAGGCGTTGTAATAACATATTCATACACGCATCAAAAAAGTCTTGGTATACTTATTATTCCTTGACAAATTTAATTAAGTATTTTACTCAGTAATAATATGCCTATGCCTATTGAAATGTTCAAAATAAATAAAAAATATCCCTAGGCACTTTTGATAGTGTATATGCATTTTATTTTACTTTTTATTAACTATTAGGAAATAGATACACAATACGTCTACTCGTATCCATTTAAACCCATTCAAAATTCATGCAAATGACCTAAAATTAACTTGCGCTCGTATTAGACCTAATTTACATACGAAAATTATTCATGACTCGATTATAAAATGTTACCTATCATTTTGAAACGTGAACCACGCATCCATTCCCTTAATACAAGTTAAGAAGAGTCATAAAACCAGAGAAGCCTACTGCTACGCTATGACAGTAATAAAAGTTGATACAATTTCAAAGCGCCCGCCTTAGTGTTCCTGCTCATTACAGGTTTTACCTACAGATTTTTTGTAATTTTCAGAGGTTCGTTGTTGCTCCGAATCCTATTTTATCTTTTAAGCGGTAGATTAACACACTGAAAAACATTTTCCATTACGATACTATACTAAGTTTATTATGTCGCACCAAACGAAAGTAAGAAATACCTACGAGTTAGTCATGTGCCTTCAACAAGTTATGAATACTTATGAATATCATCTAAATATTCTGGGGTGATGTGTGATACAATGATCATTTATATAGATCGATTGGATAATGATCGATAATAGAGAAATTACTGACCTTATTGGTCCTCAGTGGGTAGCCAAAACGTGAGTTTTCAAAATATTACCTATATTATTTGTAGATCTTACTAAGATTGCTTACCTTAGAAAATCTCTATGTATATACCTGTGTTTTCTGTACTGCTTACTGTGCTGGTGTGCAAAAAAGAGTTATTGTATTGTATTATATCTTGTCTTAAAGAAAATATATAAATAAATGTTAAATCCGGAGGGAGCTGGGTTTTATTAGAGATTTAACCTTTACTAATGTTCGTTTCAAAGAAAAGCCTGACTAATGATCCCCTTCCCATCCCCATAAGGCTAATCTATTCAATAAAAAAATATAGATACAGGCTTTACAAATTAAACCAATCAGTAAAATGTCGGTATTCCTTTGTTGTTATTTATTCAAATATTCCTCCTGTTATTTGAAGCGTTATATTAATTTCATTAATTAAAGCTCACCACAACAAATACTGCCATGTGCATTCATCTGTATTTATGACATAGGTAGGTAATAAATATTGGTATAGGTAGAGCAAGTTTTCATATAGATTTGTTTACAAGTGACGCGAGGTTGGATGCACCAGGCGAACCGGAGAGAACTGCATTTACATAACAATGCTTTGAATCAGATCTACTTACAATGCCGCGCTATCCTGCTATCTATACAAACGCATATATCTAAATATCTACCAAAACATTAACCTAACACATTTATTTGCTGAATATCTACTCTATATTTTAGTAGGTGTAAGTAACACTCATTTTTTATATGGACATGGGTAATTCAGTTTTCTTAGATTAACTAAAGGCAGCTGCCGAGGCAAACATAAATGATGGCGGGGCAATACCTGCCTAATTTGTCTCGAACTCTTTCGTCTCATTTTCAAATTCACATAGTTTCATCCCTGGTAACACCAAAAAGCCCAAATTCATGGGATAAGGTATTGGTTAAATAACATATGAAGTAGGTACGCAAAGTTTCATGGACCTACCTTTTTAGATTTTATAGACTCCTACTACATTTGGCCACTCACTCGCTCATTCACTCACTCATTCGTCAAACCCTCTTGGTACTTCCCGATATCCTAACGTAACTTCTTACTGTAAATAAATAAGTCCATCGTACTATCTAGCCGATACGATAAGAAATTGATTTAAGTAGTATGTCTTCAATTTTATAGCATACAATAGATTTATGAAACGGCCAAGCCATACTTTTTAAACCAAGGTTTTGGTTTGGCTTTTCGTACGATTTGATAACTTTTTACTGCGTAAGTGTTATGAGCTTAAGAGTCTTGGCCGCCAATTTTACATAATTTACTTTTGGCGGGAGATGTGTTTTTCTAGCAGTATTTTCTTCAAACTTTGAAATTTGCTTGATAAAACAGTATTATAAGGTCCTATACAAGTGTTTTCCGATACAGTTGGCTGTATAATCTATGGTTCATCCAAAATTCTATGATCAAGATGGTGACGGATGAACACAAAAATCATTAGAACAATGAATTATTAATTTAATATACCTTCCATGTACCGAGGCGTTAAGTTTTCAATTTTTTAAATATGTAATTGGGTTTTTGCTAAGGTACCTACCTATTGGCACACATGACTTATTGTTTAAAAATATCGCTTACTTTTAGATTCCGCTTCCTTTAGATGACATAAAACACTCTATAAATAAATTATTGAGCGATGCAGCATGAACTAAATTAATCATAGTCGATTATAATCACAATTAGCATTTTCGTCGTCATAACAATGTACCTAGTCATATCACGGAAATGAGTAATGCGGCCCGGGGATCCGATACTAATTAACTAATCAATTTTAACAGCCCCTGCGTTAACTTATTAGATAAGATCTTAGCGTGGTGAGGTGTTCGCGGCCCGTAATCCACCGCTCGCTGATTCCAGCAGACATCTTAACTACCTAATCCCTTCCAATGTACTTTGAATTAACATTCCAACGGAGAATCTTCCTGGGAGGAAAGCATGCCGACTGACTGGATTTCATATGCACCAAATCAAGACTGGCAGGTTAGGTAGTTCGTTCTAGTCCTTTCTAAAACTTCCGGAATTCTGTTTTGGGCACCTTTGTTTGCTCGCAACCACGACGTGCCTTGAGTTTTCTTTGTATCGTGGAACACTGCTTCACCTTTTATCTGATTTCACGTTTGAAAGGTTCCTTTCTTCGATAATATTGTTTTGTAAAGCCAGCCTCGCGCTTATTCGATTTAACTGTATTTCAGCCGTTGGCTAAGCTTATCATCGTTTGCTCGGGTCTCAGCTGAATCGATTATCTTTGATATTTCTTGCGAACATGATTGGTCCTGGATGGCTCCCCGGAGGATCCATCGTTGTGTAACTGGAAAGCAACTGGGGCACAAAATAATGTCATAAAAGATCAGAGAGCAATACCTCTTACAAGTAGTGCCAATATTTGACAATTTAATACCAGGCAAAGTCGAGTAGATAAAGTATAAGTCACTGAATTTTTATAAACGGCAGCACAAGTAAAGAAGGTATAAAATATAATATTATAAATGCGAAAGTGTGTTTGTATGTTTGTGTGTTTGTATGTTTGTCCCTCTTTCACGCCGTAACGGAGCAACGGATCAACGTGATTTTTGGCATAGAGATAGTTTATGGGCCCGAGAGTGACATAGGCTACTTTTTATCCCGGAAAAATGCATAATTCCCGAGGGAACAGCGCGCGATAACCGAATTCCACGCGGGCGGAGCCGCGGGCAAAAGCTAGTAAAATATAAAAGAAAAAAAACAGTAAATATAGCAGTTTAAACACATCTATAGACTTTGTTCAAAACTCCTGAATATGCTATTTATTTAAATCCTAAGAAACGGATTTTCTATTAATAAGTTTAGGAACTAATTGAATATTAATTATCTGGGCGAAGGCTTTCGGGACAACTTCAGGGTAGGTATTCCAAAGTGAGCCAACTTAATTTTGTGTTAGTTACGCATCGGCGGTACCGCGCGCTTAGAGCGTATCATCTTAATATTGTCGATTCATAAATTACAATTACTTTTTCCTTCATGTTAAATGGGCGGAACGGTTATTTAAGGAGGACTTAAAATACGAGTAGGTAAATATAATGTGCTAGTTTTTTTCGAGTTCTTGTTTTTCAGGGCAATGTAATTTAGTTATGCTCGACCAAGAAAGTGCTTAACCAACTTTAATGGCAGTTCCTAGGTAGTACTTCAGAAATAAAACCTTATTCTTATTCTTTTTTAAAATATGGCTTTTGTCCTAATTAATAAGACAATTTCGCCAATGTCAAAGTATTCTCTTTCGAGAGGCAACGTTGTACGGTGATTGTAGTGTTTGCAACTTGATAGCAAAATTCCAGAAACCACGTGGAGACAACTTGCGCATTAAAAAATGTCAGACACGAGAGCAATATTGAATATTGTGATCACTGTTCACTGTTAAGGTTAATCGCCGCATAAAACACTATCAAAATTATACTTCAACTAGCCAAAGAAACAGAAATAGCAAAATTAAACATTGTCTACGTCCTCCATGTTCGAATGCCACAAATCGAATCCAGAAATAAAACCATAATGCTGATTATCATATTGACTTGCGTTTTAAGCGCTACAAATAACATTAAACCTTAGGGTGATAAACCAATTTCTTGGTTGACTATACATTCGGAACAGACACTTCACAAACTTTACCAAAGTAGATAAGTAACCAACCAACTGGTAAAGGTTAAACGAAACCTAAACGACCCACACGACGGCTTACCTACAACAGTGCCGGAGAGTATAAAATCGTTTTATTTTTGCGCCGAAAGGCCGGTTATAGGGACGGGTTCTCATTAATCTTTCTGAAGACATTTTCGAGGACACGCGACGTATACCGACCGAAGCCGCGACGACTGGCAAAGGTTCACATATCAAACAAGACATTTAGTATAATTTCTCAAAAAGGTATAACACTATACTCGTATATTAGCTCGAACGTACGTGCGATTGTCACTAAATACAATCAAAGCATTAATTCTCATAAAACAGAAGACTGTCGCGTTGTCGCGAAATAAAAACAAATGCAATAAGATGGCAACAAGACGCAGCTGTCATTAATCTTGCACATGGGCACGCTCTGTTCTGATACGTACGTTGATGACCTTTTAATGGTGAGATCTTCCGCCATTCCGCGCCGGCCACCATCTCACCACCCGTTTTATTCCACCTTAAGGATAATTTAATGGCACATTTCGAGATAACGAGTGGTCGACAGTACGTCTGGAGTGTCGTAAACGATAATTGTTGTGCGTGGCAACTTGATTCGTACAACGCGTGGAACTTGTATCTAAACTCATTCGCAGCCGACTTCAAAGAAAGAGTTGAATTGAAGAGTACTTTAGTATGCAATTGCACAGTTTCAATATATTTGCGACATTCCTCTATTTTATAACCTCTTTGACTTTTGCCCATAAATTCCTTTGTTAATCGCTTCTTCTTCTTCTTCTCTTTTAAAATATGGCTTCTGTCCTAATTAATAGGACAATTTCGCCAGTGTCGAAGTATTCTCTTTCGAGAGGCAACGTTGTACGGTGATTCTAGTTTTTTAACCGACTTCAAAAAAAAGGAGGAGGTTATCAATTCGGTTGTATTTTTTTTTTTTATGTTTGTTACCTCAGAACTCCGTCATTTATGAACCGATTTGAAATTTTTTTTTGCGTTCGTCTATAAATGCTTTCAATTAGGTCCCATAAGCACCAAATCAGGATCTGATGATTGGATCTTAAGGAAATCGAGGAAACTCTTCAAATTTTGTAGGGACACCTATGGTAATTTTGATATATTTAGTAGTAACTCGAGCATTTGCTCTTGAAAATCATCATTTGGTGAAGTGGAACTGATGGTGAAGACCACAGTTGACCATCGGAGTTACTACTCAATAATAAGTATTTCATGGGTTGAATTTCAATTGCTTTAACACAGTTTCTAAGCAATTTATGCTCCTCGGAACAGATATGGTGAAATGAAAAGGGTGGTGAAGCAACAGGACTCCTCAATAATGAACGTCTCTGCATCGGAAAAAGCAATTTTTCGTAAAAAGTGACGAGCAGTTGACATTAAACTATTGTATCTTAGATGTATTACACTAAAAAGCGTGAAAAAAAAATTTTATAACAAAAAATAGAACCGACTACAAAAAAACCATGAAAATAATTTTCTACCAGCCTGAAGTCGGTGCCTCAGCACGAGCCAGCAGGCGTGATTGAAGCCATTTACTCGTATAGTTGTAGGTGAGGTAGACGATTATAGGTCCACTCCTGCTGGCTCGTGCTGAGGCACCGACTTCAGGCTGATAGAAAATTATTTTCATGGTTTTTTTGTAGTCGGTTCTATTTTTTGTTATAATTTTTTTTTGTAACTTGATAGTAAAATTCCAGAAATCACGTGGAAACAACTTGCGCATTAAAAAATGTCAGACACGAGAGCAATATAGAATTTTGTGATCAGTGTTCACTGTTAAGGTTAATCGCGGCATAAAATACTATCAAAATTATACTTCAACTAGCCAAAGAAACAGAAATAGCAAAATTAGATATTGTCTACATCCGCCATGTTCGAATGCCTCAAATCGAATCCCCTGTTAATCGCTTGCTAACCTACTGGTTATCTGACCACTCGAAATTAGTCGAAACTGATAGGTACTTAGCCGTTCTGCCTCCTTTAAAATATTATAAATTTTTAATAAGCAACCCTGGCCAACCGTATGACAATTCAGTAAAAATAAGATTAACCTTGACACAAATATAAAAGTTTTATTTACATTGTAAATCAATGAAACTGTCAATCCATGAAAGAGTAAACCTCATCGTCGCAGTCGAAACGGTCAATCATTCACCGCTGGCAATCCGATGACAGTCCCTAGATTTTCCTAGTAAGAAATCCGGTATGATTAGCAGCAAAAACAACTGAACAGTCAATGACAACTAAATAGTTTCTATGTCTATTTTCATTGATTAAGAGAGTGTGTGAATATTTTCAGAGTACGGTACAAAGAATACCAACGGAACCCCGTTACCAAAGCTTTAATGCCAGTTCTTGTAACTATAATAGACAGACACCTCGACTTTATTTAGCGTGTGTATAATTAATTACAGCCACTATAACAACCAATAATATAAAAAAAAACTAAAAAAAAGTTATAACAAAAAATAGAACCGACTACAAAAAACCATGAAAATAATTTTCTACCAGTCTGAAGTCGGTGCCTCAGCACGAGCCAGCGGTTTCTCAACGGTTTATAGCGTATACTTGAAATTTGGTACAGAAATGTAGTTTGGATAAAAATGCAAGTACAGTTAACAATAAGTACAGTTAGCAAAAAATCATTACCTAACAAAAACTTATTAGATATACCCATGTAACCTTAGTGGTTAAAAAGAGCTAAAGGCAGAAAAAAAAGAATAACTAAACTACGGACAATGCTATTTAATTCTAATCCATAGCAAAATTTTCTAAAACTGTATAATATTTGCGCAAGAAAATCGTGGATATGTAATTTAGAGCGTCCCAAGAATGTAATTTCCGTCGCGGCTGGGGTAAAAAGGATACTTGGAAGCAAGGAGGAATTAAGGCACTTAGTGGCCGGCCCGAGGCCTCGAGGTTTCTTCTGACAGGGATTGATTCTGTCCCATTGGAGTAGTGTGCGTGCGTTACACATCACCACGGCTGGATGTGTTTGTAACAAATTTGCGGTGCCTTTCGTGTGCGCTGAATAATGGTCAAAGATGTACAATTTCGATTTGGACTTTTGTCGTGTTTAGTACAATACTCGTACACAGGATGTGTTTATTTTTTGGGTCTTTATTAGCTAACGCCACCACATCGCGCGGTTATGCTCGTTTCGAGCTTGATCAAATGTATAAATTTCGTTTTATTCCCAAGCTTTTATTTAAGTTTAGGTACCACAAATTATTAGTACTGATTTTATGTAGGTATTGTAAGTAAAATGATACTGTCTCTTTCATCTCATCACGCAGCGCACCGTGTCCGTTTACTTTTTTTTTCATTATCATTAAAAACAAAACGTATAACCAAGTTTAATCTCACTAGTTTCGTAACCTCATCGGGAAATGTTTTTCGATTCCATCTACCGTCTTAATAGAGATATTCTTTTCTCTTAATGTTGTCCTGGAGAGCATCGCATGTTCGCTGTTCTATTGTAGTGTTCCATCCAACGCGTGACGTCCTTGTGCCCTCCCTGCCAATTTGCTGAGAGCTTACCGCTCGTTAGGGGCACCGGTATGACGATATTTTCTGTTCGCTTGCCCATTTTGACTGTGACGTGTTTTGGTTTGAACGGTTCTCGTTGTCACGCAAGCAATTTTTGGATAGCGCTGTCAGCGTAAAACTAGCAGGGAAGTTGATTAAGAAGAATTATTTTATCAATGACTACCGTTGTGTACTTAAATGTCATCGCCCGATCAAAGAGTCTGACGAATCATGAAATGGCAGCGTTTCATAATGTACCTAATAAAAAATTCTCCAGATCGATGAGAGCAACGTATTCGTTGGTAAATATTCACAAACGCGGGTACCCGGTACATTGGATAAATGGTCAAGTGTTAAATGTAGCCAGTATAGGCAATTTTGTGTACCGGATTTAGGTTATCTATGGCCACATTTTCCATCAGTGTTGTGAAAAGATAGTAAGATAGAAATAATACGCATTCTTGTTCTAATTATAAGGTTACTAGGTACAAACTTTATGCATTATCTAGCTCATGCATCCACAATAATTCATAGCTTCCCTAGATCTTGAATGAGGCAGCCCGGTTTGCTGCCAAAACCGTTTTGATCCCCCATATCCCGTTAGCGAGACCTGAACTCATAAAAATGATATCCCAGAAGGATTTTGCGGCTTAATCCCATTTTTATCACTGAACATTAACGTTAAAGAGAAGTTAAAAATTAACCGGCAGGCAATAGATTTTGTGCTCAAATGAAAATGCTCCTTTTAAATGTTTCGGATGACTGATTACATTTTCAACGCATTAGGTATTTCTGTACGAAAGATACCATTTTAGTGACAAAATGATGTCGGAATGTTTTCACCATAGGGTGCCTTCAGTACTTATACTATCTATATCCCATATTTCTATCCGCTACTGCACTGAAAACTTTCGCTATCTCGTAATCCCATACAATCATTATCCAAGATTCTTAAAATACTTTCAGCATCATTTGACCATCGCGTGGGTAGTTTACAAGCTATAAGACAGTTCTGCACTGACCACCATTGGGTTGATCCCGTAACAATTCGATTCCCAACCGGTTTGCCGAAATTTTGACTATTTGCCCAAATCTTTCATTTGTCCTTTCTGCACACGCTTTTTTCTGCTCTAGGATCTCTGTCCATCCTTTATCGCTTTGAAATAAAATCTCTTTAACAGCCGATGCGACATATTCTGAGTGTTCCCCAGCTATTTATAAATGCATTTGATGTAATATAAAGCCAGCTTGTCTACCAGAAAATAATAAATCATTCCTTCCCTGAACGTGTCATCTGCTAGAGAGTATTTCGCATACAAAAGACTTGTCGCCACATACGATATTACTGCCATTCCCACTGCCGGCAAATGGCAAATACCTATTTGAAAACGCCTGTATTGAGCGGGACTATTCTGTCACTCAGCGGAACGATTCATAAACAAGCTGTGACAAATGAATAAAGACGTCATTTCAGTTTCTGTTTGAACGGCACTATAAATTTATTACTTATAATTAAGTATGTCTAGATAAATGCATACAATATTTGTGTACATACAAATAACAACCAACCTAGTCTAACTCATTACCGATATTGGTGATCTGATCACACGTTAAGCCAGTGAAACTTTTTTTAACATTCGTTCATTTTCACCTGTCACTTTAACGATTACCTTTTCTAAACATGGACACAATATAAATTTAACAGTAGCAATTTTGTTACTTTTTATAAAAATAAGATAACAATCCTTACTAATACCACAAACGCGAAAATACTTAAGTCTGTCTGTATGTCTGTTACCTCTTCACGCTTAAACCGACGAACAAGTTAAAATTAAATATGGTATGGAGGTAGTTTGAGACGCAGACCTGGGTTAAAAACTAGATTAATCAATCTCAATTGGTTGGCTTAAAAATATTTTTTTTGTACCAAAAAAAACATCCATCGAACCCGATAGGAGGTATCCAATACACTTTTTATGCCCCCTTACTTAATAGAATCAATTTTATAAATAAAAACTGCGAGGATGTATTTCCAATTTGAGCATAGTCTTCTCAACGCTCCTCGGTAATTCGATAAAAGAGGACGCCAAATTAAAATGAAAACAACAGCGAATGACGAACAAAAAAAGTTGATTGCGAAGAATTATCAAATCAAAATTCCATTTCGTCGCCTTTAAGCGTATTCTTTTTAGAGCCAATAAATAAATAAACAGAGGATCAGGCCGAAACAACAATGAAGGTACTGCATAAGAAACAAAACAACACATTCGTGCTGGTTACAATTTTAATGTTATGCGGTTGTTCACACGATCGCGGATCCAGTTTTAAATAGCCTTGGCAAAAACTTGCTTCGGATGTAATCCTGCCCCCGGCCTTGTAAAGACAAAAATAATTGGATTGTAGCAAAAAAGTTTTTGTATCACTCATTATTAAACCTGTAAAATTAAAATAGTCATAACACGCGACATATAGATGATGCAATTTTCCCTTAATCATTAATGCTAATTTCATTGAAAACGTAATAAAACCTTTACAAAACACGCCAGACCTGAGCTCTAGTCTAGACCATCAATCTCTACGCCATGTATTTTTTGGAACCCATAAAAAAGAATTATTGCTCGACTAAAGCCTTAAATATCGAAGGTAGCTTATGCTAAAGAATTTGCTCATACAAATAGAGCAAACATATTGGTTGGGAGGGTCTTGAACTTTGCCCCAATAAATATAACAATGACTTCTATTGTAGATTACCTAAGGAAATCAAATTAAACATTGTGACAAGGTTCTAAATGGTAAATACTGTGTTAGCTAGTTTGAGTAAATACATTTTTTTGTAGGATGTTGTTACCCGAATGTCAAAGACTACGAAGATTAATTGCAAATTCTTGCCGGAAGACATCGTGTTGGTGTTGTACCTACTGTTTGGCAGCATAAATAAAAAATGTATAAGAAGCTTCCAGAATTTTCGGTTAGGTTTTTTTATGCGACACAACTAATGAAAATATGTGCGGTCAAGGAAGAGATGTTTTTTGTTCCAGAAACGGATACCCAATATTCTATAATGAAAGTGAACAAGATTTATTAATGCAAAGCAAAAACAGTAAAGTTACTTATCTTATTATATTATACATACTAAAGTTTGGTTATCTGTGTTTGGTGATTTTTTTTCTGTCGCTCAGGACAACTCAGCAGAAATTTGGATGAAATTTTGCGCACATAGTTTATAGATTCATAACCTGTATCAATACATAGTTAAGAGACGTTCACACGGGAAATTGTATAGTTCCCGCGGGATAGCGATAAACTAATTGTGCGTAGACAAAGTAACAGGTAACAGCTAGTTATATTTTATCACTTGAGTACGCCATTCATTTCCTTTGCCAACAGATGTGTTCTCGGGTGTTGGTAGCTTTGAGGATGAACTCGTACAGAATTTGAAACGCGTTAGCATTTTTTGTGGTGTTTGTGATAATCGAGCCTGTGTGGTATATGCGTTGTTTTATGTGGAAGACAAGGAGGGAGGGTTTCATAGATGATAACTATAACACATAGATACATCAGCCAAATAAGTGGTCTATCTATTTTTTAACAATTCCTATTAAATGTATTTGTCGCTTAAGTCGAACTTTCAAGTTAACAGACACATCTGTTGGCATTATTGTTTTATGACGTGCAAACGGTTGTTAACTTGAGGGTTGTGGACCACATATTTGGCTGATGGTACTTACCTATATATTATTATGTAGTTGGGGTGCACGGTTGGTAGCAGAGTAGGTGAGAAGCAAAGTAGTATTTTAGTACATAATATGTGCAAGAAAACTTTTTTGAGCTAAAACATACCTACTTCTTACGTAAGATAATATATTCTCTTTAACTAACGATATTTTAGTTATTAATGATGAAGGGCATAAAAAAGCAGACAGTTGTAGTTTATTTTAAAATACTGCTGTGAAGTCAAAAAAAATACCACCTTACATGTCACAACGGGAGCAAGATAACACAAACCGTATGTCTGTGTGACTTGCAGCTACATTTGGAACTTTGCAGTGTGTTTTTCGTTTGTATTGTGGATATGTGACGTATCCCTTTACTTAATAAAATCACTGCCTATAACAACATAACAAAAGCAAAAGTATTTTATAAAAGTAGCATGTAAAACCGCATATTTGTCTTCGGCAAGGCGGAATCTCGCAAAATAGTTTCCAAACCAACGGTCCCAACCCCAGCTGTAGGTTTGAACGCTTGATTGCATACATTCAATACACCCGAGGATCACAACTCGGCCCTGTGGCAAATCCTGGCATTGGCACCAGAATAAAATAAAGTTCTGTGTATTCTTACAATATTTATAGACAAATTTAGACAGGCATTGACAAAAAACGTTGAATAAACCTTTATGAAAACACGCGGCCACTGATTTTTCACCTCTTGGAGTGTGACCTTATTCGGATAGAATTGCGATGTAATTGAACTAAAAAGTTTTCATATTTAAAATTACCTAAAAAACAGTATGAGTAAGAATTTCAGTTTCCATTAGCAATTATTATGTTAATGAAGCTATGCATTCCTTGTTTTACAATTGTCCAAGATGGAATAGAATTCATTGATCCTGTTGAGTAGAGCTAAAATTATAATGGCTTTAAAAGCTTTTTAATTTTTACTTTACTTAAATAGGATAGATTTGCAAACAAAAATACAAATGGTCAATGTTCAATGGTGTAGTATAAAAATAGAACGTCATAGGTCACCTTTGCTTATAATAATCACGTCATTGTCAGATACAAGCTATTCAAAGAGGAAACGCTGCCAGCATCTTCGGGACCTTGCCTAAGGGGTACTCTTTGGACACTTTGTTTTAGTTTTAGGTTAAATTTTTATTTTATTTTAAAGTTATTGTTAGAAAGTTATGTTTAATATTTATATTATTTAGTTTCTTTTATCAATAAAGACTTAAGTAGCCTATTTTGCATTAAAAAAACTATTTATTAATATAGATCCAATTTCGTTCTCTTTTAAAAAAATTATTAAGTTTCAATTTTGGCGTGTTGGCTGAGTGAAACCGTGGTGGTCGAGTGGTTGGACCTATGGCCTCTCAAGCAGAGGATCATGAGTTCAAACCCCGGCTCGCACCTTTGAGTTTTTTTTATTCATGTGTGAAATTACATTTGAAATTTACGCGAGCTTTACGGTGAAGGAATACATTCGTGAGGAAACCTGCACAAACCTGCGAAGCAATGGTGTGTGTGAAGTTCCCAATACGCACTGGGCCTGCGTGCGAACTACGGCCCAAGCCCTCTCATTCTGTGAGGTGGCCTGTGCCCAGCAGTGAGACGTAATATAGGTTGGGATGATGATGATTATGATTGTGATTAATTATAATAATCAAAAATATAAAAATCACTTTTTAGGCAAGATAAATGGTTCCAGAAGATTTGTTCCATGACTCCCGCAAGGGAACCTAAGGGAAAACAAAAAAGATTGATAAAATAACTTCCGCATTCTAAAACTTGTCGTTTGCCCTTTGCCATTTTTAGCTTCTGTCGCGACAAGAAATGATGACATATATTTTCTGCCATGAACTGAAAACAAAAAGGGTCCATTGGGATAACTTCTTACAACTATAAGGTAGTTTGCCCTCCGAATGTATTGAAATAAACACTGAAATAAGGAAATTTTATGTGGGTAGGTAAACAAAGTTTATTATGATGATTGTATAATAATTTTAAACTTTTTTCTTCACTATAATTACCTACTTTCAATAACGTCCAATTGTGTAGTCTGAACAGATTGAAGACAGTGTTTCAAGCTCAGTTAATGCTCGCCGATATAACACATTAACTTATTTGTTGAAATTACCCTGTAAAACTTAAGTAGGATGTTCATCATCATCCCAGCCTTCATACGTCCCACTGGCCACGATACTAAAATGAAAATCAAAATTAGGGTAGAAACTAAATAGACCAAGAATAATTTATTTATAAAATGCTTAGGTACGGTTTTAGAGGAAATTAGATAACATCAGTGATTATTGAAAATTATAGCAGTGGGATAATATCCAAGATGTAACTAATGATATTGCTGCTACTGATAATTATTTGAAACTATATCCAACTATCTAACAAAAAATGTTCTAACAGCTCTGAATACAAGCTCAAAAGCCCTTATTAACGTCATTAGTCATTCCAAGTTTCATAGGAAGCAGCATGATAAGGTAACTGCCGAAATTGCTCCGATTTGCCAGGTATCTCCAACTCAGCCGGCCACTTAAGCCGTCACATCTAATAGAAATAAGTTTTAAGCTAAGGCTACCGACACTTTAACGCTTAGCGGCACGTGATTTAGCTGTTCAGATGGAATATCTTTTAGATAATGTTTTTTTTTAATATTACATTTTGTTCAACATTGTATAAGACGGACCAAAAAGAAGCGAGTGGCGTGGGTGACGACGTGAGCGATATAGTGAACATCATGAAAAGAAATGCCATAAGCATTTTTTGACTTACCTACTTGTACAACATTGCATAGAATATTACATACTTATTCTAAGATGATGTACATGAAAAAATAAACATTCAAATTTTCTAAAGACAAAGCGAAATTTTAGAATTTTATGTTTTCCTTCATCCAATTTCATATATCATGCAATTTCCCATATGGGTTTCGAAAAATTCAAAAATGCAAGGCCGGGTTTGAACCCACTAGATATCCTCTGCATGAAAGACCCTCGACTTTGCATTGCGAAACTAATATGCTTGAAAGAGTTTGGTTGTCACTGCACGTCACTGTATTTGGTAATGATAAGAAAAATCGTAATCTTACCTCTAAGCACTCACGTCTCGTGTGGCTTTAGCTTAAGAGTAGAAGCTAATTCACGCTGTGAAAAAAGAAATTACCCTAATCGCCACTAATCGTTTAATTCCGAGGTTCACGATTACGCAACCAAATTAGAATGTTCACACTTACGTTATACGGGCCCGTTGGTTTAGTTTTACAGCTAATCGTAAACTGATATTGTTTACGTTCTCATTCAAAAGCTTTTCCAAAGTTAAAGCCCTACTAATTAAGCGAAACGTCTAACTTGAACATTGTAAGAAAGACTAGCTAATGACTGCAGTTTCGTCCGCGTTCTGAGGGAACTTTATACAGTCTTTGAAGTGTTAGTCGCTGATAATATAGATTTCTACAAGTGAAAGATTTTCTATTATCAGTCAAGGAGTTTTTGAGTTTCTTTATTGTAATTAAATGAACAAAAACACAACCAGTTCTTATTTCTTTAGTTTCGTTTAGGTTATGATACAGCTACTTATATATGAGTAATCAGATTGCCAACATACAAGTTTTTGTAAAAAATATGTTTTAACTTCTCATGCTCGTAAAGCTCGATAGATGCTGGATTTACGCTGCATAGAGAAGCGTTTTACATTCTAGTGCATAAAGTTAAATCTTCGTCTAAGACAAAGCAATCAAGCGCCAACAGCCACGAACACTAGAAAGTTTGAAATTTATTTTTCACTTTTCACGCTCGTAAACTTCATATTTATGCTGAATCCAGGCGACATTAAGAAACTTTTTATGCTCTAGTCTAGTGCATAAGGTAAAATCTTTATCTAAGACTAAGGCAATCAGGCGTCAACAGCCTCAAGCAAATGAAAAAATCCTTTTTTATTTCTAAATAATTCGCGTTTAGTTATTTTAACATCATTATCATATTGTATTAGTCGTAGAAAGTCTACTGTTAGAAATAAAGCTCGCCTATAATACTATAGTCAGTGGAATCTAAAAATTACATAATTCTCTTATTCATAGATTAACAAAAGTTTATAATATTAATAAGCTTACTTAGTTTATTAGTGAACGAACATTGACCATTGACGACCGGATAGGCAAGGGGTTAGAGACCCTGACTAAATATAAAGCTAGAGCCTAGGTACAGCCCGGGTAGATATACATTTACTACACAGTACATAGTGGTTTTCCACCGAAAAAAGTCCGAATACGACGGCACCGAATAAGTGTCAATCAATTACTTGTATGAAATGAGTGAAATTTTCGGTTCTCTAATGTTTCACCGAAACTTGTTTGACAAAAGTTCATTTCACAATCAACGTTTCAAAAACTATTCATTTTTTCACAAATAAGTATGATAATCAAAGATATATTGATAAATGATGGTATTTGTCAATCGTTGGTTACGAAATGAAAATTTGCAAAATGATATGAAATGACAGACTGACATTTTCATATCCATTTATAAGGAACTTTATTAAGTATTTAGTGTTATGTCAGAATTAATAAATCTACGGCTACGATAGGTACGCTTAATGAGACAGCATAATTAATACGAACTTCTCCGATAAAATGCGATGCAAAACGATCATGCACTGCGAGAAAACGGGTTACATTCTTATGCCGATTGAAAAATCATAAAATAAAACTTTTGAAAAGCATTAGTAGTATTGAAAAATGCTTGAAATACTGATTATATGAATGGTCATTTAAAAGTCCTAGAGTACGTAATGGATACGATCTCCAAATTATTAAAATTGTAAAATGTAATCTCCTGGAGTTGACTTTGCAATATCAAAACACGCTGGCTTCATCCCGTCAGAAGCAAACCTCCGAATCTATCGAGATCTCTATTTCTTAAACGGACAGACTATTCGCATTATCTCTCAAAAGTATAGATAAAGCGACGTCGCTTTTCTGTCACTAACAGTATCGTGATAAATGGTTATTTTTCTTGTCTGATTTTTTGTCTCAGTGGCCCTCAAGCTTTTCGCTATGGAATGATCATAAATATAATGAAAATAACATACTTGTAAAGTAAGAAGACATTTTAAAGCTACATTTTACCTAGCTGTGGGAAACGTTAGTGAAATTAATCGTAATAATAGTTTTAGTCATAATTAAGTGTTGGTGGTTGTACTGTTGGGGCTGTTAATAACCATTTTTCTTTCTTTAATTAATTGAGTGAGTTAAAAAAATGATTTCAGTCTTTTAGAAAACTAAATAGAAAAATATATTTACGAATGTAGTGTTAGACTCTAATTGGACGCTTTTTTGTTAATCTTTAAGAGAGATGCTGTAGTCGAAACTGAGCTTAAAACTGTAGGTATACCTAGGTATACCTAGGTAGGTAGGTACTGTAGGGATTAGGCTGTATACCGCTGGCAAGTGCTAAAAATGACCGGCTGGCAGGCTGGATTGAATTTATTTTGTATAATTATAGTATTTTTGTATTTTATAATTCTAGAATTCGATTTAAAACAGGATTGACAGCGGTATACATGCCGACAGCCTGAGAGGCTTGATCTATGTTTGTAAAGTATATCTTAAGTTCTATATCTATGAATACAAGAAGCGAGTACAGAAGAAACATCTTTTTTATTATTTGAACTGAATTTAGAATCACGCGCGTAGATCCCCTATACCATAGCTCTACCAGCTACAGTCCCCACAAGTGGTGGAGGTGCGGGGTACAAGAATACTAAACTTATTTTCTTATTCAGGAGTAGTCATCAGAAAATACTACCGTTATCATCCTTTATGTCGAATCGGGAGTCAATAGCTAATCTCATATTAAAGTAAAGTAAAAACTTAGAATAATACACTATACCAATTCACTATACCTACTTAACCACAAAATAGGATGCAAGTCAGAACGAACACGCAATACGAAATTTAATGTTCTCCGAAATCCTCTCAAAATGCAAGGTTGCAATTAAATATTATTGATATTATGTACTTAAAAAGTTCTGCTTTTTATTGATTGATAATATTATTAATCATATAGTTGGAATCAAGTTAAGAACACTAGCACAAAAATAAGTAAATTAAGTACCTATCTACCTCCAAATGTTTTCCTAATCACTTTGGACCGATCGCAACAAAAACCTAAACCCGAATTTAGTCTACTTAGGCATTAAAAATCGTACCGGAACAAAAACCTTAACGCCAATAGTCTGTCTATACCTAAGGCAAATAATACAGCAGACTATCGATCCGTATGACAACAATACCGGGCCAATTATGGTTCAATCAAATAGGTAGGTACATTATTGGATATTGATAAATATTCAAATCAGAATTTTTATCGGTAAAAGAAAATGTAGGGACGTATAGCATATTATAAAAAACCGGAACTCTCCACCAGAACCTTCTACGAACGAGTGAGATTCTTCGCATTCGACCCCCAATTAGGCAGTGCATATGAACCTTTTCGCCTTCCGTCCCTCATTACACGTTCTCTGAATAGCCCGCTGTGGCATTATAACGTCAGGTATGTATAAAAACTAATTCTTAGCAACGACCACTTCTTACAGGAAGTGTAATGTCGACGGGGCGTAAGGATTAGTAATTTTGTCTCTTAAATACAGACATCAGTGTCATTTTCCTAGGACATAGTGGCGGCCGGCGCATCCTGCCGATAGGATCGACTTCCTCGCGTCTCGGCTGGCGGCGAGCTAGTTCCGTTACATAACGCACCTGCCGCATGCCAATATTCGCACTCGTCTATCACCGGTACTTACTGCATCGATTATATCACCTCTCCAGCTGACGATTATTGCACAACGGCGTTAGCCGAACTATCGCGTGAGCTTCGCTATCGAGTCACAACGCGGCGAACGCACGCGCGATTATATCGGTGTTATAGCGCGTGGGTCGGGATCCGGTGGGGTTGGTGGAGGTTGTGGGTCGGAGGCTGCAGACTCACCGTGTGGATGGTTACATAAGTCGCGTGGCGGGAGCGAGGACACGTGTAGCCCCTTCGGGGCTTGCGGCGCGACTGGCGGGAGCTCGGGCGCCGCCCGCGCCCATTGAGCCTCGCGGGGCGCCCGCCGGCGGCCTCCCAGACGCGATTAAACAACCTTCACGTGTGCTCACTCTTCTCGACCGAGGGGCTAATAAACCTTACGCATTCGTTCTGCAATCAAATGCACTTAGCCGATGCACTGCAGCTTTTGAAATTGCATACATTGCATTGCAACAGTATCTATATATTTTTTAGCTTTCGTCATCGAAAGCCTGCGATTCCAGAAATCAATAACTTATTTACTGAGAAAATAAGCAATTAATGGAAAATTTCTTCACAATGGGGAGTTTCAGCATTTTTTTTCTAATTCTGAAATAAACATGATACCGTGGAAGTACCGGAACTTAGGAAGCATACATTACCTTGTGTACCTACGTACTTAAATACGGGTTGTCTGAAATTTCACTAAGTCTTTCAGTAGGTAGGTACCATAGACTTACTGAATTATTGAAATGGATCAGAACTAACTGTTTCACTATTTAAATAGATTTCTTAAACAACTTACGAGATGCTTATCTCTAAAGTTGTTTAAGAAATCTATTTCAACGAATAATTTTCGATAGATTAATCTTTATTTGAAAGCTCAAGCAGAGAAATGTTCTCAGCAGACGTTTTGACACATCGCGAATGGCAACGACATTTTAGGAAAGTAATTACCAAACAATGGATTTGAATTTTTAATGCTAGAGACTTATATTAAATACCTACCTACCTTATTACCTAATGATATCTATAGAATAACAGTCTTCACATTTTTCATTAGTTTTAACTTCGTCTGCTTATAAAAATTACAATAAATTAATAAAAAATCGATTAACTGGTTAACATTAAATTATTTAATAAAACCAAAAACCCGACTACCTTAAAAATAATACTTACAATACTTTTAATCAATCATTTTCACATAAATATCAAAAAAGTATTTAAAAAAATCAAGAGCCCGACTGCCTTAAAAACTAAAAGGCAAAAAATAAGTCTGGTGATCTAGAACTCTGTCAAGTAGCTAATTTGAAGTTCAACAGTCGGGACCCATTCAAATCGTAAGTATCTCAAAAATTATTGGTATTGAATTAATTCGTAACAATCTATTTAAATATTTATGTAATAGAAATCTTAATAAATCATATTTAAAGGTTTAATAACATTTATAATAAATTATACGTTTATTACCTTTTTAATGACCCCAAATTGAGGCTTTTTGAAGTAAGTATTAAAAAATATGACACATTACACATGTAGTTCTAAATTCAAATGTAATTTAATTATTTATTTAGATTATTTTTGTATATATTCGAAAATGAAATTATAATAATTTAACAAAATACAATATTTACAAAATAGAAAAAAACCTAACTAATATACCCGCTTGGGGTCGTACCCGGGGAAAATGTTCCCGTAGCACTGACAGTGTTGCCTAATAATCGGATCGGATTGGATTTAACATTTTTTTTTGTTTTGTAAACACGTAGGTAAGTATGTGTGATTTTATTCTTATATTACATTAAAATTATGTTCTTGCTACTGAGGTGAAAAATTTTATGAATCACTCGAGACCAAAGTTTTATTTCCATCTCGTGTATTTGAATCCCTTGCTACTCTCAGGATTCTAACCTACAATCACTCGCTACGCTCGTGATACAATTATAGACTCCTTCACTTACTCGGGATTCGAAGTCAACACTTGCAGCAATAAACGACTTTGCTCTCTTGTTGCACAAGTTGTATTCCTCTGCCATATTTTTTTTCGTAGACGGCCATATAGAAATATTATATATCCCATGGCACACCGACAGTTATGATGAATGCAGTGATACCTCATTATGTTAAGATCCATCCAGCCGTTTAGCAGCTGCAGCGAGGACCAAAGAAATGGACATATATACCCACATACATACATAAATAAATAAATAAATATCACTGGACAATTCACACCAATTGACCTAGTCCCAAAGTAAGCTTAACAAAGCTTGTGTTATGGGTACTAAGCAACGGATAAACGTAATTATATAGATAGATACATACTTAAATACATATTAAACACCCAAGACCCGAGAACAAACATTCGTATTTTTCATACAAATATCTGCCCCGACACGGGAATCGAACCCGGGACCTCACGCTTCGTAGTCAGGTTCTCTAACCACTAGGCCGTCTGGTCGTCATACATACATACGATCGAAAAAACATAACCCTCCTTCGTGCAGTCGGGTAAAAAGAGATTTATACATAGTTAAACGCATTTCATTTTAGCATTTGCATTTCTCATCACCTCATGATATGCTTTTGCAGCAGCTTACTGCGAATGGTAGTACCTAAGCTTTTAAGATTCCGTAACTAAAGGGTTCAAATGGAGCCCTATTACTGTCACTCACGTGTCCGTCCGTCTGTCACATAGGCTTTAAAGCCAAACATTTGATGCCCCAATCTTCAAATTTTCACAGTAAATATAACCATCTTGTTGGCCCAAGGCCATACAAAAAACGTGTTTTATTGTTTAAAACTCACTACCCAGTTAAAAACAGTTCTGTTTTGTTTAAAAAACATTAGCAAACAAAGGAATGAGATGCAGCAAAAATGAGCTTTATGGTCATCATTTTAACCGAAGAATTTTTTATCTTTCCATTCTCCTAAGAACTTGAAATTTGGTGATAACGTTTATTATGACGTTTATTTTATTATAAAACACCAATATAATATGATTTTTTTCTTTGAATTTCCCATCCCACATTTTTTTGAATCCGGTTAAAATGACCACATTCCATTCTGGTCCAGAAACAGGGCTCCACTCTAACGCTATGTCACCGTAACAATATCACCGTTTAAGTCGTACTATGTTTTGAAATACCTAAAAATATTATTTATTTTATATACTATGTATAGGTATAGACGAGTGACGGCATGCCTATATTGAGTGGGCAGCAGGGTAGGCAGGCAGGGTAGTACGCTGCTGTGGCGTAAATTACCAACTGCCTAAAAATTAATTAGTAAGTTAGTACAGTACGGAATCCTCGTTGCACGACACCGACTCGCACTTGCCCGTTTTTTTTAAATAGATTACAACGTCGCAAAAAATATCAGTGTAAAGTATTAAATTGAGGTTAATATGGAGATTAGGAGTTGTTTTGCCACATTTTTGTTACCTCACTGTGAAGCTTCATGGCATTATTCAGGACATTTTG
The DNA here is from genome assembly GCA_037349165.1 of Choristoneura rosaceana. Classification (NCBI taxonomy): domain Eukaryota; kingdom Metazoa; phylum Arthropoda; class Insecta; order Lepidoptera; family Tortricidae; genus Choristoneura; species Choristoneura rosaceana. The sequence goes on along the minus strand of JAZBNJ010000038.1, from coordinate 7,660,303 downwards.
GCAGCCCGCCCGGGTGAAACTGACAGTACTCGTACCACCAATCCGGAACTTTTCGAGGTTTCCAAACTGTAAGTAGGTTACGTAAATGTTAAAGTTTTATTGGCGTTTTGTTACTCGCTTTCAATGGGAAGGTATTGAGGTTGACTCGTATTTGGTGTGACGATGCATTTTATGCTAACACCTTTTACTCGATGGATCGATAAAATAGGAATCGAGTGGTCTTTTGTATTAGCACTTCACTGAAATGATGTATTAAGTATAGGTACATTTTGTATATTTACTTCTGAGACATGAATTAAAAGTTAAACTCTTGCAATATGTCTGAGGTTATGGAAGAGCCAAATAGATACAGGCGCGATTTGAATTTGCTCTAATTTCGCTCTACCAGATAGGAACGAACGTGAACAAACTTTTATTTTTTCTTAATATGTATATCCTTTTTTAACTAATATCAGAATAATATAGAGTAATGAATGAACTAAAATAATTTCTTTGCTCACCCGCGACCTTAAGATAGCTAAGTCTATGCAAATTATGCGTGTTCATGCAGTTCCTCCACCTCCACACTGTACGAACACACACAAATTACACAAACCCATCTATCACCACCACCACAACTCACTGACGCGTTTCGAACTCAACCAGAGCTCATCCTCAGAGTGACACAACCGTACACCATGCTACCAGTTGTTAGACTAACAAACCACCACCACTGTTTTAATTTGTCAAACAAAACAAAAAACTACCCGCAAAATATTAATAAATTTTAAATGTGATACAAAACTACCTTGATTTTTAATTTTATTTATTTATTGTCAAGGCATGTTTAATAACTACCGTTGCTAAAATTAGACCCAAGCCGTAGCAAGGGAGATGACACTAAATTTATTTGCTCATTAATAATAGACCCCATACTATTGTACCTAATTATCTCCATACATTCTAACACATCAAGACGAAACCCCTTGTCACAGTAATGTAACACTTCATACGTAATGACTGCAGTAAAGTATATGTAGGTCAGACCGGGCGCAGTTTTAATACTAGGTTTAAGGAGCATGTATCGGCATATAGGAACGGGCATCCTGATAGATCTAATTTTGCCAAGCATCTGTTGGAATTAAATCATTCTATATCGGACTCAGATTCGTATGAAGTGTTACATTACTGTGACAAGGGGTTTCGTCTTGATGTGTTAGAATGTATGGAGATAATTAGGTACAATAGTATGGGGTCTATTATTAATGAGCAAATAAATTTAGTGTCATCTCCCTTGCTACGGCTTGGGTCTAATTTTAGCAACGGTAGTTATTAAACATGCCTTGACAATAAATAAATAAAATTAAAAATCAAGGTAGTTTTGTATCACATTTAAAATTTATTAATATTTTGCGGGTAGTTTTTTGTTTTGTTTGACAAATTAAAACAGTGGTGGTGGTTTGTTAGTCTAACAACTGGTAGCATGGTGTACGGTTGTGTCACTCTGAGGATGAGCTCTGGTTGAGTTCGAAACGCGTCAGTGAGTTGTGGTGGTGGTGATAGATGGGTTTGTGTAATTTGTGTGTGTTCGTACAGTGTGGAGGTGGAGGAACTGCATGAACACGCATAATTTGCATAGACTTAGCTATCTTAAGGTCGCGGGTGAGCAAAGAAATTATTTTAGTTCATTGATATGGACCTCCGCAAAGTAACGCCTGATTCAATAAATTAGAGTAATGAACTAAAACAATTACTTTGCTCACCTGTAACCTTAAGATAGCTAAGTTTATGCAAGAAATGTGTAGCCATGCAGTTCCTCCAGCTCCACACTGTAAAAACATACACAAACCATACAAACTAATCTATCACCACGACATTGATGGACCTCCGCAGAGTAACGCTTGATTCAATAAATTGAACATAATGGATAGTTCCAAGTAAATAATTAAATAAAATACATAGGCACTATTCTTCCACGTTGCCATTGTATTTTATCAAGTCCCAAAGGAACTGCAACCAATCACCTCGCCGTCTTTTATGCCCGACGTTTCCTTGGGTTTCATAAAATAACATACTTTTGGTCCCCGATAATATCCTCTCCACAGAATTATTCGAGCGAAACTGATACATTACCCTCACTTCCCATTCACTTGTTTACGTGCAAATGTGGTAGTTCTTCGTTTTACGTTATTCGCATATTCACGTAAAGGAATGAGATGAGATATACAGTTTTTCACGTGAGTGACGGAAATGTCATGAACGAAACACGAATGCTGTGAAGCGAAATGCTACTGTGGAACGGTCCTCGAAGTGAACACAGTGCTGTTTGTAGGTCACCATCATCTCGGTCCATATACGCCCCACTGGGCGCAGGTCTTCTCTCAGAATGGGCGGGGACTGTAGTTCCCACGCGGGGCAGTGCTGGTCTCAAACTTCATTCATACTTCATTTGCGAAATACATATTTCACCCTCAAAGTGCAAATTTTTGTTCAAATTGGGCGTCCCCCTCCCCTTCTAAAAGATACACGGTTGGTTTCAAATGTAAAAACAATTATGATTAAATGGATTACAGCTAAGTTTGCTTTAGATTTTTTTGTAGTTTAAGAACAAATACCATTCCGTATAAAATACAAAACCCATAGAAAAGTATTACTTACGTAGTAGGTAGTTTGATTTTGACGGCTAGGAAATCCAATCCTAAATAAAAATTCCATGAAGTAAAAGTCAAAGTACTTAACCTTTAGATAAAATTAATAAACAATGAAACGTAATGCAACTCAATAATTCTTAATTTATTTACGGCCACGCTGAGGGCATTTTTTACATTATTTTCTGAATAATGCGTACGGCAGCTATTAGTGTAATTTTATAAAAATAATCTTGTTTATAATGATTTTTTTCCCACGTAATTAAAATCCAAGCTTTCGAGTGCAAGCTCTTAGTACCTACTCGTACCCGTGCCTTTCAAAGTTTTTTAGGTTAGTAGGTTAAAACTCGGTCATTTGGAACCTCTAAACTGCGGCTAGCACTATCAATACAATATTTTACCTTGTAATTACTATTTATTTATTCGCCGCCAAAAATCATAATAAAGCTTTCCTTGGACGAAACAGCATAAAATATTTCACAGTACAGCGGCATCTAGCGTCGAGTAGCTGAACCAAAAATTTCATAAATGAATAAGCAAAAATTTGCCTAGTATCTGTACGTATCGTGCTGCCATCTGGTGTAGCTTTATTAATCAGTAGACTGTTTTCAAACTGGCCAGCTAGGATGGTTGTGATTTCTACCTCTAGCTATAAAGAGGTCGTTTGAGTGACTTATTGATTAGTGACATGGGTACCGGAGGGTTCCGAATTGTTTGACCTTTTGACCTCTCTCTTCGCACCTGGGTGAGCTTCTGTCGTGAAATCATGACTCCATTGCTCAGTGCTCAACGAATATGCAAGCCTCAGGGTGTTATTCTCGATTTACTTACCTAAACCGCTTGCTATTATATTTCTTGCAATCAATTTGTTTATAATAAAATAATTTAATCTAGCTATTTATTATGCACTTATTTATTTTTACTCTATTTCGAGTTTACTACAAACTTTTATTCGACCTAATGTTTGATATCTGTGTTTGTAGGTACAATATCTACTTATCAAATAAATCCATTTGCCTTTTTACTCCGTCCGTAACCACAGTGACATTGGTTGTTAACTTCCTCAAAACACCACCTAAACCAATCAAGGCAAGCATCATCTTCCAATATAATAATACCAAATTCTCGTCTCATAGTGTTTACTAACAAAACTTCTCTGAAACGGCTTGATTGATTTTCGTGATTTTTTTTGTGTATTTTCGGTAGGTCTGTGAATAGAACGTTAATTATTTTTCATAGCGGGATAGTGATTCTACGTGGATGGAGTCGCGGGCAACAGCTAGTCATCTTTGTAGTTAAGTTTTTAAGGACTTTTTGCCCTGCGCTCGACTTGGCGTAGACACTGCAGATACATACCTATATTAGGGCATAAGTACAGTCAGCTGCAGGGAAAAGGTATCCATACTACCGCCATTACAGGGGGGTACCCTTTCTCTGCAGCTGACTGTACTTATGCACCTACTTATTTAATTTTAGCTCACGTTCATGTCTGTTTTTGTCCGGATGAACTCAGAAGTCTTCTATTAGACTCTTTGCTCAAACATGTAAATCGAATTCTTTTGAATACCTGTTTCTGGCTCATGTTTGTTTTCTATATTCTGTAATTGTAATTGTTCTGAAATTTTTAAACGAACAAAGAAATAAAAGTATAAACGTTTGAATAGGTACATTTTATTGTAATGAAGTGGCCAGTTTTACGATAAAATTTAAATTTTCTTACAATCATCAATCGGTAACTTACTAACAGTAGTCGATATTGATGTGTTTTGACACATTTTACTTACTTTACTCTTAATGATTTGAAGAAATTGGCGCTCCGGCACAACCAATTAAAGTTAGGTTGTTTGTTTAGTCTTAACTAGAACAATAAAACACCGCTACTTTACTATCAAGGACAATTTTTCATGTCGACATGAATCATACAATAGTGCAGTAAAAATAAACTTATGAAATAAATAACGCTCTTATAAAATAAATTTATCCTTACGATAAACAATTGTCTGTCGTTGTTTGCCAAAAAGAAGATGAACTCGTCCACAAACACCAACAATACCTGTTTTATTAAATATAACATCTTTTCAAATCAGTCTTCACAAATACATCTCAAATTTTCAAGCTCTGAAAATAGTTTTCTTTCCAAATATTCTCATTATCATAAATATTCAAATACTTACAATAAAATCTATACTTACAAAAATTAGGTACGTCGAGTAAACAGTATTTCAAAAGTATAACGTATAAAACATGATACATACTAGCTTGTAGGTAAGTTAGCATTTTCAAATAAATTTTTCATAATTGACGAAATACTAACTATTAAATCGACCGTAACAAATTGACGAATAAGTAGTTTACGTTGGTTACATAAATCATAGCATAACATTAAATTTCTTAATATCTTAGGCAATAGAAAGTTGATTACGTACCTATTTATATTTAAGTAATGTTTTAAATATAACAAAATATTAAAGTGTTTTTCAGTTTTGGGTCTGATAAAGTTTATTAATAACAAACAAACAGTACGCAGACAAAACAAAAAATGAACAATTATAACATCTTTCTAAACTTGACCTAGGGCCAATCAACTATTTTACCGACACTTTCGGCATCTCCTGCGTTACCAAAATTGTCTCTGGCTTTACCAAAAAGTCGTACTTCCAACAAGACATTTCACGGTTTAATAGGTTGAACTTACGTAGGATGGCATGTATTCATGTAAACCAGGAACCAGGAACCAGGGTAAGGGGAAGCCTTGGCAGTTAGTTTGGACATAGCGAAAGCCTTTGATAGGGTTTGGCACGGAGCTCTGCTCTCTAAGCTTCCGGCGTACGGAATACCTGAAAAGTTGTGCTCCTGGGTTGCAGGTTTTCTTTCGGGTCGGAGCATTAAAGTTGTAGTCGACGGCTCATGTTCTGACTTGAAACCTGTAAACTCAGGTGTCCCGCAAGGTTGCGTTTTATCCCCCACGCTGTTTCTTCTGCATATCAATGACATGTTGCATGATACCAATATTCATTGTTATGCAGATGACAGTACTGGGGACTCGTACTATTCCGGTCGCGCTAATATATCCAGGGAACACGTCATTGAAAGCCGGAACATACTTGTGTCTCAAATTGGGACCATGCTGAAGCATGTCGCGGATTGGGGTAGACTTAACTTAGTTCAGTTTAATCCCCAGAAGACACAGGTATGCGCGTTCTCCACTAAAAGGGATCCCTTTGTTGTCTCACCTTGTTTTGAAGGTACTCCCCTTGATGCCAAATCGTCTATTGGGATCCTGGGTGTCGACATTTCGAGTGATGTTCAGTTTAGTGGTCATTTGGAAGGAAAAGCTAAGTTAGCTTCATAAAAATTGGGGGTGCTTAATAAAGCGGGACAGTACTTCTCACCAGCCCATCGCTTACAACTTTATAAGGCGCAGGTTAGGCCGCACATGGAGTACTGTTCTCATCTCTGGGCTGGGGCACCCAAATACCAAATTCTTCCATTTGACCGTATCCAGCGTAGAGCTGCTCGATTTGTCGATAACCAGGCACTTTCAGGCCTACTCGATCCTTTGGCTTTGCGGAGGGATGTGTCGTCTCTCTGCATATTATACCGTATCTATCATGGGGAGTGTTCTGACGAACTGTTCGATTTGTTGCCTGCGGCTAAATTGCACTACCGGACTTCGAGGAACCGTCTGTCTTTCCATCCTCACCATCTCGATGATTGGCAGTCAAGTACCGTACGTTTTAAGCGAAACTTCTTCCCTCGCACGACGAAGATATGGAATCAGCTTACTGCGGCAACATTTCCGGAGCGTTACAACCTAGGGATCTTTAAAAAACGAGCCTACCAATTCCTTAAAGGGTCGGCAACGCACCTGTGATTCCCCTGGTTGCGGGTGTCCATGGGCGACGGTGATCGCTCTCCATCAGGTAACCCATCTGCTCGTTTGCCCCCTCTTATATAAAAAAAAACAGCTATTAAATTACAGAAAAAACATGTTTACTTACAAAAATCTGCAATTCTTTGAAAAATGTCGCGGACAGATTAGTGTCGGTAAAAAAGTTGATTGGCCCCCCAAAAACGTTAACTTTGAAAATGTTAGATATGTAGTTATGCATGTGTGCGGGCTGCGACCCGTATTAGCGTTACTTGCAACGGAATAAATCAGTGTGCATCTAACTGGCTTTGTCATTGGTCGCTTACCCTCCTGTATACATATTTAACAAGTGGCGACGTTCGGACTCACAGTTTAATTTTAAAATGTCCACGGGAGTAACTTTCGGTGTCCTTTCTACTTTCGATCACTTGTCCCAGCAGTGGGACAGCTATAAATCTCGGCTAAACCAATGGTTTATTGCTAATGATGTCAACGACGAAACGGACAAGTCTACGATCAAACGGAGAGCGATACTGCTGAGTGCGCTAAGTGAATCGACTTATAAGCTAGCTAGTGACCTGGCGTTGCCCGGTAAGGTAGAAGAGTTGGGCTATGCAGCCCTGAACAAACTGCTGGATGACCACTTCACTCCGAAGCGGGTAGGATTCGCAGAGAAAGCTACCTTCTACTCGGCAACACAACGGCCAGGTGAAGGACACACTCAATGGGCGGCCAGGATTAGGGGATTGGCAGCACATTGCGGATTCAAAAACTTGGAGGAGGCCTTGCTAGACAAATTCATAATGGGCATGGCACCAGGACACGAAAGGGACAAGCTGTTCGCGCAGGACCAGAAAGAGCTGACGCTGGCCAAGGCCATCGACGTGGCTGAGAGCGTGAGGTGCGCGCGCCACGCCGCCAGGGAGGCCGCGGGCGCGAGCGGCGCGGGCGCGCTGGGCCCCACCGGCCCGGACGCGGTGTTCAACATCTCCAGGAAGGATAAATGTGGCGTGTGCGGGTTCACCAATCATAAGACCAACCAGTGCCGTTATAGGAACTATAAGTGCAAGAAATGTAGCACTAAAGGTCATCTGAAGAGGGTATGTAACCAAGATGGCAAGGTGAAATATGTGGAAGAAGGTACTGTGGACGACGGAGACGATGGTGAGTGTTTCTTTAATATTAGATGTGTTAAAGGGAAACCGATGACGGAACGCATTAGTATAAGTGGTCTGTCTTTAGAGTTCGAGATAGATAGCGGTTCGGCCGTAAGTGTGATATCGGAGAAAACCTACAACGCGTATTTCTCTAATTTACCATTGTCAGACACCAATAAAAAATTATTAAGTTACACAGGTGATAGTATAGATACAACCGGCATTGTTCAATTACCTATATCTTACAACGGGTTGACGCGAACTTTGTGCGTTTACATAGTACGACACGGCGGCCCGTCGTTGCTAGGCCGGGATTTTATTCACATGTTTAATTTGGAGCTAGCGCCGGCGCCGAGCGGCGGCCGCCACGTGTTCAAGCAGGAGATCGAACAATGCGATAAAAAAACAATACAAGAATTATCGTCGAAATTCCCACAGGTTTTTTCTGGCAAACTAGGAAAATTTAATAAATTTAAGGTCGAATTGCATTTAAAGTCAACCGCTAAACCGATTTTTTTCAAGGCAAGACCGGTACCGTACGCGCTGAGAGAAAAAATTGATAAAGAATTAGATCGGTTAATTGAATTAGGTATCTTGAAACCGGTCGAGCATTCTGAGTACGCGTCACCGATAGTGCCGGCCTTGAAAAAGGACGGTAGCATTCGTCTATGCGCCGACTACAACGTCACTCTTAACAAACAATTAATAATAGACCAGTACCCTTTACCCACAGTTAACGATTTATTGTCCAAATTACATGGAGGTGTTCAATTTAGCAAAATAGATTTGTCAATGGCTTATAACCAATTCGTGTTAAGCGATAAATCTCAGAAGTTAACTTGCATCAACACACATCGCGGCCTATTTAATTACACTAGGTTAGTATTTGGTTTGTCGTGTGCCCCCGCCATATTCCAGCGGTCGATGGAATGTGTGCTCGCGGGAATTGAAGGAATTATTTTTCTATTAGATAACATTTTAGTCACCGGTAAAAATATCGACGAACATAAACAACGGCTGGTCGCAGTGTTACAACGCTTGGAAGATTCACAGTTAACAGTGCAGCTGAGTAAATGTGAATTTTTCAAAGACGAGATATCATACCTCGGTCATGTCATAGATAGAAATGGCGTCAGGAAATCAAAGGATAAGGTCAAAGCAATGGTAGAAGCGCCTACACCGTCGAATGTTTCGCAGTTGCAGTCATTCCTTGGACTTACTAATTATTATAGGAATTTCATACCCAACGCATCGTCAATTTTAAGTCCATTATATGATTTATTAAGGAAAAATGTTAAATGGCACTGGACGTCCGTACATGACGATGCGTTCCTTAAAATAAAAAACATACTCGCTTCTGACGAAACATTGGCGCACTTTGATCCAAATGCAAAGTTAGTTTTGACCGTGGACGCATCCCCCACAGGACTCGCTGCAATTATTTCCCAAGTAGGTAGTGATGGGGTGGAAAGGCCCATATCGTATGCGTCCCGAACGCTTACGTCGGCGGAAAAAAAGTACGCGCAAATTCAAAAAGAAGCGACAGCTATAATTTTCGGAGTCAGACGGTATCACCAATACCTTTATGGGCGGTCTGTGCCATTTGTATTACGAACCGATCATAAACCACTACTAGCAATATTCGGCCCCTGTAAGGGTATTCCCGAGGTATCGGCAAACAGGTTGCAAAGATACGCGATTTTTTTAGCAGCTTACAATTATACGATCGAATATATTAGTAGTAAACAAAACAGCGCTGACTTCTTATCGCGTGCATGTGCACCGGTTAGCGGGCCGCCGGGCGGCGCGGGGGGCGCGCGGGGCGCGGCCGACTGCGACGATCACGCGGCCTACGTGAATTTTACCGTGGAGGGCAGTCTGCCCGTGACCTTGGGAGATTTGCAGCGGGAAACCGAGCCCGATCCCTTGCTACAGCAAGTAAAACAATATATTTTGCAAGGGTGGCCTAGGAACGTAAATGATTTAAATTTAAAAACATACTTTAACTGTAGACTGCAACTATCATATGAAAACGGTTGTTTAATGCGCGGGCATAAGGTCGTTATCCCCGAGTCACTGCGAGATGTTATTTGCAAAGAACTACATAGCTCTCACTTCGGCATTGTCAAGATGAAAGGAGAGGCGCGTAAGCGGTTATGGTTCCCGGGCATAGACGCGGCGCTGGAGCGGCTGGCGGGCGGCTGCGGCCCGCGCCGCCGCACGCGCCGCTCGCGCCGTGGCCGCTGCCGCCGCATCCCTTTTATTAGGATACATTTAGATTTTTTTGGCCCATTAAACAATCATATGTATTTGATAGCGGTGGACGCCTATAGTAAATGGGTCGAATGTTATTGTATGACTACGAGTTATGGGTCTAAGGCGGTAATCGAAAGGATGTATGACTTAATGTCGCGGGTGGGATTACCTCATACATTGGTGACTGACAATGGTACGTCTTTTACTTCACAAGAATTTAAAAACTTATGTCAAATTAATGGTATACGCCATGTACTGTCACCTGTATATCATCCGGCTAGCAACGGTCAAGCAGAAAGTTTTTGTAAAATTATAAAAAAGGGTATTAAAGGTATAATTTTGAGCAATAATAATAAACTTATACACGAAAGGATTGCCAAATTCTTATTTGACTATCGGAACTCTAAACACAGCACCACACAAAAATCACCCGCAGAACTAGTTTATGGACGTACATTGCGAACAAGACTAGATTTGATCAATCCCATCGCCACGCCGCCTTCGTCCACAGACCTCGCTGAGACTGTAGAACGAAATCAGTCTTTCCAGAGTAAAGCATACAGAGGAACCCTGAGACCAGAATTCAAATTAAACGATAAAGTCTGGCTCACAAAACACAACTCAAATAAAAAATACTCTTGGATCCAAGGCATTATAAAGGAAAAAATTTGAAACGTAATGTACCTCATCTATATACCTCAACTTAATTGTGAAGTCACTCGGCACCTAGATCAGATAAGAACATACACTGGTGGTTTACTACACGAAGAAGAGCCATGGGATCCAGACGTGGTTCCAGACATAGAACTCACATCGGAGGACACTCCCGCAGCAGGCACCAGCGCGGAGCAGGCCCAGCAGTCAAGCACTCACATCGGCGCCGACACACAGCGAGGAGGGGAAGGAAGTGTTGTGGTGCCGGAACCGGAAGTCGGTGGAATCACACCACCCAATATCGCTACGCGCCGAAGGCAGGCAATAAGCCCGATGTTTGCAACGCCTAACTCGGAGCAGGACGATACCCACAGTGACGAAGATGTAGTGCCAGTGTAGTGTATACCGTAGTGACTGAACTGATTTCGAGCGTAGGGTTAATTTTATATGTTTAGCTATAAGGGGAAGGGATGTTAGATATGTAGTTATGCATGTGTGCGGGCTGCGACCCGTATTAGCGTTACTTGCAACGGAATAAATCAGTGTGCATCTAACTGGCTTTGTCATTGGTCGCTTACCCTCCTGTATACATATTTAACAGAAAACAAACAGAAAGCAAATTAAGGACCACGAGCAATTACATGTCAAGAAACCATTTTTAACATTTTTACTTAGAACTAAGTTCCAAAAAACATCGTACATGAGTACGTACGCTTAATACCTCAACTGGGTGAAACTAATTAATTGGGGCCATCTTATAGCCATTTAAACAACAATAGAAGACTATTATAGAACAACAATAGAACATGGTTGGAGCATTGATCTAATAACCATCAGAAAATGAGAACTGTTAAAAAGTCTTACAAAACATATAAAAAGATAAGGATGTTATTAGTTAATTAGATTAAATTAAACAAGACAAGCCTTGGTGACCGAGTGGTTTGATCTATGGCCTCGTGGATCGTGGGTTCAAACCCCGGCTAGCACATCTTGAATTTTTCGAAATTCACGTGCGTAATTAGGTACATTTGAAATTTACCACGAGCTTTACGGTGAAGGAAAACATTGTGAGGAAGCCTGTATAAACCAGCGAAGCAATTCAATGGTGCGTGTTAAAGTTCCCAATCCGCACTGGGCCCGCGTGGGAACTACGGCCCAAGCCCAAGCCCTCTCATTCTGAGAGGAGGCCTGTACCCAGCAGTGGGAAATTTTAGTCTCAATGACTATAGTACAAAAGGAGAAGTTGAAAGGACCTAAAAGATGATCATTTCGCGTTGCTTAAAATCATCTGTGCTTCCAACCAGTGAGCAAAAGGGACGGATGTTCTACCCGTCATATTTTACGGGGATCGTAGAGAGTTGATTCTAGAGATTATTAGACCAATGCATTTGATAAATTACTTGCGGAAGCAACATAGAAACCCGCAGACATACTTCGGAGCTTTTATTTTGGTTTTGAGAGGGGATGAAGTAGGTAGCTTCTTGTACCGCGGCTGTTGGTAAGGAATAATGAGCTCAAGGACAGAGGCATCGTCCTCCTCAGAAGCGGTCAGTTCCACCTCAAAAAGCGAGGGGGAAACCCGGACCGGGCGTTGTTCGGCGAAAGACCGATTCGGGTGCTGAGCGCAATAATTCCACGGTATGGGAACGTTAATCTCGACGGTAACGTCGCTTTCTTCGTCCATGCTGTCCTGAAAATTAATGCAAATACGTTGATGATTTCAAGATTACGATTTGGAGTCTTTTTGTATTTTTTATTTCAACTCCAAATTTTTGTTTCCTTTACGGTCATCCCGTGAAAGTTTATATAGATTTCACACACAAGATCTAAAACACAAATAGAGATTACAGTACCTTTAGCTACCTTTCATAATTCCACTTCACCTAAAATACCTGTCTGTTTATTCTTAATTTAAGTTATGACATTTGGTTAGGGTGAATTCTGTTAGTGGCTCTCGGTGGCTTTGTCGGTCTTTCAGCAGACAAAGTTTGTCTGCCTTAGCCTATTCTGGCGGCTATGCTTATCCAGACATTTGCTAAAGTTACCTACTGTGTCCTTACATATTATAATGTACATACAGTATTGAAGACAATGTTTTACAGTGCCGTGTGCTTTGCGTACCATTGATCTTGTCGTCGTTGTCGCTGTCGCTCGCAGCTTGCTGTGATCAGCTTGTAATAAAGGAATGGAAGGTGATTTTTTGCGTTCTAGATGCCATATGAGTCGCAGGCGTGCCCCAAATATCTTGGTGAATCCAAGAATAAATAAAAATAGGATCTACCGTACCGACGAACCTGGCGGCCTCGAAACAACGGAAAAACACTTTTGGCTGGTTGTAACAGAAATATCGGCGGATTCTCTGGCAGGGAGAATTTTAATGAATATTCAGTGACAATAGTAGAGAGTTTACGCCGCTGGTCCCGTGGCTCGCTGTCGGTGCTGGCGCTATCAATGCAGCTGTCGGCTGCCTCCTGCGAGTGTGGCAACAACGTGCACTCCTCTTGGTACTAGTGGGCTTACGTCATTCTGGTGCCGCCGCTAGTCCCCGTGCTCGTTGTCGGTGCCTTCGCTGTCGATGCCGCGGTCGGCTGCCTCCTGCGAGTGTGGCAACAGCATGCACTCCTCTTGGTAAAGGTGGGCTTACTTCGTTCTGACGTGCCCGCTGGTCCCGTCGCTCGCTGTCGGTGCTGTCACTGTCGATGCCGCTGTCGGCTGCCTCCTGCGAGTGTGGCAACAGCGCGCGCGCCTCTTGCGCAGCCAGCATGGCACCTGTCACCCGCTAACTGAAATGTTTGACAACATAACCAAGTTATAGTTTCGGCCTTATCTAGTAATCAATAAGAAAGCATGGTTTGAATAAATGGGGTATTTTGAAGATTATAATCGTTAATTCCATACATAGCCTCAGAAACCTACCACGGAAAAATATTCTCAGCTGCCAGGTACATATTACTTAATTATGATCATGAATATTCATTGGAACTGGTTATTTTTCGACTTTTTATTTAGCTAACAAACACAGACACAGGATTACATACCTACGGTAGTAGGTAGGTACGTTACCAGTTACATAGATTGGGACAGTTGCATTAATTACCTATGTTGCGTATCACGGTAGTTTTTTTACAAAACTTAAAATTCTTTTTTTATATGAGTCTGTACTTATATTTTTATTCGTTGTAATATTCTACTGATTATTTTTTACTTATATTGATTTTCCTACTACTTGTTTTCTTACAATCGGTAATATTTCATATTTTGTCCATCGCAAAATTTCATTATACCCGTGATATTATAACATGATGCTCAGTAATGATCACATTAAAAAAAAAAAGTCCGGGCGATGCTTTTTTGTCACTTTTAAAAACAGGATTAATAAAGACATACCTAATATAAGTAAGTTACAAATAAAAATACTGCATACCTAACAAAATTGTATAGAAACTCATGGAACAAAAATTTCATATAGTGATATCTAAGGGAATGATTCCTATGTGTATCACTAAATATAATTCAAGACAGTAATTATTAAAAGGATCTCCGAGACTCGCTAACAATGTTACTAAGTACCTATCGAATGACATAGTAAAATCAATTGCACAATATTGGTCAGCATTCTTGAATATGTTCCCGATGCATTAACCCATGTGCACCACCATAGTGCACTGAAATTGTAACAAAAAAGTGAATTCGAAAAATCTTGCTAGATGACGTCACCACACCTTAATTAAGTGGTCTATAACTCCGGCCACTGACTGAAGTACACAAAACAAGACAACAAATTAGCACACATGACACCAATTACTATTACAGCCTCTGACACATCAAAATTACGTCAATAAAATCATGGTTGCCACTTATCATGTGTAACAGAGAACGCGCGACAATAACAATACTACGTACGCAAATCGAAGAACTTTGTTTGGTAGGCCTGCCTGTCCAGTCAGCGTCAAACACAACAACAGAACTCTTCTTGGCCACAGTAGATTTTTCCGAATGGAGATGCCACCGGCCACGCACGTCTTGCATAACCCCTCCCTCGTTACCATGGTAACGAGAGCTGCGCGCGCAATATACCTCAGTATTTTACTTTTGACAAATTTATTTACGTATTTGTCAAACTTTTTGAACAATACCAAGAATTATTGCGGTTTGTGTTATAGGGAACAATTATTCGGATATAGATCAGTAAAATGGCACCGAAAAAGGTACGTAAATATTGTATAAAGATTTACAGCACTATTACAAAATGTTGCAAAGTAATGACATAGTTTGAATGAAATTTTTAACATAGCTTCGAGTAAAACAGTCTAAATAAATATCTAATTTGCTTACTTCTATTTGAGTAAATTGTTAAAATTGTGTAGAATATATTTTTTATTGATATTTTAATTTACAATAACATTATGTAATTCATCGCATCGATCAAACACACATTCACGTTGCCACATCCACCGACCTCACGACTTCAACTCACGACTTTTAAAGACCACACGTGGAAAAAATAACAGAAACTGAGAAGAGTACCTATTGCAATTCTATTAACAATTAGGTAATGAAAATGACCAAAATATTTCTATAATGGCAGATTATAATGCTGCGAGACTGGGACTAACTCAAAGTCAAATTCAAAGTCAAAATCTCTTTATTCAATTTAGGCTATGACAAGCACTTGTGAACGTCTAAAAATCTACCACCGGTTCGGAAAAAACCTCTGTTGAGAAGAATCCGGCAAGAAACTCAAAGAGGTATTTTTTGTTAAAACAGATTCACAATATTTAACTAACCATGAACTAACCCGAAAAGCTTAACTCGAGAACGACAACCTATCACTATCAATTAAATACTCTCACTTGGAGCTACGTAGGTACCTACTTAGCGTGCCTACTGCGAAAAACTTCTAAAGTGAAATAAACGCTAAGTAAATACAACTACTCTCTACTATTTGTTTATGTCGGAGCGCATTATACGAATCTACCTCTACAATTGTATTTCCTCAATTAGGTAAACCACTAAAATTAGCACCAAATCTACAAAACGAGCACGTTGCCAATATCTTAGACTCTCATGTTCCCACAGAAGTACTACAACACCAAACTTAACATGATAAGTAAGTAAATAAAGTTATAAATATTTATCAATTCTATTTCACTTCTACATTATATATTTCGGACAAAAACCACAGCACTGAACATAATTACCAGCAAACTTATTAACGACTAGCAAAATAACATCGTTAAATAATGACCTTGATCATTTGCCTAGCTCCCTAGCGTCCAAGGGGCGAGTAAGCCAGTTAGATTGCCAGACCTCTGGCGGAGTAAGTCCAAGGATAAGTCTCTTGGGATGCTACTGAAGCGGCTTACAGTAAGTACGGGCCCCTAGGACCCAGTCCCTGTTTAGACGCTTGTGTGCTCGTTAACACCTTGTAAATAGCGTCCTTGTCAGCTGTCTGTGTATGTTTTGTCCGTCCTTGTCTATTTTCGAAGCTAAACTCGCCATTTAACTTATTTATGTGAAAGCGAGATAGCCAATAAGCTAATAGTACCTGTTTCATTTTTCGCTTCTAAACATGACAAACTATAGTGCAACTATGGTTGTGGTACTTTTTTTATTTTAAAGGTATGTTGAATTATTCTTTGTTTGCTAAGTGAACGTCTAATCACCATGTTACCTCGTATTTCGTAAATCCTGTGTGAGAACTCTGCTTCCATTTAAAGACCGTTGGAATAGATTTGGTGTACAGTGAACCGATTAAAGAAGCATTACCTAGTTACGTCAAATCTATTTCAGTCATAAGTCTATTGAAATGTAAACGTGAATGCTATTAGTTTTAGATAAGTAAATCAAAAACAAATCCGACGAAATTATGTATCGGTTCAAATGATTCGAAATTTTAAGCTTTGTAGTAAAATAAATTAACAATGTCTTACCTTTCTATATTCATTGAAGATGACAGAACATTTCGTTTGATTAAAGAAATTATTGAACGGCAAGTGACTTACCTGCAACGCGGTGAAAACCGAAATGAATTGTTAATAGGAGGAGGAGAAATCGATCATAATTCCCATTACCTCATTACGATTATCAGTACCAGCGTTATTATCCCATCGATTCGACCCCACAGCCATATTTCATTCATCATCGGCACGCGACACGGAAGGGACAACAAATCGTTAACTTTTATGCTTCCCAATATACGCTCATTTGTATTTTGCTGCACCTGGTCACGGCACCTAAATCCATACTAATATTATTAATGCGAAAGTGTGTTTGTTTGTGTGTTTGTCCGTCTTTCACTCTGTAACGGAGCGACGAATCGACATAGGCAAAAGTAGCCCATGTCGATCTTTAGGATCTTTAGGAAAAATTCATAGTTCCCGAGAGAACAGCGCGCGATAACCGAATACCACGCGGGCGGAGCCGCGGGTAAAAGCTACTATTTGATAAAAATATACTCTTCAGTGGTTACCCCTTTTATGGTCACCATTAGGAAATGTGATTCCCTGCAGAATAAGAGTAGGTACGCATGTGACTTATGTCCGCGACATGTTTTCGACATACCTAACCTAACCTATCATGTTTGAGGAATTTTTTGCCTTTAGTTTAATAATCACTGCTATAACTACGATTGTGTGTTTTCACTTTGCTTTATTTTAAATGTTAACCAATTTCATTCTGCAAATAAACTCTAAGGATATGGTGGAATAACCTTTATAATAAAAAAGCTTATAAAACATGATTCTTCGTCTCATAGCTAACGATACTTTAGACATAGCATTGAATACGAATAGCTATAATTAGACTCTCGCAAAGTTTTACCTTAATGGCATGATGGGCTTCGCTTTATGTCTGACGTCTTGAAAATCCTCTGCAATCGCTGCAGAATGTTCAACCTTCTTCGAATGAAAGGATACGAGCTATGTACCTGATAGCAAGTTGGCAAGTATGTCCACGGCAGCTTGGATGTCGTGACGCCGCTGTACTAGTTGCCGCCAGACACGACTAGTAATTAGAATTTGGTGACACGCCCAGCCAGGGGCGGCGTTTGCTAACTTAGTACAGTTTGCAGAAAGAAAAATTAAGCTAAGATTAGGTACTAAATTCTACCAGCAAATGATTCTGGTAGTAAAAACAAAAAGGATGTCAAAATCATAAATAATACCGTCAGATGTAGGGTACTTTATCTTCCAGCTCTATATCCCCCGGTTAGGCGTTTAATTCAAGATATTTGAAGTGTGTAAGTTACCTACAATTCAGCCGCAAATACTTAGGTACTGGTACTAGGTACTTTTTTACACAGGTAATTTTACGACTACAATTTTAGAGCTTTCGTGTTTATCTACGAGTAATTTCTACCTGAGGATACAAAAATAGAATACTAGGTATAACTGAGTTTAGTCTGAGTCAAAAATAGCTCGCAACAGGTTGACGTCTGAAAAACTTAACCTTTAATGTGGGTTGTTTTCGTTTGTTGTCCTTACTTTGAGCTAAACAGTAGCATTACCGTTATTATAAATTGATGTAGTTTACATCACAGTTAATGTTCGTAAGCAAGGAAGTTGCAAAACGATAATATAGATGTATACAAATTTAGTCAATGTTTCCAACAGTGCAGCAAATTTGTCCGCTACCTTCTTCGCTGTAGACGTGTTTTCGCACAGCCTGTGCGTGGAAGTAATTTATTTTTTTGATTTTAACCTTATAATGTAATTTGAATCAGACAGTGATAGTGACGTAAGTACGACAACGTAGGTACTTAACCATTTCTACAATCCGACTTAATTGCGTGACTATATATCTTATCGTCCGATCTTTATCGGTTCCTTTATTGGAACCTGCTTAAAATAAAACTTTAATGTACTGACTGACAATTAACTGTCGTTTTTTGTGTATTTTGAAGAGTACTATAGTTGTAGTTTGCTAAATTTTGAGTATTAACATTATCATAATAATATAATTAGCTATCTATCCTTTAGGCATTAAGGGGCTGTTTCACCACCGATTGATTAATTTTATTTGACAGATAAATATGATGCCGTCTCCGTCTATTCGAATAAAGCAAACGAGATGACATCAATCATGTTAACCCGTCAAATAAATTTAATCAACGGATGGTAAAACAGGGGGTTGTGTACCTAACTGTATTGAACGTTATGACTTTTCTCGATTTAGTTTAATTACTAATAGTTACGGAAATACATATGGACTGGATAGTATTAGGGATCAATCTCGTACTCATATACGTATGATACTGAAATATTTTTGACCACACTCCTTGCCTTTTGCATCAACGCCCCTTAAGTAATTCATCGTGTTAAAAACAACAATATATTAAGGGCTCAAGACATTTTTAGGTATTTTACAAGCACGCAACTTTCCTCAATAGTTTGTTTACCGTGTTTCTTGGCCGGAACGATGTTGGCCGCAATTTAATAGACGATTTACATGATCAGCCCTAATAAAGACCTAACATCGAATGGTATGCAAATGAAGCGAGCTTTTCAAATTTGTGGAAATCTGAACAGTATTTGATTCGCTGTCAGCCGAGCCTTGCGTGTTTCTGTTACTTTCTGTTTCAATTCGGCAAAGGGCTTCGTTATTTTTCCATCATGTTAAAGGCAATGATAAAACGCGCGCTTCACGGCGACGACGAAAATGCGCTTTTACGGAAAACACTTAATACTTTAAACGTATGTAGAGATGTAGAGTTAAAATTAATACCTGTGTCGAAAGTTGCTTGCATTGGTAGTCTAATGGGTGTTTACTAAACTCTTGACAGAAAGAAGCGAATAAATCGAAGGGCAACTTAGTGGAAGACGAAGGTCTAGACTGGCTCAAACCACGCACACTTATAAAGCCTGACGACCAAGAGGAAGTTCCGGACGCAGTAAGTATTAGAATAAACGTATATTTAAACAAATCTTTAATCAAATCAACTAATACAATTTTTGCAGAACTTTTTAATTGTGCGAATAGGTAGTACTTAGGTACTTACCTATGAACTAAAATAATTTCTTTGCTCACCCGCGACCTTATGATAACTAAGTTTATGCAAAATATGCGTGTTCATGCAGTTCCTCCACCTCTACACTGTAAGAACACTCCCAAATCACACAAACCCGTTTATCACCACCACCACACTACACTAACTATTTCGAACTTAACCAAAGCTCATTTTCAGCAACACAACCTTACACCATGCTACCAGATGTTAGACTAACAAACCACAACATTTACCACAATTTATTTACCTACATTTTTTTTCTCAAACAAAACAAAACTAAACAAGGAATAAGAAATTATTTCAGTTCATTGATAATAATATGGACATCCGCAAAGTAACGCCAGATTCAATAAATTACTTACTTACCTAGTTGTAACGCGACCCATTTTCTAAAAATTGTCCCTTCAATTTGGTATAAATAAATATCATGTTTCTAAAAAATTATTCGTGCATAAGATACGATAAGTAATATTAAAACGGGAAAAGGTTTACAATATCTGAACAGAAGATTTTTTAATTTCACAAATTTAAACATCGATAGGAACTAGAAGAGGATGTCGGTCGTATTTTAACGACCATTAACCCCCAATGGGAGCCAGATGAGGTCGCTTACCATTACGGCAAGAATTTGTTCGTCATCAAGCCGAAAATCACCTTTGGGAAAGCGTATCCACTTTACGTGTACCAGGGAACTGCAATACGTAAAGATTCAGACGAAGCAAAAGCACAAATCGCTGCTGGCTACGGTAAGTTATTGATACTCGTAGCTAATAGGTATCCGCTATAAAAAGGAATGAATACGGTGAACATGAATAAAACAAGGTAATTCTTGGCGAAAAGTATATATGGAGCACAAAACATCGAGTTTAACGTTTTCGCTTCTGCACGCTTTGAAACATGTTTTTGTGGGACCTTAAATAGTTCTTAATAGTTCAAAGTTCTAGGTAAGGTAGGTTTCTATTAATAGGTAGGTACTTACAAAAACCAGAAAAAGTAAAAAAAAAAGAGTATTCGGAGAGACCAAATGGGGTTTTTAATAAAATGAGAGCTTTTTTGAGTATTCACATCATTTAAACATTGAATGACCATAATAAGGCTTTAAGAATTTCATATGTAGGTACCTACCCAAGAAAACACCTGAAGTAGGTCAAATGTTACCTAGGTATATGGCAAAAATAACCTTCTTGTCTATGCTGGAAAGACACACTACGTCTTGTCTATTTGAATACTAAAATAAAAATAGAAACAGACATAGGTAGGTACTAAATAAAAATAGAGACATACTAAAAATAGAACTTGGATTTATCGATATGATCACGTCTTCAGAAGCTACGAGCATCGTTGATAATTTACAGGTATGGTTGGCTTTGACGATGCGGGGCCGAAAAAAGCGAAAGTCAAGAAGTCCAAAGCCGAAGAAGAAGAAGAGGAAGAGCCGGAACCTGAGCCGGCCGAGCAGCCGGCGCCGGAAGAAGCTAAGCCTGAAGGTAAGAGAGAAATCAAAGATTTTTACCCGACTGTCCGAAGGAGGGTTATTAAGATTACGCATTGTAAAATAAGATTCCAAACCAGTAAAACACCTCTGTTGCTGTTCTTAAAATCAAAGCTTAGTTATCTACTATACTGTCCTCCTAAAAAAAAGGCACTATCTCAAAAAAAAACGCTTTCTGTCATTCACACCAAGTGATGCAGAATGTTTTAAGGTACACAATAAGATTAATAACTCAAAAGTGATTTTTTCAGATAACACCTTTTGGCTTAAGAGGGCAGTATAGGTGAGCTTTGAATTTAGGAACTGAAGTTTCTTATATTACCTACATTTGCATTTTTTTATGCAAATTTGACGTTAGTTAATTGGCTAGATGGTTAGATGTTGGATTAGATTAGGTAATAATTCGGGTTTTACTTGAGATAAACACTAAACTACCAAAACAGATAAAACTCGTCCATTGTAATGAATCATTATTTCATTACTAATGATATAAAAATACCTCTTAACTAATTTCACATATGTATGACATTTAGTTAAACCTAACTTTTTTCTGGTTTCTACTTTATTTAGTGTAACGCAGATTAATTTTTAAACTACTCATATGAGATTTCTAAGATTTACTTCACGACAACTATATGTATATAGAGGATGTGCAGCCTGAAGAAGAGAAGGCCCCAGTAGCTGCCGAAGACGCAGAAGCGGGAGAAGCCGTCGCCGACGAACAACAAGAGGGAGAGCAGGTCGAGGAACCAGAAGCTGCTGGTAATGACATGATGATTAATATTATAAATCCACAAGAACGTATCAATCATGCAGACGGGGGAAAGTGACCTCGAAACTACCAAAACCATTCTGCGGTTGTCATAAGGTAGCGCTAATTTGCAAAAGGTTGAGCTTAAAAGGTAACTACGGTTTAAGGTGACGTTGGGGGAGAAAAGTCCTCGAGTGGCGACCACGAACCGGAAGACGAGGCGTTGGCTGGCCTCCCACAAGGTGGACTGAGGACAACGTGAGAGTTGCGGGAAACCGATGGATGCAAGTAGCGAGTTGTCGTTCATTGTGGCGTTCTAAGGGGGAGGCCTTTGTCCAGCAGTGGACGTCTTCCGGCTGA
Organism: Choristoneura rosaceana; assembly: GCA_037349165.1. Classification (NCBI taxonomy): domain Eukaryota; kingdom Metazoa; phylum Arthropoda; class Insecta; order Lepidoptera; family Tortricidae; genus Choristoneura; species Choristoneura rosaceana. The sequence goes on along the minus strand of JAZBNJ010000038.1, from coordinate 7,638,128 downwards.
TGATGATGATGATGATGAAAGGTGACTAGAAGTTTGTGAGTAAAATTAATTGGGGATAGCTCATTCCTAATGTGATAAGAAATGGAAATTACATAATTTTCCGATTTTCTCTTTTACTTGTGTTGTGTTATGCGCTCTTGATAAGTTTGAAAATTCTATGTTAAAGAGAAGGTACACTCAGCAGCAGAAGTGGATGAGAGGTTACAGTGCTCAAATGGTCTACACACAACTATACTGCCAAGGTAATAAAAGAGTGTTTAAATCGATTTGAGCACCACAACTGCTCATCTGCTTCTGTTGCTGACTGCACTTGTATTTATGTTTCGATGCCCACGGTGTTTAAAATACGCTTACTATAGGATGTAAGTATCTAATAACAAAATGTATATTTTGATGGTGTAAAATTAAAAAAAATCATTTTAAGATACCATAAAACCAAAATCCCTATTTGATTGTTAGGCAGACGCATACAGGAGAAAACTGATGTAAATGATCATGTTGCGGTTTAATTTTTTTGCTACTTTTGAGTTGCGGAATGCAAATAATACTTGATGATTATTATCTTAGAGGAGCCGGGTGACACGCCAATGGTAGAGGAGAAGCTGGAGATCAAACCACGAGTCAAGAAACTCGCCAACCAGTTCAACTTCTGCGAGCGTGCCGCCCTCACCTACAACAATCCTCGTCGGGTCTGTTGCTAGTATTTGATTACTTACCTTCTGTACTTACAAGCTGTTACAAAATATCTTTGAAGTGGAAAGGATGTAATATGGTCCCTCCGAAAGGGTTAATTGACAAATAAGAACCATAGTTATGAGTTTAGGACTTACCAACAGGAAAAAAATCAGATGTTTCTAAGCCCCGACGAAAAAAGAGAGATATTATAAGTTTGAAGCTATGTTTGTCTGTCTGTGTGTATGCGTGTGTGTCTGTCTGTGGCACCGTAGCTCTTAAACGGGTGGACCGATTTGAATGCGGTTTTTTTATTTGAAAGCAGGTTTTCTAGCAATGGTACTTAGACATTTTTTATCAAAATCGGTTCAGCCGTTTTGATATATTGAAATTTGAAGTGACAAAGTCAGGGGTTTTAGGTTACTTGTTTTCTGTATCGCTTACTGTTTGTGGTGTAAAATAAAGAGTCATTGTATTGTAGTCTTTAATGGTGAAAATACTTCTTTTTTTTTTCAAACCTATAATGTCACATTCATATTACAAGACAATCTTTCGTGGATGTTGTAGTCGGTAGACACGCAGACGATACCCCCGGCTCGGGCAAACTACGCGGCCACGGCTCTCCAGAGCATCATATTTGACTTCTACCAGGAAGACTACGCGCGGAAAATGAAGGAAAAGGAGGACGAGAAACCCAAAAGAGTAAGCTGATTTGTATTTCAAAGTTTAAACGCAAAGACCTTTGATCAGAGCAATAACATTTTGAATGAGGCGCGTTTTGACCAATCCATGAGAATAAAAATTTCTAGATGGAAAAAAAACATCCAAATTTACCAACCATACCCCATACCCCATACCCCATACTCCATAGAATACATAGGTAAATATTTTTGAACTTTTGTGATAATTCCGACATGTCGTGACATGATCTCTTGTGGTTTTAGTTGAAGAAGAAAGCGGCGAAGCATGTAAAATCAGCGCAGCAGATTCACGACGAACAGCTAGCGCAGCGCATCCGAGAGGCATGGGCCATACTTGAGCGCCTTGTCAATCAGAACATCTTTGATGATATCGGTAAGAACTTTAGATGCAGTTCTGAAAATCATTTCAATGTAGATGTTTATGTTCACAGGCATGAACGAGTAAGCATATTTACCTACTTACTGTAACTAAAATGCAGAATAGGTTGTCTTGAACGTACTTATTACTTACCTGAAGTGAAAAAAGTACAATTGAACTTCGCAACATGCAAATATCATTGGATATTATTGGATATATCTTACTGTTGGCCAACTTATGAAACAGATGATGATAGATAATCTTTGAATTAAAACTACCTTGAGACGCAGCAGGGTCCCCCATTCAAATCGTAACCAGCTTAAAAATTGCGTAACGGGTCCCGACTGTTGAACTTTAAGTTAACTACTAAACAGAGTCCTAGCCCACTAAACTTGTTTTCTCCTTTTTAGTATTTTTAAGGCAGTCGTGTTTTTTGATTTTTTGATTGATTGTTTTATTTTTTACAAATACCCAGCGCAAGATTACCGCTACTGGGACGACCCGTCTGACGAGTTCCGCGAGGGTATGGGCTCGCTGCTGCCCCTTTGGAAGTTCCAGTACGAACCGATGAGCAAGCATGCGGTCTGCGAGGTGGCGTGGAACCCGCACTACCAAGATTTGTTCGCCGTAGCCTATGGGTCATGTACGTTGTTTTCGATCTAGTTTATGTATAAGAAAAAATCAACAAACTTAAAACATTCTTAGCTTATTGAGGCTGCTGCAGTAAATAATGAATAACTTTCATTCGCACGCTTGATATTGACCTAAGTAAGTGCTATAATGTTACAAAAATGCTTCATTGCTATCCGGGCGCAGTAACCCGAAATCTAGGCCTCCAACACTAGACTAGGCCATGCTTTTACGATCTTGGGCCAACTTTTTTTTTCCTTTGACCCCGAGATCGAAAAAAAAGGTCTTTCAGGACCTCATCAGTGCAGCGGCACCCAGACAAAACCGTTACAAAAATAATAATCATCTTACTTTCTGTCGATGTCATTTAGTGGATTTCACGGCTCAACAAAAGGAGGGTTGCCTCTGCCTATACAGCATCAAAAACCCAGCGTTCCCAGAGTATGCTGTCGTCACCGAATCGCCGCTCATCTGTCTCGACGTGTACCATGAGACTCCCTACCTCGTCTGCGTGGGTAAAAGCTGCATTTGCAATAAATTTTCCTAGTTTTATGAATTTTAATTACACTAACGATAAATTTTAATTATGGCCTATTGTACTAGGACGCTACGACGGCAACGTTTGCGTCTACAACTCACAATTGACTTTGGAGTCGTCTTACCAATATAAATCGGACTCTGTGCGCGATAAGCATAGCAACATAGTTTGGGAGGTGAGTCGACGTCGTCTTTTATGATCAACACATACCACATTGCAATGCAACTAAATGTAGAGTAGGTTCATTGGGTGGAGGGAGCTTTTTTAACTTTATTTTGTAAATCTACTCATACATAACCACGGCCGCTATGTAGTAGAAACGTCGAGGTAATTTAAGTAATATTTAAATGGAGATATGTCCCGTACCTATATACCAATAATTTAATTACATGGACTATTGTTGAAAATTGAATGATCTTCATCGAACTCTTTCACAACGAAAGACCTGCAGGTACCTATGATACGATCTTAATCAATTTGCCGGTCCACCTTCTAGGAAGCCGACCTTGCATATGTCCTGAAATCATATTATTATTGTGTAACGCACTGACAAATACAATCGCTTTCACCACTTTCCCACAAACGAGAGAGGTAAGTACAGGATAAGGATAGAAAGTGATGGTAAATCCGATCAAGCGCCCGTGCGTTAAACAATACGGACGCAGGTCTGTTGCCACTGGAAACCATACCAAATTCACTATAGAAACTGAGCGCTTAATTATCGAAAATACAAACTGAAATATAGATGCACAGAAAAACCAGAAAAAGAGACCAGCGCTGGGAATCGAACCCAGGTCCTCTGCATTCCGTGCTGCGTTCTATACCGCTACCCCACCACTTGACAGGAGCACAGACATAAGGTTCTCCTATGCTCCACATATTTCAAAAAATCCATATCGAAAATACAAGCTGACTATGTTTCAATTTGTATTTTCGATATGGATTTTACGGGATGACCGTAAAAGTAGTAACAAAATTTAGAGTTGAAATAAAAAATACAAAAAGACTCTTGAGCGCTTATTGTCTAACGTACTTGGAATCGTGATCGCTTTCACCACTTCTTTCTCCCACATGGTGTAGGATGAGATAGAAAGAGATGGTGATGCGATCGCGAACGCCCTAGGGACAAGGCCCTAGGCAATACTAGGTACTGATAGGGATTTTAGCCAATTAAGATGTCAAGGAAAATTGGACGTTCAGATCCGCTGGGGCCCCCGTCTCTTGGACGGCGAAGCGTCGTTCTTCTCGATCGCGGGAGACGGCCGCGTGGTACAGTGGGCGGTCATGCCTGGCGAGTTACAAGCCACCACCATCATCACGCTCGCTTCCAGCGTACCGCCCATCCCCGGCCCTGATGGGACCATGCTCGCTGTCAATAGTAAGATACGTTCCGTTATTCCATAATTTCTAAAAGATGAACATTTATTACTACGAAGAACCGGGAGAACCGGGAATCCTGGTACCGGTCCGGTTTCAGAACCGGGAAATTAACTTTTTGGAACTGGTCCCGGGACAACGGAACAACCCGTACCTAACCGACCGCATTATCGTAATGTATCGGTAACGAAAACTCTTTCATTTTTTTTTAATTAATTCATGCTCCGATATTTCTCTAATCTCTGATGATGAATCTCTGATCTCCGATCCGATATCCTGTTAATTAGAAAGATTATATTCCTATCGATAAAAAAAGTGTTAAGTGTTTTTTAAATTTTCATCCATTCCCCATTGGCGTCAGGTCTCCCATGATAACTAAAACTCCACTCGCAGTATGAAGCAGTGTTTCCACCAGATGTAACGTGCCAATCTTACCGAACTACCAATAGTATCACCGATAAGCCAAGGTTTGCCCTACCTACGGCAGTTTGCATTGCTCTTGACTTACCCTCCAAATCTGGACAGCATTATTATCCTTCTTACCTAGTCAGTAGAGAGAGACGACGTGCTTAGACTAACTTAAGCTCCACAGCCGCACCATTTCTGTTGCTGACTCTACACTAGTTTACAATATCCAGTAACTGCTTTCAAGGTTGTGGCAGCTGCATCTGCTTCCATCCGGAGAAAGCAGAGATCTTCATGGTGGGCACAGAAGACGGCATGATACACACGTGTTCCCTCAAGTACAATCGGAACTATGTGCGATCAGTGCAGGGGCACCACATGCCGGTGTACAGGATACACTACAACTACTTCAATAACAGCATCTACGCGTCCTGCTCCGGCGATTGGAGAATCAAGATCTGGGAAGACGGAAGAGAGTGGGTATTTTTTTGTTTTACTGAAAGTTTTTGTTGGAGAATATGGCATATTTAATGGCATTTCACTTTCCCCGATATATTTACGACCGCAGATGGCCTAGTGGTTAAAGAACCTGACTACGAAGCTTGAGGTCCCGAGTTCGTTTCCCGTGTCGGGGCAGACATTTGTATGAAAAATACGAATGTTTGTTCTCGGGTCTTGGGTGTTTAATATTTATTTAAGTATGCATCTATATATACATATGTATGTTTATCCGTTGCTTAGTACCCATAACACAGGCTTTGCTAAGCTTACTTTGGACCTATTGGGACTGGTGTGAATTGTCCCGTGATATTTATTTATTCATTATTTATTTATCGTATCGTCGTCCGATACCGATGTCGGATCGGATGATGTGAAAATGCTCTAAGATCTCTATAAAACTTATTATTTTTTATAAGTACACGTAATAAACATTTTGTTAGCATTATCCTATCTTCAACGACTATTGCGATCAATGCCTTTTTATTTGCTTTTATCTCTGCAGCGAACCCCTCTTTATGTTCGAGCTGGGTTCTCCGGTGGGTGACGTCAAGTGGGCTCCGTATTCGAGCACCGTGTTCGCAGCTTGCACTGCTGATGGGAAAGTACGTACATATCTACCTAGTGCCATCCACGAAGACGCGTGATTTTTACAAAATTAGACATTAATAACATTGTAATAAGAGCCTAGCTAAGCGGATTAGCTCGTTGAAGTGGCAATGGGCGGGCCATATAGCACGGAGAGCAGATGGCCGTTGGGGCCGAAAAGTTCTCGAGTGGAGGCCACGGATCGGCAAGCGCAGCGTAGGACGTCCACCAACGAGATGGACGGATGACCTGGTTAAAGCCGCGGGTTCACGATGGATGCAGGCCGCTGCCAACCGAAGCAACTGGAGGTCTATGGGGGAGGCCTATGTCCAGCAGTGGACGTCATGCGGCTGAGATGATGATGATGATGAATAAGAGCCACCGCACGCGTCATCGTGAATGACTCTACCTATACGTAGAAAATAAATACCAACCAGCTTTGCAAACTTCGTTTTTTAAATGCGCCGTTGATGCGCGTTTGTAATAATACAAACGCGATACGCACAAGAGTTGTAGGTACGGCTGCTCTATGGAAAGAAAGCATTTCTAAAACAAAATATTTTACCATTACAATATTTTACTTTTTTTAAATACGTTCCAATAAATGCCAGTTGCCAGCAATATGAAATATAATTTCGACCAAACAATTTTCGACATTTCAAAACATTGATGCAAAATATTCAACTTTAAAGTGCTAATTTCTTGCTAATTTCCATAAAAGTCGAGCCCCCTCTAAAATGTAAACCGGTGGGTGAAAAAAATTAAAAAAAATCAGAATGGTAGTAGGTAAGTTTATCAAAAATTATAACGGTTAAGTTTTCTTTAGAATTATTAGTAGTTTAAGAGTTTAGCAACCTAAGGTATAAAATATACCTAAAACTTGGAATACTTATTCCGTATAAAATGCGAAATCCTTAGAAAAATATTGGTTAATTTTTTCGTACCTAATGGCTACGGAACCCTAATTTCGAGCGTGTCCGAGAAGCTCTTGGCCGGTTTTTTATTGCAAAATAATCTTCAATATTTCGGTGTAACATCAGGTGCAAACGCTAACAGTAAGTCTCTCAATTAGTATAAAAGTACATTTTCTTGTCCAGGTGTATGTCTTCGATTTGAACGTAAACAAGTATCGACCTATATGCGCTCAAGCGGTAGTTTCTAAGAAGAATAAGAAACTGACAAGACTTGATTTCAACGCCTCCATGCCAATCATCGTGTGTGGCGACAGCAAGTAATTTTTTTTTTTCTAAATCAGTGCTAAGTATATGTTCTGCCACCAGAGTTGAATTCACGCACACCAGAACGTGTGTAATGAATGGCAACAGGATTTTGACATTCATTCATTTCATTCATTCTCCTTTTTTGCAATCAGTTCTTTTTGCAGCTGTGTGTGTTATCATTCACTTCAACTCTCGTGGCACTGCCTTATTTGTAGCGGGCCCGTTCTCATTTGTTCATTTCTAGTACCTACCTATCTTAGTCGGTACTTACTCGTACCTACTTAACCCTTTCGTTCCGGCAAAGCCATACACAAAATCTACCCAGTTTTCCATATATGAATATTGACATTACATATACAGGGTGTCCCAAAACTAGCACGTCACAGTGACACCAGAGGTAGGCCAGCTCAAGAAGACCCTAACCAACCTAACATGACCCCAGTAAAAGTTGCACGGTTTTCGAGTTATTAACGAAATAAAGATTTTTGGGGATACTCCCCTTTGTCTTGACATTTTTAGTACCAGCATCGACTTGGAAAGCTCTTAAGAACAGTTTTTTATGTGTATCGAATCACGAATAGTTACTTCAGAAGTACAAATTGTTATTTTGGCAGTAACTACCGTAAAATGCTGAAAATAACTTCATTAATCTTGATTTAAGTTGTCTCAAAAACATGAATTTCAACTTTAACCATCTGCCATGAAAAAAAATTACTACAAACGAAACAAACAAATAACGTCAATAAATTAGGCATGTCATGCAGATTCAGAAATGGTATGACACATGTATCTTACTGCAATTACATTGGGCATTATTATCACTTTGCTGATGCCGCAAGCCGTCACTGTTAAGTAAAAACATGGTACATTACTAATTTATTGAATCAGGCGTTACTTTGCCGAGGTCCATATCAATGAACTGAAACAGTCACCTACTTTGCTTACCATCGACCTTATGATAGCTACGTTTATACTAGAAATGTGTGTTCATTCAGTTCCTCTTTCTCCACACTGCAAAAATACACACCAAATATCTGGTAGCATCATCGCATAAATAACGTCGCTACTTTGAAAAAATCTCGTACCTCAAAATCGATGATTTTTTGAGTGAACTTAATGTTCGTTGAACCAAGTCCGAGCCCGACCTAGGATCACAACCCCTTTCGCGTATCCACAACCTCAAAGCCCTCACGAACATCTTTGCTTCGGAACACCATGGACCTGCCATCTCCACAGCGACTGGGACAAAATTATACCCGGGTCTTAAGTTCTGGTACTTTATTAGTTAGTACGGAAAATTGATCCCTTTGAAGATTATCATTGAGCTGCTACTCCGACCCACATGTTGACTGCTGCCTGGACTCTTATTATATCGTTTGCATAAAATCTTTCTTATGCATCCTTTTTATTATGGATTTCAAGTTTTATAAACGATGTTTTTTGTGCATCAGAGTCCATGGGAGACAATTTGAACATTTATTGTGAAGAAAATTTATTCCAATACATGAATGAAAGATAAACCTGTTTTTAACCACCCACGCAAAAAGAGGGGTGTTATAAGTTTGACCGCTATGTCTGTCTGTCTGTCTGTCTGCGTGTCTGTCTGTGCCACTGTAGCTCTTAAACGCGTAAACCGATATGAATGCGTTTTTTTATTTGAAAACAGGTTTTCTAGCGATGGTTCTAAGACATGTACTATCAAAATCGTTTCAGCCGCTTTTGAAATATTGAACTTTGAAGTGACAAAGTTGGGGATTTTACAACTTTTTTTGTTTATGTTATACCCGGTCCTAGCCTTGAAAAGGGAGACAAACATTAGTATTTAGCCTTCGTGTATTTGGGAAAATAATTGCATCAGATAGGTAATAGATGAGCCATCGCTGTACACAGTATTTTTGTACCACTAGCAAGGACTGCTTTCGGAGCTCCAGTTTTAAGTTGGTTTGATAGGGCTTCGCTAAAGTGGTAAGAATGCCTAATGTTGTTGCAATAAGATACATGTGTTATACCATTTCTGAATCTGCATGACATGCCTAATTTATTGAAGTTATTTGTTTGTTTCATTTCTAGTAATTTTTTTTCATGGCAGATGGTTAAAGTTGAAATTCATGTTTTTGAGACAACTTAAATCAAGATTAATGAAGTTATTTTCAGCATTTTACGGTAGTTACTGCCAAAATAACACTTTGTACTTCTGAAGTAACTATTCGTGATTCGACACACATAAAAAACTGTCATTAAAAGCTTTCCAAGTCGATGCTGGTACTAAAAATGTCAAGACAAAGGGGAGTATCCCCAAAAATCTTTATTTCGTGAATAACTCGAAAACCGTGCAACTTTTACTGGGGTCATGTTAGGTTGGTTAGGGTCCTCTTGAGCTGGCCTACCTCTGGTGTCACTGTGACGTGCTAGTTTTGGGACACCCTGTATGAATATGTAATGTAAATTTTTTAAAGACAAGTTTAGTCGTCTACCGGATCTGAGAGCACATCGCACAAGACGAGTTAACTCGTCATCCGGAACGAAAGGGTTAATCAATTTTTTCCATCACTAACTGAATCAGGTGTTACTTTGTAAAGGTCCATAACATGCTCTATAAACAATTAGTTTGCTCACCAGCGACCTTATGATAGCTACGTCTGTGCAACAAAGGTGTGTTCATGCAGCTCCTCCACCTCTACACTGTAAGAACATACACGATCACACAAGCCCATTCACCACCATCACACTACCCTGACGCGTTAGATGTCTAACATCTCGTAGCATTGTTGCTCTGATGATAAACTCTGGTTGAATTCGAAACCTGTCAGCGTAGCGTGGTGATCTGTCTTTAAACTATAGGCATGGATGGATGAACATGGTGAAGCTATAAGGGTTCCTCGTAGGACTACAGAACATTTAAAAGCTTACAGAAAACTGACTTAAGTGAACAGAGATATCTCGTCAGGCCACAAGTAGCGCGTATTTGTGACCCGACCGTAAGCGTAGCACCGCTACGTGATGTGACCACAGGCTGATAAAATATCGACTCTTACCTTAATTTTAGTCATAGCTGCCTAATAGGTACTCATTATTTTATGTATGATTCAGTCGCAAAACAGCCTAGCCGTAACAATTCTCATATAAATTGTGGGATAGGTACCTAATTTTAATGTATAGTGCTTAATATATAATGTCTTGTAACAAAGAAATCCATTATGTATGAAGGCCAAAGACATATAATAATGCAACAAGCAGAAAAAATAAAAACTTAGATTAGTAACTTACCTTGAGGTTAACGTGATGAGAATCAACTAACTTTGATATTATTTACCAGAAATCGAATCCATTTTGTATATAATTTTGGTCAATTAACCATGAAGTATTGTTTAATTAGCTGTAAAATGATTTTCGCTCAAAAGCGAGTCCTAACTTAGTGACGGTATCTACTGCTGCTAGTAAAACACGCCTGCAAGTCTTAAATCAATATTTCGCCCGCTTCTCCAGCGCCTCCATAGCTCAGGGGTTAGAGCACTGGTCTTGTAAACCAGGGGTCGAGAGTTCAAATCTCTCTGGGGGCAGGGCCTCATTTCCTTTTTTATTTTTTTTATTAATTGAAAAATGTCCTTTTCATGTGTTTGAATTACTCATGTAAAATTTTTTTCAGAGGCACGTGTCACGTTTTGAAATTATCACCTAATCTACGTGTAATGTGCAAACCTCCCAAGAAAGCAGTTGGGATTGATCAAAAAACATTACAGGTATGAATTTTGGGTTTATCGCACAGTAAAATGTGGTTTAAAAAAAAGTTTTCCTCAAAGAAACTATTTTTTCAGTTACAAGTGTTTACGAGTCGCAAAAAACCTGTTGTTATTTATAGTTATAAATATACTGTACCTACCTATTTAAGCAAAAATGGCCCTGCAGGGCTACTACGAAACTCGAAACTCGAAGTTCGTATCGTACCGTCCCTCTCGCTCTCGTATTGAATACCTATAAGTGTCAGAGGGACCGCACGACACGAACTTCGAGTTTGTAGCAGCCCTACTGTAGAGAGACTTATTGAATACGTAATTTGTTAAAGTTGCTTTATTCAAGGGGCGATTCTGAAATCATATTTGTGGAAGATTCCAAAATGGTGCTTGTAAATATTTATCTATGAGTGTAGAAAATTACAGCTCTAGTTTATTTTACTAAGTAAAGTAGCCATTTTACGAAGACCCTTGTGGCAATCATATTTAATATTATGTCAAACAAGAAAATACTTACCTATTAATGGGTGTAGAAAATTACACTTCTAGTTTATTTTCTTAAGTAAGGTAGAGTCATTTTGGGTATTTCTATCTAACATTATACCTTGAGTTTATCTCTCCGTTTTCATCGTAATTTGGGGGGTAGACTCAGTCCATGATAATGTGCTATAAAAACAGGGTCTCCAGATGTGTCCTAAAAATATTATAAGTATGGATGTGTCAGTTTTGTTATGAATTTTTGGATGTCACACTTTTCCTGTGGAAATATTCTTTCCATAAAAACAAGCTTTTTTTTCGTAAAATTACAATAGTCGATAATTTAATTAAAGCTGTAGTTTTGTAGCAATACACCGATTTTTAACATAAAATTGTTTTTTTTAATTTATCCCACAGATAATGAAGTTAGACAAACTGCTGAGTTTGGTGCGTGATCCACCTTTTACCGTCGGTGTTGTGGACGAGAAATTCGAAGATGATTGAAGATTTGTACGAATTTTACACGTTTTTTTATATAACTTATTCCTATTGACGTATTTTAATAAAGTAGGTTAATGTTATCAGTAAATAAAACGCTACGGAAATTAGTTACGTCATTTTATTATTCTCTAGTAAAGCTCTGAAATTAAAACAATCTTAGGCTTACAACTCGAATTTAAAGATAAACTCTAAAAAACAAAACAAGACCATTCAAAATGGTGTTCAAAAGTCACATGCTTATAAGACGATTGCGCGTAAGACTAGATAGATATACTTTGAGATCAAAATTTATTCTATTATCCTAAATCTTACTTGATTTACACTTAAAATAGCTAGCATTTAAATCTTAAAATAACTAAAGTTAAAAATACTGTTAAAAAATTTAATATACGACAATATTTTGTAAGAATTCAAATACTTTATTGCGATATTGAAGTAATTTTGCTATGGTTTTCAATAATAGCTACCTTGTACTGTATCTACCTAATACATATTTATAATAAAACGTTATACCGTTTGCACGAATCAGATCGTGTGATATAATCCTGAAGTACTTATAAAAAACTCAGAAAATTCTGTTATATTCTTTTCTTTGCTACTATGTGCAATTGTGCTATTATGTATTTAATATGAAATTGCGATAGGGTGACCGACTAGTTTAAGTTCCGGTAGCAACTACATTAGGTGGTTAGGTAGGTTTACACCTTCACCAAAATAGATCTAGCGCTACAGATCTCCCAAATTAAATTATATTCTTTAATTGACGGGCTGACGAAATCCATATCTTTCGTGTCTACTTTGATTCAGCCAATAACTTTCGACATTAAGGGGCTGTTTCACTATCCATTGATTAGTGTTAACTGACGGTTTTTTCCCACTGAAACCAAACATTTTTCTGAAATTTTTAAATGGTCATGCTATAGAAAACTATAGGTTAGGTTAGGTTTGTTTTATAACAATTGTGAACAATTATTGGATTCAGAGAAAAAAGACTGACATACGATCATTCTGACAAAAATTACATTCGGACTTTCAATAAGTGTGCGAGCCGATTTATTTGGCGGATAAATGTGATGTCCTCTCTGTTTGTTTTGTTCCAACAGACGGAGACGGCATTACATTTAACCGTTAGTTAAAATTAACAAATAGTTAGTGAAACAACCCCTTACTGTCGACCTGGAGGTATGTACCTAATACATATATATAAAATAAAAAAACAATGACTAGAAATATCATCGCAGTCCGAAAGAAGACTGTTGAAAACCAACTATTTTTCCATGGGATAGAGGATCCTTTGGCAAATACCTTACTCGCAAGTCAGAAAAAAGTTTTAGTTGTACCAACAATTCCACGATTTTTTTGATACGATACATGGCATCTATGGCCACTTGCAGGAAACACATAATCTCGAGTTAGCGTTAAGCTTAGTTTAGTAGTGTCAAAATGGAACTGTCAAGCTTAAGCCAGGCTTAACAACTAAATCTAGATTTATTTTTCCCTGCAAGTGGGTCTTACTCAAAGGTTTTTCAAGGGTAAAGAAGTTTGGGTCCGATCCTGTTACACCGCTCGACAGCGCCAGCGCCCATCTTGAGATCCAGGAACGCTCGAGCGTCGTTCGGCGCCGGCGCCTGCCGACCCGCAAACTGGATCTGTAGACAATCAGGACATGTTAAAACCTCGGCTGAGTAAAAGTCACATTCAGTGCCTTCGAGCTTGAGTAGGTATATTGACTTTGTCTATGTGATGGTTGGTGTGACATACAATACATGTAGATTATTTGAGGTGGGTGGGTTTTGCATTAAATGTGTCGCACATACGTAGTTGTGGTGCACAGTTTTAGCAGAGAAGCAATGTATAGTAGTGTACCTAGTTCATGATGACTTTATATATTTTGAGAACTTCAACTAGTGCTTTGAACTCAAAATTTTCTGATTTTCCGGAATAAGATAAAAGTTGAATTAAAAGTAACAAATATTAAATGATATGGTAACGGGTAACTCACGTCTTAAATCGAGTTTAGCTCGACATGTTTCGGGTTATTTCGAAACCCTTCTTCTAAGGAGCACGCGACTCGGCGGCTGCCGCAACACGCGCACTACGCGCCACAGCTCTGCTCGCGCGACTCAACATGTCGAAACATGTCGAGCTTAACTCGATTTAAGACGTGAGTTATCCGTTACAATATAATTTAATATGAGTGAGTCTCACGGTAGTTTCATGTTCAAAACTTCAATCACCAAGTGATTTGAACTCAATCTGATTTTTCGGAATAAGATAAAATAGACTTGTGACAAAATAATAGCATAAAAAATAAAATAATACAAATAGAATTGTATCTTGGGATTAATGGTTAGTGGTATCAAAACCCTAATGGCCAAATATCAGAAAAAAATATAAACAAAAACCGTCTTAACCTGTGCGAGCGGATGCAAATGCCTTTCAGGGAACTCCCTCTGATGCGCCAACACCCAATCCGCTGGCCACATCGTCCCGTTCTTCGCAGCGAACGGCAACACCAGGACATAGACGTTGTTGGTGGCGGAGTAGGCCACCCTGTAGTAGTGGCCTTTGGTGGCTCGCTCCCACACGAACCCTTCCGGGTCTGCGCCACCGCGCGTCAGCCAGGGGACCCGGGATACGTCTGATGCGTGAATGCCAATTTCGACGTGCTCTGCCCAGGGGAGAATGTCGCCCCTGCAATGAAAAGACTACTAATGTTGAATCCTGTTTTATATTGTTGTTAGCTAATACAATACAATACAATAACTCTTTATTGCACACCAACATATAGCAAACAATTACAGATAACATGTATATACACAGAGACTAATATCATAACATAAAAACAGAAACAAAAAAAAAAATAGTAACATGACTGACAAATATGTTCAGCCTAAGCCTCGAGCTCAAGACTTGAAATTTGTAGAGGTACTTTCGAGTTCATAAAGTTGCACTAGGCAGAAATTTAGCGCAATTCCCATGGACTAGAGACCTAGCACATTTATTTTTCCACAGAAGCGAAGTTGTGATATTAAGCTAGTTACAAATATAAACCACAGTCGTTATATTGAGATCCGGTTCGAAGGACCAAAATGTAAGGTGAAGTTTGATTAAGCACCAATTTTTTTTTCTTATTTTTGTTGAGGCTCTTAATACTCAAGATGTTTGGTAGCCTCGTGAGTGTGCGCTTATTTCCTTACACAAGGGACATTCATTATAAATACCAAAAGTTGAATTTGAAGAAGTTGATTGACGGTAAAATTAGTCGTAATTAGAATATTGAATTTCACACGTATTCTTGGATAATTAAGACCCACTTGCAGGTAAAAATAAATCTAGATTTACTTGTTAAGCCTGGCTGAAGCTTGGCAGTTCCATACATTTTGACACTTCTAAACTAAACTTAACGCTAACTCGAGATTTATGTGTTTCCTGCAAGTGGCCATAAGTCATAGTTGGGTGAAAACGACAGTATGTTACCGCACGACAGCGCCGAGTAAAGCGGTGGTCTCGAGCCAGCACCGCGCGCCGGCGGCGGCGAGCGCGCGCAGCACGTGGGCGGCGCCGCGGCGCATGTTCCGCCGGCAGCACGGCGGCGTGTTGCGCCCGGACAATATGTACGACGGAGTCCCTTGCACCGATGGGAAGCAGCGCTGGAAAGTGTTCGGATCAACTTGATAAATAAATCATGAGATTATAGTTGCTAGTTGGGAAGCCGTGGTGGCCTAGTGGTTTGACCTATCGCCTCTCAAGCAGAGGGTCGTGGGTTCAAATCCCGGCTCGCACCTCTGAGTTTTTCGAAATTCATGTGCGCAATTTACCACGAGCTTTGCGGTGAAGGAAAACATCGTGAGGAAACCTGCACAAACTGCGAAGCAATTCAATGGTGCGTGTGAAGTTCTCAATCCACACTGGGCCCGCGTGGAAACTATGGCCCAAGCCCTCTCATTCCGAGAGGAGGCCTGTGCCCAGCAGTGGGACGTATATAGGCTGAGATGATGATGATGATGATGACCTAGGTGCAGACTAAGCAAAGCTCTTAATAATCATCATAATTCTTTGCCATAAAGTCAGTTTGTCGACAGTTGATAAAAAAAAATAGAAGAATGTCGATACAGATGTCACAAAGATGTCATAGATGACAGCAACTTACAATTTCATTTATTCCAATAATGTAAGTTGAAAATATAGATAGATATGTACAGTCAATTGATGTCATAAATAATTGACCACTTTTGTACCTTGTCACTTTGACGTTAAAATTACAAGGTAAAAAAGTGATTACTTGTTTATGTCGTTGACTGTACCTATCAAAAAATAATTATTTAACATAAACAGTAATTGCTATATCTTACTTGTGTTTCTCTTTTGCATCCATACCACTGAACTCTCCCATCCTCTCTAATCATAGCTTTGACGCCCAGCATCTTATACAGGGCAACTCTCGAGTCCCTCTGATGGCGTGTTGACTTTTGTTTTGCTGAGGGACTCTTTAACACACCACGTCCTGCCCCAAGCTTTCCTTCCAAAATTTGCACCTAAAATTTATGTCATAGATGTTTTAATTGACGACTGAATAGAATAGTAATTCTTAAACTAGGCTAACTCCATTCCAACTAGGTTCAACTCCATTCTATCTATTCTATTAGAAAGTCATGAAGATAATTCGGCTTTTGCCGCCTTTGAAGTTAAAAAATAAATGTCATAATATAATACCTACCTTCAGGTCATGTGCAGCAGTTTGTAAATAAAGTGACTCAGGGAAAGGTAAAGCAAATGGCTGAGGAAATGTGTGCAGTAATGATGTCTTCATCAGCAGTGCATGTTGCCCATGCACAGCATCACATATCTTCCCTGAAGCATCTTTAGTGTATTGTAGAGTCCAGTCAGCGTAGTTCCATTTAATGTGTTGACAAGTGAGACGGGCGTTCCCCACCGCTATGGCGACAGCTGGAGCCAACGGCGCTGTCGCTACAGTCGCTGCTTGCTGGAGAACTCGCCGCGACACTCGAGTGGAGTCAGGCACAAATAGCACATAATCTGTCAAAATATGGGTCAAAGGGTCCAATTCCTTAGGCGACACATTCAGTCTCAACTCCAACGATATTACCCTCACGTTCCGGAGTGTGTCATTATTGGCAGAGAAAGGAAATGGTGGATACGGCGCGTTTTCACACACCACCACCACCGGCACGTTAGGGAAGGCTGACACGAACGACTGTACGCTGTCTGCGACATCGTTATCAAAGTCCTCAAACTGTCGGAAAACTACAGTAAGCAATTTAGATATGTGCCGAGTAGTGCGTGGATGTAATGGACTCGGAGCGATAGTCACAGGAGCAATAGGATACAATTTAAATTGCGGACACAAATAAACAAATACTGATGTAACCACGATAATTGTTATCAATAAAAGACGACAGCGCTGAACGCGTAAGAGCATTATTCTCATTCATATATTTAATCATTTCATTCACTGCATTTTTAAGTTATGTTATTTATTTTGTGATTACTTTGGATCGTTCTTATTTCTTTCCTTCCACCACCACCACCTCTCCTCCTGCTGTCTGCTGTCAATCAATTGTGAATTGTCTGTCTGTCAAATGTCTAAATGGCAACAGGTTTTTTCTTAATTATATTTTGCTGGAAGGTCAAGAGTACTATTCCCATACAGACACAAATTCAAGAAAGCGTGGTTTAGCTATTTATTTTGAATATTTATTATTAACATTTAAATCACTTCAAACCGTACAATAAAACTAGTGAAGAATACAGCAGCGCCACGTTGCCTTTATTTCAACAAATACATGAAACCAAGGAAATATAAATTGAATCTATTTAAGCTTTGATTTAACACTCTCAGTGTCAAATTTTCAGATCATCGCCATTCATCACCTTATGATGTGATGTTTGTCTGTGAATCATTATCTATCACGTCATTACCTGTCAAAATTTCGAGTCATGGTATTGGAAATTTAGGATACGTCGTTGCATGTTTACCGTTCTTCCAAATTAATCAGACTATTACAGTTGTAATTATGGGAGACAATCAAGAATTGGAAGTTTTAGAGCCTTCTCTACGAAACGTTATTGAGCAAAAGTCTCTGCGATGGATCTTTGTCGGCGGAAAAGGCGGTGTGGGCAAGACTACATGCAGGTAAAAAATATTTAGATAAACCTCATAATTACTTGTGCAGTTCGAGCCTGAAGGTAATCTAACAAAACATTTAATGATTTCAGCTGTAGCCTTGCTATTCAACTCTCGAAAGTGCGCGAATCAGTGCTTATTATTTCTACAGACCCAGCACATAACATTTCGGATGCATTCGACCAGAAATTCTCTAAGGTATCTATCTGTTTCTTTCAAGATGACAATAATGTCTTTAAAAGCGTTATACTGTATGTTAATTTGTGTTTTAAAATTATTTATTAGGTGCCAACAAAAGTCAAAGGCTTTGAAAATCTTTTTGCTATGGAGATTGATCCGAATGTCGGGTTGAACGAACTGCCTGAAGAATACTTCGAGGGTGAAACTGAGGCCATGCGGCTGGGCAAGGGCGTCATGCAGGAAATCGTGGGAGCCTTCCCTGGCATTGATGAGGCTATGAGCTATGCTGAGGTACATTTCAATAAGTAACAAAAAAATCTTATTAGAATCCAATTTAACTTAATTTTAATAGCATTCCTTAAAATAAACTGAAACTAATATCTTAATTTACTTAGGTAGTCAGCCAATTGATTCTTAGGCCATTATAGAACCTTATCATACTAAATAAAGCAATGCATCAGCTTAAGTGTCAGACCTCATAACTCCATTAGATCAAATAAACACAACTTACTGAATAATAATGAATGATGATGATGATGCTTATTGAATAATGTCACAATGACATCATTTTGTGGTGCAATAGAAATCAAATTGGTTTCCTGAACTTACCCTACTGATCATTTGACAGCACAGCGCCATACTTTGATTCTTTTTTTCTCAATGCATATAATTAGTTTGTAGCTCTCAACCTTGACACTGGTAAAATTGTCCCATTGGACAGAAGCCATTTATTTTAATTAAAAAAAATACAAATTGGTTGTCTGCACCTATTGAAAGGTACAAAAATACAGTTATTGCAATTTTAAATAAATTTAAGATACCAAACTAATCCATAATCCTTAAAGATTACTGTAAGTCTTACCTTATCTGGTTTGCAGGTCATGAAACTTGTGAAAGGCATGAATTTTAGTGCAGTTGTGTTTGACACTGCACCAACAGGACACACCCTGCGTTTGCTGTCCTTCCCTCAAGTTGTTGAGAAGGGGCTTGGCAAGTTGATGCGGTTGAAATCAAAGGTTTGTTCTATTGCTTACAGTCATTGTCCACTATTTAATATGACTACACTTATCCACACATACACAATATAGTAGTATTTACATATTGGATATTACAGGATAAAAAAAAAAACTTGGCACATGTCCTGCAAAAGATAGACAGAGCCAAATAAAAAACTCTGAACTTCAATTATTAATTTTTATTACAGGTGGCACCTTTCATTAATCAAGTGGCAACACTGTTTGGGTTAGCGGAGTTCAACTCTGATATGTTCAGCAACAAAATGGATGAGATGCTCTCTGTGATCAGACAAGTGAACGCTCAGTTCAAAGATCCCAATCAGACTACATTCGTCTGCGTTTGTATAGCTGAGTTCCTCTCTCTTTACGAAACAGAAAGACTGGTACAAGAGCTAACCCGTTGCGGCATTGACACTCACAACATCATAGTCAATCAACTGTTGTTGCATACATCAGCACCATGTGAACTGTGTGCTGCTCGGCATAAGGTACAAGAGAAATATTTGGAGCAAATTGCAGACCTATATGAAGATTTCCATGTCACAAAACTGCCTTTACTAGACAAGGAGGTCCGTGGAGCCGAGGCTGTCAACTCCTTCTCTCAACACCTTATTGATCCTTATGTAGTTCAGCCATCTACTTCCACGTGAAAATAAGTTAGTCACTCCGATATCATAACTAAATTACGTTCCAACAACAGATTAGTGGTCTCTATTTTTCTTTTTGATTTACTTATGGTATCAATAATAATAAAATAATATATATCAACATGCATATTCAATCATTTTGTGTCAAGAAAGGGTGCTGGAAATTAGAATGGGGGATATTAGTGAATGGGTTTTCCTTTTCTTCACAATAGTTAACCTCTTCACCACCTCAAAACAAAAGAAGTGACATGCTCTGTACGCCACAGAAAAACCAGGGACAAATCAACTTTATTTTTAATTACATTGCAGAAGGGTCAATTTCGAGTTGAATGTTGGTAATGTATAGATGACCGTGCCGTTATAGATGACTGGGGTGGTGAAGAGGTTAAAAGTATTAAGATGAATAAATGAATTTGCTGGATGTCATTCAGATAGAACTATTGTCTATTACCTATCTATCAAAGAATGATTATGTGTAATCTATAAATACTTTGATTAGTCTTTTCTAGTTTTTCAAATCCTAAGTAATAAATGTAAATACATATTTTTGTTGTTTAATTAAACAAAACTCCCAATACTTTGTAATAACTCATTTATTTCAAAGTCATAAAAAAAAACATAATACTTTTTAAAATTGCATTGGTAAATAAAGCACACAAATCAAGACACTATATTGGCTTCCTCATAATATGGTATAAACAATAATTTAACAATATTGCTAAATAATGTAAGGCTTGATGACTAGCTAACAATGATGAGATGATGTTTACAAGTCATTGATTTCAAATATCTACTTTGCTATTAGGTAAAATTGTATGATTTCTAAATACTTTCTACAAAAAGACGATCTTCGAAATCATTTAAAACCGCAACAATTATGGTTTAAGAAGAAACTACAATATTATTTTCTCTAATGGTTGGTTTGTTACCATACCATGTCTTTGTATCAGTCATAAAAAAATAATGTAGTCGAATTCGACAGTACACAAGACGACAATAACAGTAACTAAACAGGGTGGAAATTTGAGAATGAGCAGCCAGGCTTAGTACCTCAATCAAATATATCCTACTCTAAAATTCAAATTTCTGTAATTCATATGTATATTTTGGTAATTGGTACATAGATAACAATTTTTTATGACAGGTTGTTAGAAAAATAATTATTATGATTTAATTCTTGTAATGCCTCAGCCCACTTTTGCTAGTCTCTTTTCCACCCTGTAATGCTCAGTTTTAATGTAAATCTAAGTTCGACTTGAAAGTCACCAATGGTCATTGCTTATCTTTACCAGGCATCCGCGATTTGATATAATAGAATAGCACAGAATTTGTTCAGCAGGACATACTAGTCTCACTAATTAAATTATAATACCGTTAACTGTACAATAAGAGTATTTAAGTAACAACAATTTATAAACCCGATTCCACGTCAATATTCATTAATAAAGTTATGTACAAACTTATCTACAATCGCTACATTACTTAATTATTTATAAGGAAAATCCAAAATTTTCGCTACATTAATAACATCTCAGATTTGAATGAACAGGCTCTATGGCAGTGTCAGTTAATTATCATCTTAATTTACATAGGAATAACGTTTATAAATTTATACTTTTACTCAAATAAAATGCCTCCTCTGGCAATAAATACAACCATTAAGCGCAAGTTTATCTACTTATAATTTATAAAACATTACAGACCTAGGGCGATTAAATAATAAATGTCTTACAGCGCAACGCAGGTATTTGTGACATTAATTGAAGGCAATAAATTTGCGATTTAAGACATTCTTTACTACCGTTCTTGAAATGTTTACAATTTTACGTCTTTCCCTGGCTCGAATGAGATTATCAGACAGGCGTTAAATGCTACAGCCTGGTATGACGACAAATATTGACTTAATACTCATTCACAATGTTAAATCTTAATCAATATTCCCAGTCGAAACAACAGCAATGTTAGGGTCCAAACAAAACTCATAGTAATACAGTGATCAGTAACAACCCCTCCACTTAGACCGAATTACCAATGCTCTTAGGTTTAATAAGCTATTTCCACTTGTCTACACCCTAGCGTCAAGTGTGGACTAGAGGAGACTTACTATTTCACATCATATTGTTTATCATCTGTTTGTGGTGTCAACTGGGGAAAAGAATTTAAATGCTGTGGACAAGTGGGAATAAACCGTTTTGGTACTTCCGTCAAAAGTTAAATGACTACATGAAAATCCAGAGCTAGGCCTAAATACTCGTAGTTGGACGATGCTTTCACTGGCATTCTGATATACTATTTTATCATGACCCCTTTCAAAAAGGTCACACTAAAAACGGTTGGCGTTAGAAGTTCAATGGGATCCATCCAAGTTAAGATGCCTTCTTTTAGGTTTTTGTTACGATGATATATGCTGCGGTAGAGTCAAAGTCATAAATACAAATATACACGTTGCCAAAACGTCAACAATATACACCATTATGCCACTAAGCATAAGGTCGATGCATACATTATATTTGACGCGATGGTTGTATAGATATCTATGCTTTTAACTGTACAGATTTTTTTTTAATTACCTGCAATAAAACAGCCAGGCAGTGGAACGGGCTCTACACTATAATTTAACACAACGCCAAACCTGTCAGATTCACGACTTTGTGACAACAATACGTGGAGATGTGAGTGCCTAGTGCTTGTGTCAGCTGTTCCTCTGCGAGGCGGGGAGGTGCCAGGCGGCGAGGGAGGCTCCGATGAGGGTCCCCAGCAGGGCCGCGCCGCAGGCCGCGCTCTCGAACAGCAGTTTCGGCGTGAACACTCCCCAGATCATCAGGTGACGGCAGTGGATGGTGGCGGCGAGAGCGCAGGCGAACGACTGCAGCATAATGTTTATATCAACAAATTGAAGTGAAGTTTCCTTATAGTCCAGTAACTTTATAAATAAATAAATAAATAAATATCATGGGACACTTGACACCAATTGACCTAGTCCCAAACTAAGCAAAGCTTGTACTATGGGTACTAGGCAACGGATAAACATACTTATATAGATAAATAAATACATAAATACATATTAAACATCCAAGACCCGAGAACAAACATTCGTATTATTCATACAAATATCTGCCCCGGCCGGGATTCGAACCCGGGACCTCAAGCTTCGTAGTCAGGTTCTCTAACCACTTAGCCATCCGGTCGTTTACATCGGTAGTATGCGTCAAATCTGGTAGTTGTGAATTTTTGCAGACTTGTTTATGATGTTCGCCTAATGAATAAACGAAGTTCGTGACCTCGAGCACCGAACGCAACTTTGTCAAAGATCGGAAACCCCGCAAAAAAAAACTTTTTTTTTTTTTCAAATTTTGGTGATTATAACCCTAAAGGACTAGTTTTTGAAAAAACTTTTTTAAAACGTTTTTAAAGTAGACTAAATTTGCTTACTGGATTATTACGATCACAATTCACAAAACAATTTCTTCATTTGTTAGGAAAACCCCAAATTTTCACTTGACTTGAAGAACAACTGCATAAAAAAAATCATGACTTTAAACCCAGCGGTCGCTATCCCGTGGGTATATCGGGATAAAAAGTAGCCTATGTGTTATTACAAATGTCCGGCTATCTAATCTACATACCAAATTTCATCCAAATCCAATCTGTTTTAGCGTGAAAGAGTAACAAACATTCACCACACACACAAACTTTCGCATTTATAATGGTGCTTCCTTTACTTGGTATTGCGTATTCGCGTTGCGTTAACGACATCTCTGTCACTCACGCTAGCAACGATTTAGTGCATCTCTTTCAAACGCAAGTATTTGTGCGAATATGCTAAATGAAGTGCCAGCATAATATAAGGTAGGTAGGAAGTAGGATTTGTAGTAGTTACCCTGATGGCGAAGCAGAGCGCAAACTTGAGGCAGAGCGAGAAGACGGCGGCCAGCTGCGAGCGCGCGCTCGGCGCCGCGCCGCGCGCCCACAGCACCAGCAGCGGCGCCGCCGCGCCGAACAGCAGCGGCATGCCTGCGACCAAGTTACCAACCTCGACAATCACCTACGACCAGTGGCGGCGCTAGGCGTCAGCGACGTCGGCCACCGCCGACGGCCTCGCGCCTGAGGGGGCCTCGTAAAATTTCGCCAATCATCCTGGCTTAGGTAGCCGACCCGGGGTCTTTTTTTTTACTGCGAAGTAAAAGGGGCCTCGCGAACTTGATGTCGCCGACGTCCACATGTGGTCTAGCACCGCCACTGCCTACGACACTATGGCCATGCCGCAGATGAATGCGACGTCGGGGACAGTGACTCAACGGAGTCACACCGTTTTGTCACCTACTTAATTAGTTTTAAGTCTTATTAATTATAATATGTATGTTTGTCTGTAAGGTATTTATTGTATGGGCCAAGTTGAATTAAATAAATGAATTTATTATTATTATTATGGCTCAGGATGACTTCGTCCACAGTCCCATATCGCCACCTTCTTAAATCGTTCACAATGCCATGTCGTCAGCCTACAATTCCTAAATCGTCACCTTCCTAACTCGTCCACTTTCTCATATCGTCCATATGCCATTTTGTCTACATCCTTATTTCGATCACAGCACCAACTCGTCCACTGTCTTTTATAGACCACAGTACAACTTGGTCAGCAGTGCCAACTCGTCCTCGTTTACCAGACGTTGTCTCACAAAAAGATGGTCAATTTAAATCAAACTCTATCATAAATGACATAAAGTTTGATGTCCATAAATCGAAAATTTTGTTTTCACGTCCGTAATAATAAACTAACCACTATACTTCAGGTAGGACCTTTGTCTACAGTTTGCCAACTGGTGAGCGCGAAAGCGATAGCCGTCATTGCCGTTCCAGTAACGTTAACAGGCAGCGGGCGTTGTAGGCGAATGTTATAAGTGGAACGCACATCTTGAGCGCTGGATGGTATCGGTGGGTGAAAGTGGAGAGTTATCGTTCATTGTCTCGTTCTAAGGGGAATCCTTCGTTCAGCAATGGACGTCTTCTGGCTGATGATGATGAAATTTAGAAAAAACTCAGAGCTCCCAATCCAGACGCAGGCCTGAACCCGACCCTCTGTTTGAGAGTCCATAGGCAAACCCATTAAGCTAGCACATTTTTTTTTTATTCCACTGGATGGTAAACAAGCAAGTGAGTCTCCTGATGATAAGAGATCACCACCGCCCATAGACATTTGCAACACCAGGGGAATTGCAGATGCGTTGCCAACCTAGAGGCCTAAAATAGGATACCTAAGCGCCAGTAATTTCACCGGCTGCCTTACTCTCCACGCCGAAACACAACACTGCAAGCACTGCTGCTTCACGGCAGGATTAGCGAGCAAGATGGTGGTAGCAATCCAGGTGGACCTTGCACAAGGTCCTACCACCTGCAAAACATCTCAACAGCAACAGCTAGTACAGATACAAAAACTTCAATCCTCACCGAAGCACTCGAGCAGCACCAACGCAGCCATGATCTGGTGGCCGGCGACCGTGTAGTTGGGGTCCCCGGCGTGGAAGGCTGGGGCCCACCGCACGTGGCCCACGGTCGCGTGGTGCCCCGTGCCGTAGAAGTGGTACGACGCCAGCAGCGCCCAGGCGCACGCCACGCTCGAGTTGCAACGGGTCGTCAGAGCTGGAACCAGGTTGGAAATTACAAAGTATAGCTACCGTGGGACTCAATCATCCATACTAATATTATAAATGCGAAAGTATGTTTGTCTGTTTGTCCGTCTTTCACGCCGTAACGGAGCACGGATCGACGTGATTTTTGGCATAGAGATAGTTATGGGCCCGAGTGACATAGGCTACTTTTTATCCCGGAAAAATGCACAGTTCCCGAGGGAACAGTACTGAAATAAACCCGGATAACTCGAGTTTTAGTTTAACTGGACATGGAAGTATTGGGGGGAGGCCTTTGCTCAGCAGTGGGACAAAGTGGGCTAACAATAATAATAAATAATAATGGACATGTTTCGGGCTAATCCGTAGCAGTTCCTTCCGGAGCATACGCCATGGCGCCATGCATAACGTCAAATTCCTAATTCAAATTGGCATAACTTAATTCAGCATATTTATTAATTCGCATAACTGAATAGAATACCCATACTGTTAATGCAAAGAATTTAAATTGTCATAACTATAAGCATGAAGATACTCTGCACAAGCATTAGAAATATAAATATAAAATTCACTCAATCACTGAAAAGTGAACTAAGTTTGTGAAAATAAATCGAATGTCAGTCTGTTACAAAAAAAAAAACCTAACAAACTGACCTAACTCAGTCTGTTTTGCCTTAACCCATCTAATAATGTCAATTCATATAATGAAAATTAAAGGGTTGTCTATTGTTTGACCGAAAGTTACATGACATAATTTCATTATCCCGAACTTCACATGCCCGAAACTTCATTTGCTCGAATGTTTCATTTACTAGAAAATTTATTTGATATAAATTTATTTTCCCGAAACTTTGATGCCATAATGATACGAATGCAATACGTATTGTTTTCCATATTATTAAGTTTGCCATCCAGTCCAATAAGAAAAAAAAAATAAAAATAAAAATTATTTAATAGAATATTCAGACGCTATAGTAAATAGTGTTTATTTTGATAATGATTGATTAAAATAGCTTTTTTCTATTACTAATCTATCTATTATCTTTATTATCCGTGCTGTTATAAAAAAAAAACCTAACATCGAAGGCTAAGGCGGGAGCTACGCTGCGCTTCGCTCCCGCCTTAGCCTTCTGAACCTAACCTATCCAAGTCGCTTCTGCTCCGAACCGTCTAGCTCGCTCGCTTCGCTCGCTCGACAAATCAAATGTCGCAATTCTAACCTAACCTAATCTATGTGATTAAAATTTACCTGATTCAAAGGCTTGTTTGACGTATGGGATTTATCAGTATATCCTCTTGACGTCCAAATGATATTATGGCATGTGATACTTATGGCTTACAATGATTATGAAAAATGAAATTATTGAATTTAACATTATGGGAATCAAAGATTCTGTCATTTGATTAATATGGTAAAAATGAGTAGTGATAATGAATTTATAGAAAACAACATTATGACGGTTGTATATTATAGCACATGAAATTCGGGAAAATGAAATTCGGGCAAGTAAAGGTATACCAAATTAAAGTGATAGTAATGTTTTGCATATTTTTATTATATGGATGTACCTAATCTACCTACGCCTAACCTTTAAATAAGCTATACATTTACCGATGCATCTTTTTGCAAAAAAAAAAAACCACTTACAAGTTTTCGAAGTCCCGTCAGTCTTCAACAAGGACACGATGTTCAGAGCCAGGAACCCAGAGACCAGCGCCAGCGCGGCGGCAGGCGCGTATGCCGCCCCGAGCACCAAAGTGTTCGCGATGTAGATCAGCAAACTGCTCACGAGGAGGACGACCGTGGAGTCACGTTCTCGACGCCAGAGTAGAGCGAACATGCCGATTACAACCACCCACGAACAGCGAGCGAGCAGGCGAGACCTACTGGGGGAGCCGAGGGAACCCCAACCGACAGCCCAGTGCCCGCACGCGAGTAAACCAGCAACGACCACCCCGTGCCCGCGCCAGCCGACGTACCGGCGCGCCACGGCCACTACCGCCGCAGTCGAACCCAAAGCGAGAACCAAAGCCGCTCGAGACGCCTGCCCAGTCACAACCCCTCCCCCCGCCGTCCAACAATCACCCTGCTCCTCCCTGCACCCCCGATAGTTCCTCGTAGCAGCCAGCACACCTCCAAAAGCCACCCACAAACCCAAAGCTTTCAACGTGCCGACGTTCCACGCCATCAAACCTAACACGCTCAACGCCAAAAAGGACAGACCAGTGCCCTCTTCGATGATATAACTATTCGATACTAATACGGCCGCGGAAGCCACTAGAGCGCCTCTAGCGAATCGCTCATAAAACAAAGAACGACCTTCGTACCACCTTTGGGTTATACCGTCCCAATGCATTATAACTAACGCGCTAGTAATTGCACCTGAAGCTAAACCAGTGCTCAAGATTATCGCATGCACGACGTCTTCGATAAGTTTAAAGGAATACGCGGTATAGCATAGAGATATGCACACGGCCATGGCAGCATATCCGGTTGGGACGAAAGAACTAGCGAAGACTAAAGGGACGCGCTCTATGGGAAGACCCTCGGTTATCAGCCAGTTGAAAAATATGGCGAGAAGAAGTAGAAGAAGAGCTCTCAACATTGACAAGGAGTCAAACTCCACCCAAACTTCTCGGAAAACGTTACGCGTGTTTTCAGTCAGTGCCCTGAAACAAATAAAGCTCATTAATAAAGCATTTTTCTTACTAAATAAAAATAGTTTTTGAAAGTTTAAACCATTTATTAAACCTACTTAACATCAGCCAAATAAACATTGAGTTCTTCTTCAGTTTCGACCATAACAGCTTTGCTCATTTGTTCTCTGGTAGAGTTTATTAGAAGTGCTAATCTATCAAGAGGTACTTGCTGAGATTCTTCCCCATACCTAATTAAATATTGTGTTATCTGAAATTAAACATAATAATTTAATTTTCATTTGTTTATTTAATTATAACAGTACTTATTTTCAATAGCCATCGACTTTCTTACACATGTTATGTAGAAGCAAAAAATTACAAGTAAGTAAACATAGCAAATCGCATGTCAACGTCCTAAGTATACCTGTTTAAGCGTATTGGTCATCTGCAACAATGACACAGGCACTGATGTCTTCGGTAGCACTGGCAACAGCAGGTTTCCCAAAGACGGCGCGGGCGGTGGCAATCCAAGCGCCGCGCTTAGAGTTGGCGTGAAATCAGTCTGTTGCACCTCAATCCCAGTCGTAGAATCGCCCACATCAGAGAATCCTGCGCCACGGTATGCGAAGAAAGCTGCCGTACGCTCCGCTTTGCTTTCGCCGCCAT
Organism: Choristoneura rosaceana; assembly: GCA_037349165.1. Lineage (NCBI taxonomy): Eukaryota > Metazoa > Arthropoda > Insecta > Lepidoptera > Tortricidae > Choristoneura > Choristoneura rosaceana. The sequence goes on along the minus strand of JAZBNJ010000038.1, from coordinate 7,609,508 downwards.
GGTCGCCTGTTGTAACCATGAAATATGAGAGTATTGTCAGGTACATAATAGATGTATGTATAAGCAGGTAAATTTGTACTTTCACTTACACATCACATCCCTGAAACTGTGAGTGCAGACATGCATATTCATTATTTTTCAAGTTGTATTGACAAAAATTTTAATATTTCACTGACATACTATAGGGATCAACTGAGATAAGATTGAAACTAAACAACAATAGAGCAATGAGAAAAAATATTGCAGCATGAAAATCAACATTTTGGCACATTTTTGCAAATGCTTGTTGATAGAATTATCTATGTCGAGAATATGTCTGTGAAATATTGACTTGTAATGCAGTCAAACTTTAACAAAGCATTTTGTAGTGCTATTTAGGTTAAAAAGGCTTTTTAACTATTATTATGATATCATCAACCTCACAAAAATGTGTTTTAGAATCACACATAAAGTAGCAAAGTTAGCTCTATGCAACAAAACTGTTATCAAATACCAATAGCATGACCAAAACAATCAGACTATGTGCAAGCCTAAAGCTGAATACCAACCATCTTTCCATTCATGTGAGTCTAAAACAATGTGAAATTGATTTATTTATTCAATTGGAAAAAATATCATTCATTTCAAATTTACGTACAAAAATAAATGGCAGACATTTTAAAGTATGTTTATGGTAAGGATAAATGCAACATTAATTTAAATAACACCTGAACTGATTCTTCTTTTATGTGAAACTAATATATATTTTATATATCTTACTTCATACACAAGGTATCATTGAGACACTCATTGAGATAATGCTGAACTAATTAAGGAACTGTACTTTCTAGGTTACCCATTTATATTTTAACTAGCTATTATCCAATAGTTAAGATGTGATAGCAAAACAAACAAACAATCACACTTTTGCATTTATAATATTAGTAAGAATATGACACAGCAACAGAAACTTAAATACAATGAATTAACTCCTATCAGATAAAAAAATAGTATCTTATCTGATCAAATGAGTAAAGTAAATAATCTAATACCTGTTTCAGTCATGCCATGATCACCCACAACGAAAAGTAGCACATCAGGTGGCAGCATTTCTATCAACTTTTGCAACCTTGCATTTGTTTCTTCAAGTTTTCTAGTCATCTCTGGATGGTTGGGACCATATCTGTGGCCTGCATGGTCTACTCCCAAATAGTGGGCGAGCAGGAGATCCCAGTCCTTTTGTTTCACTTCGTCAAATATTCTTGAATCCACTTCTGTAAAATTATTAAAAATATTTTATACAAATTTCTTTGGACTAAAAGTAGGTTTGAAAAGGGGCTTAAGTATCTAATCAAATTACATTTAATGAATTTTTGTATTCCATTAATTTCAGTTCAAACCCTTGATTTCTAAATAATATATACTTTATTAACTCTACTTTTTCAAAGTATACCTACTAAATAATAATAAAAAATCTTTAGAAATAGGCAAACTAAGATTAACTAAAAGAACATTTACACAGTTGGCAAAGTTGTGCTTAACCATATTAAAAACCCACCAAATAAATTTCCTGATATTCATATACTACAAGTACCAACCTAAATGTAATAATTTTGAAATGAATTGTTTACCTATATCAACAGTATCTAGGTCCCAAGTGTGGAAAGAATATAAGGCATGAGATCTCATCCACCGTTTAGGTATGATGCGAGCCCAGGTGTCATCTCCGAGCAGCACTGCCTTTCCTCCATTTTTGTGCAACTGTAATGTAGGTATAGGTATAGGTATTTGCGGGCTATTTTCCGCAACTCGACGTCTTAGTGCGCCTTTTTTGCGTGATTAGGCTATGTGGCACTATTCATGCCAGCCTAGCTCCTGAAGGAAGCCTAGCAGACCCTTCACGTTGCCGGTGACTTCCTGCAGTGACCTCGGTGACCCGAGGTGTAGTGCCCTGTAGTTCGCCACACCAGAGCATTCCAGGAGGATGTGGGTGGCTGTTTCTTCTGCCTCCATACATGCTCTGCACAGGGGGCTGTCTGTAACACCTAAATTATGTAAGTGCTTGTTTAGCAAGGCGTGTCCAGTAAGAGCACCGACCAGCAGTCGGAGTTGATCCCTCCTAAGTCCGCGAAGCTTGCGGGACAATCCGGGGTTGATCGTCGGGAGGGCTTCTCTGGTTTGCCTGCATGTGTCTAGGTTTGTCCAATATTGTTGGTGCATTACCTTGGTATTGTGTCGCAGTTTGCTACGCAGCCATCCAAAGGGCAGAGGTAGGATGGGTTCGGGTCCGAAGCTCTTCATTTCCGACCCCCCTCTAGCCAATCGGTCGGCCGCATCATTACCTCGCGATCCACTGTGTCCTTTTATCCATTGTAGTGTTATGGTGTTTGTCTCACTTACCAACGTCAGAGCTCGATGGCACTCGTAGATTAGCCCTGATGTCATTGTGTCGCTCTGCAGGGCTTGCAAGACCGATTTGCTGTCAGACAGTATACGGATAGGAAAATCCTGTACCTTTCTGGAGTCAATCGCTGCAGTTGCCATTATGATTCCCATACTCTCCGCTTGGAAGACGGTATTATGGGCTCCTAGTGGCGTTGATATGTTGATATTCAGATCCTCTGAATGTGTTCCAGAGCCTGTACCAGTTGATGTCTTTGACCCGTCCGTGAAGATCCTTAGCTCTTTCAAGTTGAGTCCCTCACCCGGGTCTTCGTGCAGTTGTATCTTGTATTTTTTGTCAAATACGTACTGTTTGGGTATCCTATCGGTGACCGCCTCAAAGAGTGGTTCCCTGTGTACCAGTTCATCAAGCAGTTTAGCGTGTGGAACTCTTACGCTTTTCCATAGGTTTAGCTTTTTTAGCCTTACCGCCGTCGCCCCTGCCTCCTGCTGGATAAACAGGTGCAGCGGCGGCAGGCCGAGCAGAGCTTCCAGGGCCGCAGTCGGAGTAGTCCTCATGCAGCCCGTGGTTGCCATGCAAGCCAGCCTCTGGAGTCGTTGTAGCTTTGCTTCGACGGTGATTAGTTTGGTTCTTGGCCACCACACCACTGCGCCATAGCTGATTATAGGTCTGATGACTGACTGGTATAGCCATAGAGTGATCTTGGGTGATAAACCCCATTGCTTACCTATCATTCTACGGCACTGCCAGAAAGCCACTGTGGCTTTGTCGATCTTGTTGTTGAGATGGCTACTCCAGTTCAGTTTGCTGTCCAGTATTACTCCTAGATACTTTACCTCTGAGCTGAACTGTAGTTCCGTATTGAACAATCTGGGGGGGTTAAAGTTGCCCAGCAGTCGTTTGTTAGTGAACATTACCTGTTCCGTCTTCTTCGGGTTGACAGTTAGTTCGTTTTCGATGCACCATCGTTCCACGATCCGTATTGCCTGCTGCGTGACGTCACATACAGTGCTGCTGACTCTACCGCTTATTAGTATAGCAATATCGTCAGCGTACCCGATCGTGTAGTAGTGGTGTTGGTTGAGTCTGGTTATGAGGCCATTTACTACCATATTCCACAGTAGTGGTGACAGCACCCCTCCTTGTGGACATCCTCTGGCTACCAGTGCATGTTGTGTCTCAGACGAGTTGAGTTTGACAATTCTTTTGCTAAGCATGTTACCTATCCATTCGACCATGACCGGATTCACTCTGTGTCTCGTCAGGGCCGACGTGATGCTGCTAAAGTTGGTCTTATCGAAGGCTCCTTCAATGTCGATGAAGGTGCCGAGGCACATTGATTTGTTTTCAATGGCCTCTTCTATTCTGCTGACCACTGCATGTAGAGCTGACTCTGTTGATTTACCTTGACTGTACGCATGCTGGTGTGAATGTAGGCGTATTGTAGCCAGGGCATGTTCTCTCAGATCCCGGTCACAGAGCCTCTCCATAGTCTTCAGCAGGAACGAGGTAAGACTGATGGGTCTGTGTGCTTTGGGGTCGGAGTAGTCACTTTTCCCTGGTTTCGGGATGAATATTACCTTTACCTCCCTCCACCGTTTTGGTATGTATCTATGAGCTAAACATGCCGTGAAAACGGTGGTGAGCCTTAATGCAATGTAATGTATTGGCATTTGCATTTTATGACATTAATATCTTAGTCACATCAGTGAAACATTGGGAAACGAGGAATTCTGGAGATAAAGATAGTCTAACAATAGGTAGTACATTACTACAGAGGCCGGGAAGTTAAGGGGTTGCTGGATACATACAGACAGATAATAAAACAACAATGCTTTTGTTTTTTTTTTTTCAACCCTGGTTAGGAATCACCTTTGGGTCAACACACTGTTCCACCACTCAGATTGTAGCTGTGCTCCCATCTCAGTTTGTTTTATCTACTGTACTTTATTTTATATCTAACTCATAAAAGAAATTTGTTAAGTGTGTTTTACCTGATTAACTACATTGTCTTCCTGTAGCTCAACAGCAGCAAAGTTAGAACTGATATCTATGAAGGTTGGAAGCGAGCCGGTCACCAGCGCCTTCACTCGCTGCAGCGTCGTGGTGGGCGGGTCCGCCATAAACCGGAAGAGCCGCGCGCGCTCCGGCCAGCGCGCCAGCGTCTCCCGGAACACCGGCATCCGGTTCTGATACGGCAGCGGCTTCACCAACTTCTCATCATACTCCGTAAAATCATACCGCAGCGCGTCAACCAGCACAAACATAACCCTGTTCCGACCAGGCGCGCACACGATCGGCGCACCGGGATTAGATAAAATACGACGGATCTTCTCCTCATCGCTGCAAGATGACCGCGACGTGTTCGACTCCCGCCCGTCGCACCCGAACTCTTTCAAAGGCACGCATTCAGTCACATCGCTTAATGTCTTGCGGGATAAAAGGAAGCCCTGGCCGAACATGAACACGGCAGACATAATCAAATAAGAAAACCAGAGCAAATACAAAATGAAATTCCATCTTTCTTTCATGTTACGTGCTTTTTGTTTTTATGATTAATTCAAGTTACCATTGATTATATTAATTAAATATTATTAAAGAGCTCGGAAAACAATGCTCGAGCTATCCAAAAAATTATAATCTGATTGTCAATGTCAAGATGACGTACATGACAATTTCTTTTTAAATTTTTCGTTTTGTATAAATTATAGACGCGAACCCCTGTTCCACGTCAACTTTAGAACTTGTGAACTAACGATTTTAACTATAACTCAAATAGTTTTGCTACTTTTTTTTCAATGGCAACATTAGTGACCGAATGAATGAATGAAAAGAATTGTCAAGGGGAAAAAAAGGCGGGAAACTGTAAAACTTGGCGGACGCGTTTTTTGGAAATTTATTTTAAATATTCTTTTCAATTGTAAATATAGGATCAATTAAGGTGTAAAGTAAAATATTTAGATTCTGTGTATATATATATTTAATTTTGTGTAGTCTTAGCTGAATATTCGGTAAGTAGTTAGTTTATTTTTATATTGTAAATATGAGTAAAGAGGAGCCCCCAGATCCTGGGGGTTCATTTTCAGTGCATCCACCATCACCTGCTTATTATGTTACTGTAAACAATAGTAACGAAATCATCAACGATATAAATAAAGACAATGACTCAGTCATGGGCTTTGATTCTGACGCGTCTTACGCATCAGCATCGGCCGAAAATTCTAAAACATCTTCGCGTAAACGCTCTTTTGTTCGAAAAATTTGCAAAACATGTAATAAAAAAACGAGACATCGGAATAACAGTGGCTCTGACCCTAATAAATCTTGTAATTGTGATACAGACCCTGATAGTCCGACAGTCATCATTGAAAAAGTAACACCGAATTTAGTGAATGCAACTATAGAAAATCCAGGCAAGGTCCCCATTGGTAGAAAGACCTACCAATCATCAGATGCTTCTCCGTACCTCATTCATGTGCAGCGCATTGAGACATCACCTTCTGACAATACCACCTTACATCCAGTTTCGGTGTACTGCCGTTTCGCCAAAATACTTTTCGCCAAATTTCACTTCCCAAAAAACTTATCGCAATAGTTTCATTTCCCAAACGAATCTTTGGCATATTTACATTTCGCATTTTATTCATTTGGTCAAATTATCATTTGGCATAATTTCAGTTTGTCAAATTTTATTACGACAAACGTTTATTAAGCAAACGTTTTATATTGGCAAATATTGTATTCCAAAAAAATGTTTGTTCAAAATGACATTTCGCACAAACCAACCACAAAAACCAACTGCTACCAGAAAAGTAGCTTATGTTAGAATTGCGTCTTCCACAGAAACGAACTGCTATCAGAAAAGTAGATGAGGTTAGACTGCGTCCCCCACAGAAAACGGACTGCTACCAGAAAAGTAGGTTAGATTATAGGTTAAAACTGCGTCCCCCGCAAAAAGGAACTGCTATCAAAAAAGTAGGTTAGGTTAGGTTAGAACTGCGCCCCTCCACAGAAACAAACTGTTCCCAGAAAAGTAGGTTATTATGTCATGCGATATTTTGGGAAGAGTACATTATGCCAAACGATACATTTTACCAAATGTTACTTGGCAATATGAAACATGACTAAGTAATTATTTGCGAAACAATAATTTGCCAAATAAAAATTTATTAACTGTAAATTTGCGATAAGTTTTTTTGCCAAATGATTTTTTGCCAAATGATAATTTGGGTAAAATTTTTTGGGATGTGATACTTTGGGAAAAGTTTTTTGGCCATACATTAGTAATCCTCCAGTTTCATTTGGCAACTTCTTATTGAAACAAAAGTACAAAAACATTGTAAATGGCAGTGTTAAAAGAATTGGCAGGAACAGAATTGCTGTTGCGTTCTCAAACTTTTCAGATGCAAATGCTTTTATTTCAGATGCCAATTTGACAAACCATAAACTGAGAGCTTTTATTCCTACTTTTAACATCACCAGGATGGGGCTTATTCGTGGGGTGCCTGATAATTGGAGCCCTGAGGAAGTCATTGAGAATATTAAAGTTCCAATGGGTTGTGGTGAAATTATAAAAGTAAGACGACTTAACTACAAAGTAATGGTTTCAGGTGCGCCAGTATGGAAACCTTCTCAAACTGTTGTACTTACTTTCGATGGCCAAATACTCCCCAAAAAAGTCTTTATGTGCTACAATGCCCTACCAGTCGAGTTATATATTTTTCCCACCATACAATGTTACAACTGTTGTCGTTTCGGCCATACCAAAATTCAATGTAGGTCTAAGCCTTGTTGCTTTAAGTGTGGTCAAGGCCACACTGGGTCTTCTTGTGACATTGCCCCAGAGGATGCATCCTGTTCCTTATGTGCAGGTCATCACTTTGCAAATAGTAGGTCCTGCCCTGAACTTGACAGACAAAAGAGAATTAAACATAGTATGGCAACCTCTTCTATCTCCTATGCTGAAGCTTCAAAGCTACATCCGGCTATTTCAAAATCTTTTGCAGATGTGGTATCTCATGGCCAAAATAACGCTCATGCGCAATCAGGACATCAATTATCTACCCCAGGTAGTTCCCCCACAAAATCTTACAAAAAAACAATTTTGCAAAAGCCAAGACCTGCCCACATCCTACCTAAAGGATATGATCAAGTGGCTCACAATGCTCTCATAAAAGACTACAACATGACTCTTTCATGTAAGGGTTGTGCTACTAACAATCAAAACATGCCAGCTAATAATAATCAAAATAACTCTCCAAGTATTTCAGATATCATAATTGCTTTGTTGAATTATTTAACACAAACACAATCAAATAAAAATACACCGTCCAACGTTGCCCCCTTATTTGAAATTTTGACCCAGTTTCTAAACATCCACAATGGACAATCACCTAAAGATTGTTCAGTGGAATTGCCGCAGCATAGTCAATAAGAAAAGCGATCTGCTTTTCTTATTGAACAAATACAGTCCAATAGCAGTAGCCTTACAAGAAACATGGCTAAAACCAGATTTTCTCTTTAAAATTTCTGGTTTTTCTGTTTTGCGTGAAGATAGAACTGATGGGTATGGCGGTGTTGCTCTACTCATCAACAATTCTTTTTATTTTACTCCTTTCCCTCTTCCTCCTCATAGTCCTGAATATTCTATTGTTGCTGCCCATCTAAATAATATTTTAGTTGTATCTATTTATATTCCAAGTCCATCTTCAATCATATTCAATGAAATAAATTCAATTTTATCCACTCTCCCCAATCCCTTTATACTTCTTGGTGACTTCAATTGCCATCATCAATCATGGGGCTGTGCAAATTCAAACCATTTTGGTAAAATTTTAATAGACATTCTAGATAACCACAATCTTTGTTTTATAAATAATGGCAGCCCAACCCGTCGAACCGAGCCAAATGTTGCTGTGAGTGCAGTGGATTTGTCTATAACTACCCCGACGTTAGCGGCATCTCTTTCATGGGATGTCCTGTCATCAACTTTTGGCAGCGACCATTTCCCAATAGTCATATCTGTTCCAAACAACTCTTCTTTCAATATGCAAAAACGTTGTCCACGTACTCCTCGTTTAAAACATATTCTTAAAGATGCTAACTGGGGCCAATTTAGCATAGAAGTAGAGCAAAGAATTTCCTCCCTTCCCAATGTTATTCCGGGAAATGAGGTTAAGTGTGCTGAGGATTTTGCTAAATCATTAACCGACGCCGCCAATATAGTTTTTCCGGTTAAAAGCACTAGATCAGAAAAACTGCCCTCCCCACCCTGGTGGGATAGTGATTGTACATCAGCAATAAAATCTCGTAAAAAAGCTGAATTAATATATGCTACAGATATGACATTTGAAAACCTGTCAAATCTTTCGAAAATTGTTGCCAGTACAAAGAAGCTACTTAAAAAGAAAAAAATACAGGGCTGGAGGAACTTTTGCACTTCCATCTCGCCACAAACTAGTTCAACTGAGGTTTGGCGAAAGATAAAGCGATTTAGATCAGCCTTTAGTGACTCTAATATCTCTTCACTATCACCGTCTTTGACTGATACATTTTTAGACCAGCTAGCGCCAGCTTCAGTTCCTCAGGAAATTCTTTTAAATCAATTTACCTTTTGCCCTTCAGTTGATAATTTTTCATCTGCTCCAGGTATTGAGTCTCCATTTTCTTTAATAGAACTTAAAGGTATATTAAGTGGTCTTAGAGACTCTTCACCTGGGAAAGACGGAATTCCTTATTCCTTTTTGCGCAATCTTAGTGATAGCGCATTGACATATTTTTTAAACATTATAAATACTATTCTTCTCACTGGTAACGTTCCTCCGTCATGGAAAATTCAAATAATTTTACCAATATTAAAATCGAATAAATCCCCAACAGAGGCGTCTTCGCACCGTCCTATAGCCTTATTATTAGTGTCTATCGCTATAGCACTAATTGCACATTATAAATACAGATGGAATATGGAGAAGATTAATAATATAAGATTAATTAGGTATAATTAATCTTTATTTACACAGAGAAAAATATAGGTATTGACATATTGACAAAGCAATAACAACAGTGACAGGAGAACACAAGAATCTAAGTATGAAATTAAAAAGAATATCAAAATTGTAAACGGCCTGTCAGAACAGAGTACGTAACCTCCTTTATTCTAACACTCCTCCTTAATTTCATTCCTTTACACCCATACCTCTCGCACACAACGTAAACTTGCCCTTTAACAGGGGTTTTGTAAGTACATCCGCCACCATTCGCCCGGTCTCCACATACTCTAATCGAACATGCCCATTCTCAACCGCTTCTCGTATGTAGTGGTGGCGCACATCAATGTGTTTTGTGCGTTGGTGATGCACAGGATTCTGTGCAATAGCAATTGCTGACTGGCTATCACTAAAGATACTCAGTTGTCTCTCCTGTTCTCCGGTAATCTCAGCAATAAACCGTTTTAAGAATATTGCCTCTCTGGCTGCTTCCGAGATGGCAACATATTCGGCTTCTGCAGTAGAGAGTGCTACAGTTTTCTGCTTTTTACTTTCCCAGCAGATCGCTCCTCCTTTCCACAGGAACACCAGTCCTGAATATGACTTTCTGTCATAGGATGTAGCATGACTCGCATCTGCATAGCCCATTAATCCCTTCTTGTCCGTTTTGCTATAAGTCAGTCCATGACTCTTGGAACCTTTAAGGAATCTGAGCACTCGTTTCGCTGCTATCCAATGCTCCTCAGTAAAGCAGGTGTTAAATTGGCTCAGATGGTTGACAGTATGTGCTATGTCTGGCCTCGTGCAAACAGACAAATACATCAACGATCCAATCAGGTTCTGATATGGTGTACCAGCATCCGGTTTATGTGTTGGTCCTGGTTTTTCTAGTCTTTGTCCAGGTACCGATGGTGTTGACGCTACCTTGCAGTCAACCATATTAAAGTTCTTTAAGATCTTTTCGACGTACGTCTCTTGGTCGATTTTGATTTCAGCTTCGGTTTGAGTGATTCGGATTCCCAAAATAAATTTCGCTTGACCAAGATCTTTCATCTCGAACTTCCTCATTAAGTCTCTTTTTAGGCACTGTAGTTCTTCTTTGTTGTTCCATAAAATGAGAATGTCATCTACATAAACAGCAAGTATAATGACCTTCCTTCCACTTGACTTTATGTAGACGCAAGGTTCATTTTTGGATCTCGCGAACCCTAGTTGTAACAACTCTATGTTCAACTTCGTGTTCCATGCTCTAGGGGCTTGCTTCAAGCCATAGAGGGACCGTTTCAGCAAACAAACATAGTCTGGTCCTTTTTCCTCAAACCCATCGGGTTGCTTCATGAACACAGTCTCTGATAAATCTCCATTGAGAAAGGCCGTTTTCACATCCATCTGATCTATGTTTAGGCGATAAGCAGCTGCCAATGCTAACAGTGTTCTTAGAGAACTGTGTCTTACGACCGGGGAGAAGGTCTCGTCATAATCAATTCCGTATCTTTGGCTAAAACCACGAGCCACAAGACGAGCCTTGTATCTTTTTCTTCCCTCCCCCTCGTCTTTGATTTTAAAAATCCATTTAGAATCAACGACGTTGCATCTCTCGGGTCGTTTGACTAAGATCCATGTCTTGTTTTTCTTTATCGCATTCAGCTCTTCCTGGATGGCGGCTTTCCATTCCTTACTGTCACTCCTTGACAATGCCTCACGAATCGTACTGGGATCCTGTTCAGATTCAGTGGCTTGATAGAGCAGATAATCTGGAAACTGAGTGGGCTTTCTGTTTCTAAGGGGGTACCTCCGTGACCTCTCCTGTAAGTCCTCCTCGAGTTCTTCGTCAAGAGTTGATACCGACTCACAGTCTTCAAACTCGGCCAAATCAGAGTCTGCGTTTGGCTCGTATTGACTAGTATCCGCTCTAGGAACCTCACACTCTACGCCAGGATTCTCATCTTCTGATCCAGAAATGCCGTGTTCCACTCTAGCAACAGTATCTTCCAAATCAGGAGAAGTTTCTCTTTCAACACGTCCACGAAACACTGAGACTGACGATCTGTTCTCAGGCTCAGACTCTACGTTGCTTTGACGTGACGGTTGCTTCTCTGCATTATCTTCAGACAGATTTAGTATCACCTCCGGATACTCTTCTGTTTCTGAACGCTGGTGATGCATTTGGTTTTCAAAAAATACTACGTTTCTTGCCTTAAACACTGCGCCAGAAGTGGGGTCGACTAATCTGTATGCTTTTGAGTCGTCACAGAAGCCTGTGTAAATAAGCTCTCTGCTTTTTGGGTCCCACTTTTTCCTCTTTTGTTGAGGGATGTGCATAAAAGCTTTGCATCCAAAAATCTTCACCATACTTAGGTCACATTTCCTCTCTGACCACTTCTCTTCAGGTGTTTTGTTCTTCACCGCTAACGTTGGTGAACGATTTTTTAAAAATACGGCATGGTGGACAGCCTCTGCCCAAAACCGTTTAGCCAAACCGGAATCCTGTAGCATGCTTCTTGCTTTCTCGTTGATAGTTCGGTTCCCGCGTTCTGCGACTCCGTTTTGCTCTGGCGTATAATCAACAGTCAGCTGATGCTGAATCCCAAATTTTTTCAAATAATTATCCATTTGTTTATTGACGAACTCCGTACCGTTGTCAGTGCGAAGGATCTTCAGTTTCCTTCCACTTTGATTTTCAGCAAACTCCTTAAACTCAATAAATTTTCCAAAAACTTCGCTTTTCTGTTTCAAAAAATATACAAAGGTTTTGCGAGTAAAATCGTCAATAAAGGTTAAAAAATATCGGGCCTTGCTGACAGAAGGTACCTCCATAGGTCCGCATACGTCGGAGTGTACTAAGCCTAGTACCTCGGTGCTCCTTGTGGCTTTGTTCTTTTGAAAAGGTTGCTTGGTCTGCTTCCCCATGATGCAAGGTATACACTCAAGTTTAGTTATAGTGTTGGGAAAACTTACCCCAGTTGCCATCTTATCTCTGAGTAACTTTAGATTGTTTATACCGAGATGTCCCATCCTCCGATGCCACTGCATCAGCTGGTCACCTTCAGTTTCTGATGAAAGCGCAGAACCCTGTGAACAGCACTTGATTTTATAAATGCCTCGTTCTTCCACACCTTTCACTACAGCCTTTCCTCTAATCTCACATTCGTCACTCTTAAAGATGTCGCAGCCTTTTTCTGTAAACACCACTACATGACCCTTTTTCGCAATGGCATTTACACTCAATAAATTAGAAGCTAATTTAGGAACATATGTCACATTACTGATTGTTAAATCTATTGATTCGCAAACTACCGTACCTTCGCTTTCACCCAAAACCTCGTTTCCGTCAGCACATGTCACTCTCAACGGCTTAGAAGTACACTTTAGGTCCCTGAACCATGATTTTCGATTCGTCATGCTCGTGGACGCTCCCGAATCGATGATCCAGTCATCTGCGTCTGGTTTTGCCAATGTTCCAAACGCATAGGCCTGCAGCGCCTCTTTCCTTTGTTTGGGGTTCTCCGGACAATCCTGTGCTTTGTGAGGTCCTTCACAAATGAAGCACTTGACCTTTCCTCTAGTCTTCTTCTTAGGAGCACTCTTGCCCTTGTGCTTATTTGTAAGGAGTGCCGATGATGACGGCTTCTCACTGAAGCTCGCAGCGTAAGAATCTTCCATTTGGAACAGCTTCGTTTTTACATAATCGGTAGTCAGATCTATGTTGCTATTCTCAATAGCCAACCTCATTGGTTGAAACTCCGGGGTTAGGCCTTGCAGGAGTAGAGCTGCCAACAGCTCATCATCAACCTCCTTCCCAAGGTCCAGCAACTCTTGTGACGTTGTTAGGACAGATGTCACATACTCGCGTATTGTAGCAAATTGTTCGAGCCTCATGCTCACTAGTTTTGTCAAAAGTCGGCAGCGGTTGTTCAGACCTTTGTCCTCGAAAGCATTCTTCAAGGCTTCCCAAGCGTCCTTAGCCGTTTTGCTATTGCGGACATGCACCAAGCAGTGGGGTCTGATCATCAAGCATATTTTTGCACGTGCTCTCTGATCACGCTTCATACCAGCAACATCGCCGATCGCAGGTGTAGCACTCGTGTACTCCCATAAGTCGTCATGGATAAGGTATAATTCCATGAGGAATTTCCACGTCGCATAGTTGGTGTTGCCATCTAGCTTCTCTAGGGATGGCAAACCACTGCTGCTGGAACTGGACGTTGCAATTTCTCTGTCTCCTCTTTCAGCCATAATTTACGTGTCGGGCCAATTACCTATTAGTGTCTATCGCTATAGCACTAATTGCACATTATAAATACAGATGGAATATGGAGAAGATTAATAATATAAGATTAATTAGGTATAATTAATCTTTATTTACACAGAGAAAAATATAGGTATTGACATATTGACAAAGCAATAACAACAGTGACAGGAGAACACAAGAATCTAAGTATGAAATTAAAAAGAATATCAAAATTGTAAACGGCCTGTCAGAACAGAGTACGTAACCTCCTTTATTCTAACACTTATCTTCTGTGCTCCTTAAATTGGCGGAACATTTAGTGAAAAATCGTTTAGAATGGTATTTGGAATCCAACGGACTATTAGCTAGTAGCCAATTTGGGTTCCGAAGAGGTAAAAGCGCGATGGATAGCTTATCCATATTTACGACAGATATAAGATCAGCTCTATCACTTAACCATAATACTATTTCTGTTTTCCTTGATGTTTCTTCAGCATATGATAATGTCCTTTTAACTATTCTGCTTGAAAAACTCAACAATCTCAAAGTTCCCATCTGTTTATCTAACTTCATTATCAGCATCTTATCCGAAAGATTTATTACCGTTTCCACCGGCTCTTTAGAACTAAACAGGGTTATTTGGAAGGGATTACCTCAAGGATCGGTTTTAAGCCCTATTTTGTACAATGTCTACACTCATGATCTAGAGTTATCGCTTAACAGCCCCGTTAATATTTTACAGTATGCTGATGATCTTCTATTTTACTATTCTGATGACAATGTAGCTAAAGCCTCGGATATAGTCAACTCTGCATTAACTAGACTACACTCTTGGCTTTATTCCAATGGTATGGAGTTGTCAACTACCAAGAGTTCGGTATTGGTTTTTTCTAGAATGAGAACCATTCCTGAAGTTACTATATTATATAATAATGAACCAATTTCTCAAGTAAATCAAGCAAAATTTTTAGGAGTTATATTTGACTCAAAGATGTCTGGACTTCCACACTGCGAGTATATTGCTGCCAAGTGTGAAAAACTATTAAATATTCTGCGATGTTTATCGGGTGTCTGGTGGGGCTCACATCCATTTTCGTTAAAATTAATTTACAATGCCCTGATCAGAAGCAGGATAGACTACGGATCCTTTTTATTAGAACCAAGTAACTCCGCTGGTTTAAAGAAACTAGACCAAATTCAATCTAAATGCCTTAGGTTAATTACCGGTGCTATGAAGTCTAGCCCAATAAATGCTTTACAAGTAGAGTGTTGCGATCCTCCACTCAAACTGAGACGACAGTTCCTATCGGATAAATACTTGTATCGTTCCATTCAGTCTTCTCAACACCCGATTCTAAACAAATTGGGAAGTTTGTCTTTACATGTCGAAACATCGCGTTATTGGTTGCATAAATCCCCTCCGTGTTTAGTAAACAGTTTGAAAAAATTCCGTTCTTTGGATGCTCCAACTCATAGGTCTCATATTCTCCCTATATTTTCATGCGACTATCAGGCTCTTGTATTGTGTCCTAATATTAAGTACAATTTAAACATCGACAAACGCAATCTGAATGCTAATACTTTCTTTAATAGCAAAATTTACAGTATTTGGCCGGAATGGCATTATATTTTCACCGACGCATCAAAAAGATCGCCTTCTGGGTGTACTGGTGTTGGCATCTATCATAGTCAATATAAAATAACACAATATGTTAAATTCCCGCCTGAAACTTCAGTTTTTACTGGGGAAGCGTTTGGTTTATTAAAGGCTGTGGAATATATACTTATCATGAAGCTAAAGGAAGCTGTTATTTTCTCTGACTCTCTTAGTGCTCTTCAGGCTCTTGAAAAGTTCCCATTCTGTAGATCAAGTCCATCGTACCCCGTAATCATTGAAATTAAGACTAAATTGTTCCAGTGTTTTCTTAAAGGTTTCTCAGTAGTTTTTTCTTGGGTTCCAAGTCATTGCGGCATCAAAGGTAATGAGAAAGCTGACAAAATTGCCAATGAAGCAATAGAAGATGGAGATATTTTCCCTTACAAAAACTATACTCATGACCTAATTAATCTTCCCCGAACATATCTCCAACATTCCTGGCAAGAGTGTTGGTCTCAGAGTTGCATTTTGAAAGGTAAAAGTTACAACCGTATACAGCCCTCCATTCCTAATAAACCCTGGTTTTTTAAGTATAAATTTTGCAAGAGAAGTACTAGTGTTTTAATAAGAATGCGCTTAGGTCATGTCTGCACGCCGGAACATCTGGCGAAGATTAATATCATAGATAGCCCTGCTTGTGAGTGTGGTTCGGAGGTAGGTGATCTGAATCACATGATTTTATCTTGCCCACTATATGACCGTGTTACTTTGTACAATAGTATCATATCACAAAGTATTCCATTACCGACATCCGTTCTCTGCCTTCTTTCATCAAATAACCCATATATCTATTCCTCCATCGCTTCCTATATTGTTTTGAATGATATTAAAATATAATCCTGATCCTATATTTCCCCATCCAAATCCAAAATTTCGTAATATTTTTATTTGAATTCCGCTTTGTTTCCTCACTTTGTCATTGGCACAATCGTCCGTTCTATATGAACCTGTATATTGCCATAAAAAAAAAAAAAAAAAAAAAAAAAAAAAAAAAAAAAAAAAAAAAAAAAAAAAGAATTGTCAACTGTCATCATGCACTTGTCATTGTCAAAAGTGTCAGGTGCTGTACTTGAGTTTTCGTGCATTCACTATTTCGGACTTATTTTCTTTTTTCTTATTTACCATCTCAATTTTCCCCGTTAGCTAATTTATTTATGTCATGCTTGTAGATCTTTGCTACACACCTTGTAAGTGGCCGCGAATGATCCACCAAACAATGCAACACGCAACAAAGTTTAATCAGTCCTAACCTCGTAGTTAATCAAGTGGTGCATGTAAACAACTACAATTTTCATAAAGAAACTAATTTAAAACGTGTAAGAATCTGACAAAGGAGTTGCGGATAGCATGTTGTATTTGAATGTGGTACAAAAATGTCGCTACCATCCAAAGTTAACAAGGAAAACTTTCGCCTTCTCGACCTCTCGAGCGACGAGGAATCTGAGGATTTGCAGCTAGAAATAATCCCCAGTAGGAAAAAGAAGATAACAAGGTACGCCTACGCACTTATTTTAAACTTAAAACTGCAATATCACTGTAATATTGCTACCAAAACATTGGATTACCAACCGGATTCCTTATCTTTTTGTTTGAGTAAATTAAGTTGCGTTGAGCACTTGCACAAAATGCTAACAAACCTAACCAGATAATTTAGTGCAGCGCGTAATGAAATCAATGTTGTATTAATTTTTGTTGTTTTATTTTGTAAATTGTCTCCTAACTCTTATCAGTGATGATTGGTACTGTAGCCTACAGATCCTGTTTCCATTAAGTTATTGTTTTTTCGCATTACTCCAGTTACAAGTATTATTGATTTTCAATACACAATCAATACTTAAATAAATAAATATCATGGGACACTTGACACCAATTGACCTAGTCCCAAACTAAGCAAAGTTTGTACTATGGACACTAGGCAATGGATAAACATACTTAAATATAGATAAATAAATACTTAAATACATAATAAACATCCAAGACCCGAGAACAAACATTCGTATTATTTATACAAATATCTGACCCCAGCCGGGATTCGAACCCGGGACCTCAAGCTTCGTAGTCAGGTTCTCTTGTCAATAGTTTAATTTAATATACAAATATGCCTAGATACAGTCAAGAAAACTGAATTGCATACTGGTATGAAACATTTTCATAGTCAATTTTATTATGATATCTTTGGCAGATGTATGGAATGCAATATGACATCAGTAGCACAAACGTTTCACCCCGATATGCAATTTAGTTTCTTTGAATGTAGATACATTTTACAAAGTATTGGAAAGAAATCTTTGTTTGTTTTGTCATTTAGTAATTGATTTCGGTTTATCATGACAAGATTAACTTTTGTATCAGTTATGAAGCAGCACAATTAGAGATTATTTTTATCAATCAATAGAAAAACATGTTGGCTCAATTGTTGTACTGTTTCTTCTGTCATATTGTTTTGTATAACAAGTACATGTAAGTGTCTATAACATTCTCAAAGAAAAAACTTTGCCTTGTTAGTCCTCACATAGTTCAAATCAAACATCAAACAAATGGAGAACTTTAAACTCATTAAACTAATTTCGAAAATCGCAAAACTGACAATTCTTAGCTTGTTCTGTAGAACTATGTAAATATGTAAAAAAAAAATATGGCTATAATAACTCACTAACAAAAAGTGTCCCATATAATGTGTTGTCTGATGAGCAATGTAAGACTTCTTTTTCACAACTACCTTCAATTGTAAGCATTCACCAAACTACCTACATTGTCCATATATAACAATGACTTATGAGGATGTGGTTAATGTGTCACTAAGTAAGGCTTAGTGTTTTTTATTATTATGGTTTCACACCTAGACAAAATTTTACTCTGAAAGTGTAAGGAATACAAATCTATTTCTTTCGCTCTGAATTATCTATAGAAAATTCGACTCCATGCTACTGTAAGTAACCTTCTAAACTTCATCACGCATAATTTGCTTCTACCTTATGATTGCCATTTAAATTGTTTCTTCTATAGAAGAGAGAGAAGCAGAGGTCCTCCAAAGCCTTCAGAGCCCAACATCGGCGCGGAAGTACAATGTGCGCTCCGGTGGGCCGTGCGTGGCACACTGCTGTTGTGGCTGCTCATGCTGACATGGATATGCGCGGCGCTCTACGACCAAGTTCTCACAATGAGAGCTGACGTTGACAAAGGTAATGTTATGACATCACTAGCCCTTAAAGCCTACACTAGTTGGCGCGGGTGCACGGAGAAAGCGCACGCTGCGTGTGAGGGTACTAGTAAATCCGTTTCATCTATCTATCAATTAATTCGTCGCGTGCAGTTAGCGATGCTCATACTATTTTTCAATGCAAACCACGTCAGCTAGCGTAGGCCCACGCGCAGTTTTGCAGCCAGCTATTATTAAGTCTAGTAGATAAAATTAATTTTTGGGCCCTTCTTCATTCTCATTGGAATTCCCGAAGCTCAGATAAATGGATTTCAATTACATTATATGTAAGACACTGATGCGAAATTTCATGTCTTTAGGCAAGCGGTTTTCAAAATTTTTTGGATCCCTATTAAAAAACTAAATATTTCCCAGAACCCAAAAATAGTCAAAAGCGATTAATTCAAAGGAAGATTATTCTCTGCAACCTTACACCATAAGTATTCGTTTAATTATGGTCAATATTATGAACTTCCAGTTATGAGTCAGTTCAGTATTATGGTGCACACTTTGGGAATCGGTGCTCTAATCTCAGCCTATATACTATTCCAGAAATCCAGCCTGCTACGTACCAGATTTCATCCAAATCTGTCCAATATTTTTGGAGCGAAAGAGTAACAATAAACAGGCACACACATAGAAATTTTCGCATTTTTAGAATAGGGGTAAAGAAAGAAAAAAAGAGAGCGAGAAGACATTTATTCGCTAATATAGAATACTTACACTCGATTCATCCTTACGTGTCTTATCATGTATACAAACGTGACGTCACAGGTGGTAATAGACAATGACTAGTGATTGGAAAAGTCTATAAAATGTACATAAACCGTGACCGATATTTTGCTATTAACGTAAATAAATCCATAAGCAAGCCAAGTCGTCAGAAATATCACAAAAAGAGTACACGTAACTTATGACATCAAGCGAAGTAGCGAAACGATTGACATTTCTAGATTCAACTCTTTTTATTTTATTTTATTTTCCTCTAGTGGAGTGGTTGAACACCATTACAGCTAAGTTTTCATTATATTTTTTCTACTTTTTTAAGATTCAACTCAATATGAAATAACGTTTAGCATAACCATAGACACCTACGCACTGTCCGTGTCCGTCCTCATTTATAAATATTGAAATCAACCACAACAAATCCAAGTAATTATTATGATTGATTTCAATGCATTTTCCGAAATTTCTACATGAAGTATTAATCCATATCGATAAGTTGTCGTTTCCCATCAATACTTTTCAATCCGTTCCAAAGACAATCTTGACACTGCAATGTCAGACATTTTTGAAGTTATTCAATCGTTCCTTGGATTCGATTTGTGGCATTCGACGATGGTGGATGTAGACAATATTTAATTTTGCTATTTCTGTTTCTTTGGTTAGTTGAAGTATAATTTTGATAGTGTTTTATGCGCCGATTAACCTTAACAGTCAACAGTGGTCACAATATTCAATATTGCTCTCCTGTCTGACATTTTTTAATGCGCAAGTTGTCTCCACGTGGTTTTTGGAATTTTACTATCGAGTTACAAAAACTACAATCACCGTACAACGTTGCCTCTCGAAAGAGAATACTTTGACATTGGCGAAATTGTCTTATTAATTAGGACAGAAGCCATATTTTAAAAGAGAAGAAGAGAATCGTTCCTTCAATTATTGAAGGCAATCTTATTAGAAATGATATTTTTCAGTGGATAATCGGTTGATTTCAATACTTTGTGAGTTTCTTTAAGTATACAGGAACATTTTAAGTGATGGTTATTGTGTAATCCAAGAGAAAAGTGTGTCTTCGAAAAATTTTTGTTTACATGATAAGACACGTAAGGATGAATCGAGATTACAATAAAATGTACACAACTACACACAAATAAACCAAAAAAATACATGAAAATACTGTTCCCGCAAAAGAGAAACGGTTGCTGACCTGGTAACCTGGAATAAATTGATATGATAGAATACTTTTTATCTAGGAAAACTGCATATGTACTTAGTTCCCATGGGATAGTGATCTAGACGAATTTCGTAAACGAACTTACAAATAACAGCTATGTTAATTTATCGTGAAACTACTCGACGCGTTCACAGTCCAATACTCATCATATTGCTTGTTTATCTCTCATACATAAACGGCTGAACCATATTCAATGAAATCTTGCAAGGAACACTTGAGTAAGTCTCCTTTGAACTAAGTAACTAGGTAAATCAAACTCGGTTTATTCGTTTGGGTTGAGAGCTACAATAATGGACACACATACATCAAACTTATAACGAACGCCGGGGTCAGATTTAGATGTCTGGAGGCCTTGGGGCAACAAAGGAGTTAAGACCCCCAAAAACAATTTTCCAAGTAAAATAATTATGTTTGTTCAAATTACTATAGGTAGGTAAAGGTAAAATAGCGAAAAAATATATCAAAGGAAAAATTGTTTACTAGTGTTTACTCGTTGGAATTTGAAACAAAAAATGCGAAGTCTCGATTGTAGGCCCCTCTTTTGTGGAGGCCCTAAGGCCGTAGACCCGGATGCCCTCCCCAAAATCCGGCCCTGACGAACACGACACCTCACTGTTTTCGTGGAAGGTTTAAAAAGAAACTAGTTATAAACAGGTTGGTGTACAAAAAACAAATTAATATACGCGTATAAAAACGAGAAAATACTAAAGCGTAGGTGTAGGTACTCGATTGAAAACTTGCAAAGATTATCCGACTCGCATATTTCCATCACTAGTCGAATTTGTCCTTCACTAGGTTCGAAAGTAGTAATTTCGTAACTACCAAATTCCCGCTATTAGACGTTCTGTCTGACGTCAAATATCTAAATATGTACTGTACTTTAATATTATAGTGTCGGCAGCAACAAAATTACTGGTGTTAAATTGTTTTTGTTGTGAATTAAAATGGGCTATACTTCATTTTATTTAGAATTGGAGGCCACAGCAACATTGTACTGCGTCTGGTCAACTATTTCTTACCTAGCAAATAGTCCAGTACAATATGTAGTTTGGGAGCCGCAAAATAAAATTGTTTAATGCCACTTTATTTGCGTGTCGTCAATTGCTATTCTAATACAAATTGTAAAGAGATTACAGTTCACGAGCCGCAATACAATGTTGCTGTGGCCTCCAATTCTAAATTAAATGAAGTATAGGTTCATAAAAATCTAATTAAATAATATTCTGTGAGTTACACTATCAGAAAATATGGACACGAATTTTTTCTTTTGTCATATAAGTAAACTAAAAATAACGAAGTTTAGACCAGTTAAAGTTCCCCGTGGCCATGCGTCACTTTTTAGCAATATGTGCGTCACGGGCCCCCCACTCCCGAAATTCGAGGAGCTTGATCTTTCATATTTAATTTTTTTGTTTGGTTGACAAATGAAATATACGTGTCCAATATGTTCTCATAAACTAACTGACGCACTAAGTAGCATACAATACCTCAAGAAAAGAAAAGTGCTGCGATTTCCTTACCACCAAATGAAAGCAAAGTTTTTAGATAAAACCTCTACTCGGACACCCATTTTCTTTTTCATCATTTACAGTCAAGGGCAAAAATATCGACACGGCCAAAGTTACAAAAATATGTATACTGACACGACTTTATGAACTTAACATGTACACATATTTTTGCAACTTTGACTGTATCTTGTTTTAACATTATCGAACTCGTTTTTCAAACGAAGTGATTTTTTTATATTAATATTAATGTAATATTATATATTTTTAATAATATTGAAAAGAAAGATCTATACAACCAAAACATAAAATGGTGTCAAGTGCCAAGATTACGAGAGACTTGGAAGTGACCATCTATTTATAGTTCCAGTTATTTAAATCCGTCTTTTTATATGACACTTGTTTTCCAGGCAAATGATTGCAATTTTCATTTCACTAGAAAATTATTCGATTTGGCGATCAAAACGGGCGGTGTTGGGCTACCTTTGATTTTAGTCACATTTCAATTAATAACCAGCTAGTTGCAAATTTTTAACAGTGGGATCTCAGTCTGTAATAGCAAGCGACAACAAAGCATCTTGTTTATTGTTGTACTTTTAATTTTTACAAACATTAAACATTGTACGCTAACACCGGGAACCAGCGCAAAGTCCAGTACCTAGACATTATCATTAAAATGAATTACAGTAAACTAGGTGCCGGGTACAGTAAGCGTGTGGAACACATAGTATCACCAGATATAGAGCTTTGCGAAGCGACTGGATATACTTTTGTGAATAAACTAGCTTTTGCCCTCGGCTCCGCCCGCGTGGTCTTTATGTATGTAAACTCTTTATTGTAATGGTATTCGGTTATCGCGCGCTGTTCCCTCGGGAACTGCATTTTCCGGGATAAAAAGTAGCCTATGTCACTCTCGGGCCCATAAACTATCTCTATGCCAAAAATCACGTCGATCCGTCGCTCCGTTACAAACACACTTTCGCATTTATAATATTAGTATGGATATCAATTGACACTAATTGACCCAGTCTTAAACTGACAAAGCTTGTACTGTGTGGGTACTACGCAACGGACAAACAGACATATACTTTAGATAAATATAGATAGAGATGTGTCTTTTGAACCATAACAGATAGACACTTTATTCACCTCATCTGTGTGTACACTTGTGTACACATAGTAAAATAAAAATTCAAGGAGACCGCCTTAAAAGTAACGTGTTTTTCTTTTAAGTTAAGCGTGTCGTCCGTTCAGGATCCAATTGATAAGATAACATATCTCTGTATTATGTTTTTTACAAAACTATACTTTGCTAAAACTCAAGATCTATCTACACTGCGTCTTATTAATTAATCTGGAATAATTCGGCAGGTTGTTGAGCAAGTTTGACTACCGCCCTTGTAGAAAAAATTTCTGGAATAATTCGGCCGGTTGTTGAGCAAGTTTGACTACCGCCCTTGTAGAAAATTTTTCTGGAATAATTCGGCCGGTTGTGGAGCAAGTTTGACTACCGCCCTTGTAGAAAAATTTTCTGGAATAATTCGGCCGGTTGTTGAGCAAGTTTGACTACCGCCCTTGTAGAAATTTTTTCTGGAATAATTCGGCCGGTTGTTGAGCAAGTTTGACTACCGCCCTTGTAGAAAAATTCCAGGCTTATAAAATTTATTTCGACTTCGACGAATGTTTCCATACGCTTATAGTGGATGTTCAAAATGTACAGCGTCAAAAGTGTGACCCGCGTGAATACATACATTTTAATATCAAAAAATCCAATTTTTTTTCACGGCATTAACGTAACATACTTGGCTGTCGTATCTAGCCGCTCTATTTCCAACGCGGCGACGGCGCGTGCGCGGCGCGCCTGCGTGACGTCATGGATAGTTCTGTCCCCAACATCCTCGGGGAGCCTCGCGTGCCACCGGAACGTTAAAAAATAACAAATCTGCTTGTACTAGGCGCGCAAAGTGTTAACTCTAGGTACATCCTGCGTCCCTGGTCAGTGTTGGATGTTTTTGGTGTTTATAACTGGTGCCTTGTAGGGAAATTACTTGCCTTTGTTTTTTATTATGTTAGGCGATAGTTTCGAGGGAAAGGTGATATGGTTAAACGGATTGTCAGTCAAAATACAAGACAGGCATTTGAAGACAATCTCATGGGTAATAAGCGATCCTTTATAATTAGATTTAGATTTGCAATTACATGTAAATCTGGCGTGTTGCAAAGACTACTGTCATATCCCCGTTTCAGTCGTTTTAAATCTATTATACGGTAAACCAAGTTAAGATGATAAAGTAAAGCCTGAATCCACTATTTACCTCTTCTCTTACACTCCTTTAAATCATCTACGTACAATCGAACAAATTGAATCATGACCCAGGATGGAATCTTTTAATAATTCATTTCACTACGATTTCAGTATAACCATAACAACGCACTTCCAGAAACCTAGACATTCCAAGGAAAGACGTCCATAAGAACTCAACAAGATGTCCGTAAAGACCTATCAACTTGTGATGTGTATCATATATGACCCTTAGTTGTGGAAATCATGATCCCCGTGATGTGTATCGCACCGTGGCCCGTAGTGCCGCAGCCCCGCGCATGCGTGCGTTCATTCACCACACCGATGGTCGATAATGCTTGCTACTTTATCTTATCAACTATACTTCAAAGCTAGTCACATGTGCATGTTGCCTTTATGATTTGTACAATTGTTACTATTGACTTACATACCTATTGAGATTGTCGCTCGACCTTACCATGATTCTATTGCACAATATTTAAATTATACACTCTCTTTGCATTAAACAGTAACTGTTTGGATTAAAATTTGTAACTTTTGTAAGATCTATTTTTAATTTTTTTTCAGGAATTAAATAAGATCGAGACTCAAAAAATGTAGATCTACGCATTGTTTAACTTTCGAAAAAATTGCAAAGTAACATGTTTATCATATTATTTGAAAGTGACAATTATTTATCTCGTGATTAATCCCAGCTTAATTAACTCAGTTAGATAACTCCCAAAAATTATAAATAATATTAGTTATATGTTCCAAAAAGAGAACTAACAAAGTATACTCCATTACGAATCAAGTACAGTTCAATTTAAATTGGGTCAAGGTGTCTTGATTACTTTTACAACATTCACATCACAACTTAGGCCAAGCTAGTTATGATTATTTATGTAAGCAAGATAAATCCTAAACTCCTTTAAATGTTTTTAAATTCTGTTGTAATTTTTAATTTATCCAAAAACTTAATTACCAGGTAGGTTCTATCAAGAAACGAAGCTATCAGAAGTTAACGGGAAATAAAAACAGTGCATAATACATAATAGATAAAGAGATCTCCCAGTGCAGCAATTAGATGCAAGTTGAATAAAGAGTATTATGAACTCACTTACTACGTTGGTATTTTTGACGTAAACTGCCGCGTTCTCTGCTGCTTCATAACTATTTTATGCTTTGTGTTTTGTTTCTTAAAATCTTTGCAATAATTATCTACTCTTCGAAGTATGAAGAAGTAAATGTATGCTCAGTTATAATGACTGAATTTTATAATTTTTGAAACTTTCCCTCCTTACTTAACGCCAGGCCGAAAAATAGTTTCGCTACTTTTGAAAATGATTTATAACTTCAATATAATAAATGAACGTTCATTTTCCTTTGTCTACCTACCCAATGAACTGCAGCTTTAATTATAAGTATTTGCAAGTCTGGCAAGATCAAGGTCATGCCCAGTCGCTCTTGGTAGAGTCGAGAATTCATTGTCAACGAGTATTGACCTTAGTAAGGTCTGATTCGTATTTATTATTAGCTACTAGTTCTTGGACAGTTTATCTCTAGAACAAACACGTAGGCCCTCCGGTTGCTTCGACTGACAGCCTTTACGAACTTAAGTAGTAGTGTAGTAAACACCGCGGTCACGCACAAAGCCCGTTTCCGCGCAATTACTCAGATGACACTGCTCTACCTAGTTTTCCATAGTTTAATTACATTGTAAGTCAATACAATTACGATAACGTTATAAACAGGTTTGGATTAGGGGACATTTTCTTATCATGACAAAATAACGTCTTATCTATGTAGGTGCAGCTGCAAAATGTGCTTTCCGTAAATCGGTGGAAATATTAGCAAAAAAAAAATCGTTTGCACTCTCGGATGTCTTGAATGTGGACTCTCCGTTTTACCAACCATTGATTAAATTTATTTGACGGATAAATGTGATGCCGTCTCTGTTTATTTTGTTCGAATGGACGGAGACGGCATCACATTTATCATCCTTCAATTAAAATTACCTATTAAATATTTGTTATTAATCAATGAAACAACCCCTTAATCTTGAATGTGCGTTAATAAAGACTTGTAAAACGTACTGTTTATCCAGTAAGACAATAGCGACAAATTTTTGTTAAACATAGGTACCTTAAACACCAGAAACATCTATACTTTGACCTCAAGTGATTGTTTATTATCGCGACAACAACAAGGCATCGCTTCCACTTCGACTTCGCTCGTATCTTAGAGTTGATTAATTCACAGCGCTCAATCATTCGATATTCGTTAGCCAGCCAGCACAGACGCGTGTGACGTTAACAGTGTAAAGGATTGTGGCGCGGATGCGTTTGCGGTAGCCTCGAGTCATGGAGAGCGCGGTGCATGCGGCGGTGCCGCTCCGCGTTGGCAAGAAGATGCGGAAGAGGCGGGAGCTGGACGCGCTGGTCGGGGGCGGCGGCGCCCGCGGCGGCCGGCTGCTTTCGGCCTCCAGCGACGAGGGCGAGCCCTGGGGCCGCCGCAGCTCCCGCCGCCGCCGCTCGCGCCCCTTCCTCCGCCTCGCTGCCGCCCTAGCCCTATGCGTGTGCGTCGTCTCCGCTGCCACCGTGCTGTGGCTCTTCGTCGATGTTCGGCGGCAGATAGTCTCGCTTCGAAACGAAATGGATAGAGGTTCGTTTATCGATTAATTAATTAAGGTGTAAAATGTTAATTGGCAGTGTTATCTTGGAATATGTGAGCGTAACGCTAATTTAGCTCATTACAGCAATATGCTAATTTCCGTGACCGCTTGAAAATAATAAACTGATAAAGGTTCTTTATACCACATATAATCATTAATTACCTACCTAAGCTCTTTTAATTACTTAAAGCGCCAAATAACGGGAATTATGACTCTACCTTTAATTGGGGATCAGCGTTCACATAAACAGACAACCCCTTCCGTTGATCCCTTTCAACAGTCACGTTACCTCGTCTCCAAAGCCTCCTCCAACTCCTCCCTTCCATAAATTATTATTGACATGATGACAAATGCGGTCAACGCAAATTTATTTGATCGCCTACAAATTTCAACTGATATTGCTGATTTGATATTATGTAAGGATGTCATACAGACCTAAAGATCGTAGAGATATACGCAAACTCTTTACTTTCATGGCAGCAGAGTCGTGTTTTAAATCCTGTCATTGTTTAGATCAAAAATTGATATTTCATGTCTATGTTTATTTTATACTACACGTAGGTATTAAGTATACTTATTTATTGGGTCACTGCGGCCCCTTGGATTAAGTACATACGTAGGTAACTACCGGAAAAGTTCATTAAGAAAAAGTAATAATTCAAACACAAAGTTTTAGACAAGGTTCTTGTCCTGCCTGATATAATAGTGCTATACGAGTACACTTAACCTATTCGTAAATTAAGACTTCTACTTAACATTTTGTACTTAGGTAATAATGTGCACACAAAATGTCACTGTTGGTTGAAATATATCCGTAGGGACCCCTAGGCTTAAGATACATTTTGTAATACCCGCACAGTAATAGAAACCGGCAAGCCTGATAAAGAAAGGTGCCTTGAATTACGCAAAATATTCCGTGACCTACAGCGGTGACCGTGAATTCCGGCTTCCGCACTTATTTATTTATGAGTTTGTTTACATTGAATAATTCAATATTAAAATAGCCGACGTGTTTGATTTATCTCCAGGAAATACAGGGTTATATTCGTTTTGAATGAACTGTAGTAAACTGTTACTGTGTACAGTCACCTGCTTTAATATTTGCCACAGCGGAGCGTGCAAAAATATATGATGCATCCTACCGGCTTTAGAAATAGAGTTTTATCAGATATTTATGCACGCTTTAGTGTCAGATGTTGTTGCTGGTGACTGTACTTAGCTGTTACACTAATGTTCGAAGTCAACACGTCCGCCTACGCGAGACCAGGGATTTGCATGTTGAAGCTTACTCACCATGGCTTACTTTTACCTTCCCACTATCTAAAGCCTTGAACAGTTTAAATTTATTGTTCCACCACGTGGTGATATTTCGTTCGTAAACGCCTTGGTCATTAATTGTACCTACGTGCGATCGATATACGTCATGCAAAGTTAATATTGCTATGGTAGACCACGGTATCGACATAGCTATTTACCTATTTACTTTGATTAGTCAGAAGTAAAAATCTGTTTAAATAAATGGAATTAGTTCAAAATATATGAAATGTAGAGCTGGAGCTGCTTGCTATTTACGAGTACATAAGTATGTTAAAGAGACAATTACATACCTACAAACAAGTACCTAATGAAATCCACGGGTTCACGGTGGATGCAAGCCACAGCCAACCGAAAAACTGGAGGTCTATGGGGGAGGCCTATGTCCAACAGTGGACGTCCTACGGCTGAGATGATGATGAATGAAATCCAACACAGTGAATAAACGCATAAGTCAAGTTTATGCTTAAACCGATGAAAACAGGTCAGATTCCTGACAGAGTTATATTACTAAGTGCCTTATCAAATTTCCTTCCTCAGTTCTCGAATATGTTCGAGTCAACTTGTTATTTTTTACTTCCGTTAACTTTAAGGGAACAGTATAAATGTTCTTAAATGATGACGTTTATTTAAAGTCTATACCTAAACTGTTACCAATTCACACAGACGATCAAAAAAGGATTAAAAGTTTTTACGATTGATGTTTTTGAACAATCTCTACGACTTGTGACGTAGGTAATTAAATTAAGCTTGTTTTTTATATGAGCGACTTCCAAACAAGTTATTTGTCCTTTATCAATATAATCTGAATAATATTAGAGTTAAAACTTGTAGTATCCTGGCAAAAACTTGCCCTTAGAGGCTCATTATAAATTATACCTATTCATTATTATGAATATGAATTATTAATGTATGAAGATAAACAGACATTGACTTTGCTAACCATTTTATCAATTGAATAAATAACTAGAGGCACTTTCTATCGAAAACAAACATACTGAGATAAAATATCAATAAGTACTTAATTAATTTGCATTTGATATTTCGGTAATCTGTTCTCTTATACTGTCAACTGTAATAAAACCGACTCAAAAAAAATAAAAACAAAAAATTGCACCGAATACAAAACTCTTGAAAATATTTTTCTAGGTACCTACTAGTTCGAAGTCTGTGACTCAGCACAAGCCAACAGGAGTGGAACAATACTCGTCTATCTCACCTACATACTATAGGTTTCATCCCTCGTGCTGGGTAGTGCTGAGTCACCAACTTCGAGCTAGTAGGTACCTAGAAAAATATTTTCAAGGTTTTTATAGTCGGTTCCATTTTTTTTATTTTTCACTTCTCATGCTCTTAAAATGTTACTTAAGTCTCTGCATATCGGGACTAAAGCTCTTTTTTATTCTCTAGGGATTAAAGTAATTTATTTTTATGCATCTATAGTCAAATTAGTTTTAAAATAGTTTTCAGTTTATAAACTTAGCTAAACATGCAAGGTTTTAAAGTGTCACTTCATAAACAATAAACTTAGATAATTAAAGATATGAGATATAATCTAAGACAATAAAAGACAAGAAAAAACCGCGCATCAAATTTTTTTGGCAATTTGAATTTTGACAGATGTCCTGTCCATTAATAGAGCTTACGTTTTTAAAAAGTAATAATATTGTAATTTTGAACAAAATATTTTTTTCTCGCATTCAAAGTGAAAAGTAGAATGTTTCGTTGTTTTATAACAGACTAGCTTATGCCCTCGACTTCGTCTGCGCGGACCTAGGTTATCGCGCGGTGGCGCCCTCTACCGGAATAAAAAGTATCCTATATTGATCCTTGGGGCTTAAACTATCTCTATACCTAATTTCATCAAAATCGGTTCAGCGGTTTTGACGTGAAAGCATAACAGACAGAGTTACTTTCGCAGTTATAATATTAGTAGGGATTTCCATTGCCTACCTTCCGACTTCAGCATCAGCTGCTGCTGCTGCTGATTGCTGCGAGGCCAGGCCTTGTGTTGCGGCGGCGGCGGGACCTGGAGTCACCCGCAGGGGAGGACTTGTGGGTCACGTTTGTCCATGACAGTGTTACTTTCTATCTGTGCGTAATTTATATTCCTCCAAGTGCCATTGATGAAGTGTACATGCGTTGGTTTCAATCTTTGGAAACAGTAATTAACTCTTTGAATGGTGTGGTTGTGGTTACTGGAGATTTAAATTTGAATCCATTGTATAAGTCCCATAGCCTTTTAAGTTACTATTGTTATTTTTTGACTGTATGTGGCTTGTGTGAGAAGAATGAAGTGAGGAATGCCTATGACGGAAAATTGGACGTGGTATTGGTAACAGACCGTATCAAGGATGTTAATGTTGTGGAGATTGAAGGCGGTGGGCTTGTCCTCCATAGAGACCTTTACCATCCGCCATTAGAGATATCAATCCCAATCAGTAGCGGTGTGAAACGATCACCTGCCGGTTCAGTGGACCCTAGCAATGTTGATATGCAAAAAGATTGGAATTTTGCAAAAGGTGACTTTGAGCTTCTATACGCATTGTTCTCGGAAGTTAGTTGGCATGACGTTCTTCAGTCTCAAGATGTTGTGGTAGCAGTAGACATTTTGTATTCGACTATTTATAGAATATTTGATATTTGTATACCTAAAAAGGTCCGTCCTAAGGTCCCTAGTAGACGTTATCCAGTCTGGTTTGACGCTGAATTAATTAAAGCGTTAAAAACGAAAGCTGTACTTCACAAGAAATGGAAAGCGTCCAAGAACATGGATATTTACAAGGAGTTCAGTAAGCTTAGAACACACGTTAAAGAGCGGATCTCTTCCGCGTATGACAGTTACATTGTTCGTGTCCAATCCAAAGTAAAGAGTGATCCACGTAGTTTTTGGCAACACGTGAACAACCTCAGGGCTAGAGGTGGTTTTACTGATCGGGTCACATATAATGGTGAGGAGTTTACGGGGCAGGACGCTGCCGTTGCTTTTTCAAGATTTTTTTCTAGTGTGTTCTTACCGGATGTTCCACGACTCGATGGAAATTATACTAGCAACAGTGGCCGAGGATGTTATGCTAACCTTGTAAATATTTCCAACATAGCTGAAGCAGATGTTGAGGCAGGCATTAAGCGTCTTAAGCCTAATAGTTCCTTGGGACCGGATTGTTTGCCGGCGTATATTGTTAAGGGGTGTGCTGATCATTTGAAGGCACCTCTAGTTCACATTTTCAACTTATCCCTCTGCACAGGAACGTACCCGCACCAGTGGAAAGTCACCAGAGTAAAGCCAATTCCGAAGTCAGGTGACGCATCCGACGTGGAGAATAGTAGGCCTATCGCAATTCTTTCTACTCTTGCGAAATTATTCGAGTCCATCCTTCATCGTTTAATTTCCCCACAGATAAAACCATTTCTAAGTGATTCCCAGCATGGTTTTAGGGCTAATCGGTCAGTGAGTTCTAATCTCTTAATATTAGTGGATACTATCTCAGAGCAACTGGACCGGGGGGCTCAGGTGGATGTCCTATATTTTGACTTCAAAAAAGCTTTCGATCGTGTAGATAACGATGTATTACTGACTAAGCTTGACGATATAGGTTTTTCCCCTAAGCTGATCAAATTTTTTGCTAGTTATCTACGTGACCGAAAGCAGTATGTTCAACATGGAATATTCATTTCATCTCAGTATCATACTCGATCAGGAGTTAGCCAGGGCTCGATTCTGGGTCCTCTCCTGTTTGGAATCATGATTAACGATCTGGAATCATCGGTAAGATTTGCGAAGTGTCTTCTATATGCAGACGATCTTAAGTTGGTGTACAGGGTTGGGCACGAACAGGACTGTCATGATCTGCAGGAGGATATCTCGTCAGTGTATCGTTGGAGTGTTAAAAATAAGCTGGAATTCAATGATGCTAAATGCCAGGTGTGTTCTTTCGGTCGCTCTAGCACTCCGATACTTAATAAATATATGATTGGATCAGTGGGTGTAGAGAGGGTCTTTTCCGTCAAGGATCTTGGTGTTGTCTTTGACACGCGTCTCACTTTCCATGAACACATCAGGACACTTGCTACTGACTGCTTTCAAAGACTAGGCTTTGTTATCCGCAACGTCAAGGGTTTCCATGATGTTAATACTATTAAATTAGTGTATACCGCTTTAGTCAGAAGCAAGCTCGAATCGTCGTCTATTATATGGAGCCCTTATGAGTCCACATATGCCCTACTCTTAGAGAAAGTGCAGAAGGCTTTTCTAAGATTCTTATACAAAAAAAGTTATGGGTATTATCCATTTTTGTATCCAACTCAGTTTTTGTTAGGCGCTCTCGGCTTGAACTCCCTCGAGGTGCGACGTAATCACTCGCTGTTGATGACAGCATGTCGCATACTTCGTGGCGAGTCGGACTGCACAGAGCTAGTCGCTAGACTAGTGCGATTGTTTGTCCCGGACGTCCCTCGGATTGAGCTGCGGCCACGGGCGCGCGTTCTGCTGGCGGTGCCAGCGGCGCGCACCGCGGCACGCAGAGGCTCGCCGCTCCCCCGGGCGCTGGCGATGCTTAATGCGTTTTTGGTATCCGCGCCGGATCTTGACCTGCTAGCTGGGAGACTGTCGGCAGTTGGCAGTGAATGCCTTAGGTTTTGTGAGGAGATGAATAATAGGAGATCGAGCGTTATGTGAGTGAGCTATGTGTGAGATGATGGATGCACGTCCGTCATGTTATTGTTAATTTGTTAAAATTGTTATTATTATTGTTATTCTTAATGCTTTTTTTCTTACTCAGTGCTTTGGTTTCAACTGTAATGCTGTGTAAGTTTTTATAAATAAATAAATAAATAAATCAGATCAGTTCGAAAGAATCATTAACTTAAAGCTTCTTCTTAGTCGTTTATCTAGGTATATTAATCATAATCGTTTATAGCTTTGACGAGTTCGTTCCATTGGTCATCTACGATCTTCTTCATCAGGTCCAGTTTACAGATTTTTTCTGAATGGAAATGGTTATCTTAATTATAAAAATGCCAAAATCGCCATAGGTGTGCCTATGCCTATAAAATTTGAGATTTGCCGTCGAAATGCACAGTGAGGTCTTAGTAATAGAGTCCCGTTTTACCCTTTGGGTGCGGAACCCTAAAAATATCCCTAAGTTAGGTAAGCTGCCTTTTCGCTTATGTCTATGATCTTTTTTGTTTAATAAATAATTGTTTTAATTTTTATATTTTAAACAATTTAAATATAATAAAAACCGCCTTGCCTTGCCTACTAACCGAAGTCCATGTTAGATCAGTACCTATTGTTTCCAAGTTCGCCAAACCGGTTTACAAGACGTCTAAAGGTTTAAAAAATCAATGTCACATTACACGTAGCCACGTAGCCTTAGATTTTTTTGTTCCGTTTACGTCGTAGCGTATGTTTTATGTATTTAATTTAATTTATGAATTCTTCTGGTCAATATTTATTATACTTTCCAGAAGTTTGTACTTACATGAGATGTATTGACTAATTGTATGACAACAACCGTTCAATGTCATTGTGTTTGTTACAAGTACCGAGAGTTGCAAGCATTAATGTTGACGCTAGTCGTCAGTCTGTTTGGTCAATAATCTAATGACGAGTCCACTAACTCCAAATAACAACATAATAATGTATTAGAAATAATAAAAATCAATCTTCACTTCACTCGTGCCACAATTTGGCGCAAGTGCCCACCGTGTACGTTTTCTAAGGTACATATTAAATAATACTTTTGTTTAGTGTAATGTTTCATCTTTATCTGTTATTCTAATATAAATGAAACTTCTTTAAGGAACATAAGCATGCCATGTTTCGGTGTTTAAAAAAAAAAGTGTAGGTACCTACCCTTTGTTTTTTTTTTAATTTTGGAAAAATATGGTTTCACCTACTTAGAATCAAGAGCACAATCGGAATCGATTAAAAGAAAAAGAAAAAGGATTAAAGGAAAAGTAATCCCACCAAAAACATTACATGTAAAAAGCTGCAAGTCTCGCAACGCAATGCAGTTCTTGTAATGCTAAAAAGGTTTGAGATGCAATGTTATACCAAGTCGGTTATTTTTGTCAGTACCGGGGGGTTTCCATAGAACTCGATTTTCACCAACTTGCTTATTTTAAAACCATAGAAAAATACAGTTTATAGTTCTCAAATAAAGAGTAAACCAAATTATTTTTAAACACATAAATGACTTGGCCATCGCAAGGCTACATAATGACATAAGAATTATAATCATCAACGTCTGCTATTTAAAGTAATTATAATTAAAGATAGCGCTAGCCCCAGCTTTGCAATTTGAGTGATACACATAATACGAGAATGACTAAAGGTTGAGTGCGATGGCCAAGTCATTATGTGTTTAAAAATAATTTGGTTTACTCTTTATTTGAGAACTATAAACTGTATTTTTCTATGGTTTTAAAATAAGCAAGTTGGTGAAAATCGAGTTCTATGGAAACCCCCCGGTACTGACAAAAATAACCGACTTGGTATAACATTGCATCTCAAACCTTTTTAGCATTACAAGAACTGCATTGCGTTGCGAGACTTGCAGCTTTTTACATGTAATGTTTTTGGTGGGATCTCATCACTTTTTGTAGGCAGTTCTTTTATTTTCGGGTACTACTTCTTGTAATAACGCATTACTATCTTCATTTGTTCATCCTTCCTTGTCCATCGTCCATCATCCATCCTCGTTTATCGTCCATCGTCCATTCTCGTTCATCGTTCATCGTCCATCGTCCACTATCGTCCATCGTCCATCCTTGTCCATCGTGTGCCATCCATCGTCTATCCTCGTCCACTATCCATCATCCATTCTCGTCTATCGTCCTCCGTCCATCGTCTATCCTCGGTTATCGTCCATCGTCCATCCTCGTTCATCGTCTACAGTCCATCGTCCGTACCGACGGTCGTCGTCGTCGTCGTTGTCGTCGTCGTCGTCGGTCGTCGGTCGTCGTCCGTCGTCCATCGTCGCCCATCGTTGAACTTCCGTCGTCCGTCTACCGTCTGTCGTCCATCGTACATCGTCCATCGTCCACCCTCCATCATCCGTCGTCCGTTGTCTTGTCCGTCGTCGGTCTTCGTCTTTTGTCCGTCATCGCCATCGTCTATCGTTCATTGTCCGTCGTCTGTCGGCGTTCGTCGTCTGTCGTCGTCCGTCGTCTGTCATCGTCTGTTGTCCGTCATCGTCCGTCGTCGAACTTCCCTCGTCAGTCATTGTCTGTCGTCGAACTTCCGTCGTCATCCATCATCTTTCGTCGGTCGTTCGTCTTTCGCCCGTCTAACTTCCGTCATCCGTCGTCGTCCGTCGTTTTCTGTCGTCCGTCGTTCATCCTCCACCATCCATCGTCCGCACTGGGCTCGCGTGGGAACTAAGGCCCAAGCCCTCTTATTCTGAGAGGAGGCTTGTGCCCAGCAGTGGGACGCATATAGGCTGGGATGATGATGATGATGATGATCCATCGTCCGTCGCCCATCGTCCATCGTCCACACTCCATCGTCCAACGTCCATTTTCTACCCATCGTCCATCGACCATTATCCATTGTCCATCATCCATATTCCAATTTCCATCGTCCATCCTCGCGTCCACTCGCATCGCACACACATTCACAAACAAACGAACTTTGGTACTTATTACATTAATAAGATAAACAATTTCATTTTAACCCTTAATACTCAGGTATTAAGACTCAACATTAATACGTATACAATACGACTACGTTCAATAAAGTCATTGCTGTGTAACTTTGTAATCGCTAGTATTTATATGGGATTACAAACTTACTTGTGCAGTTTGTATAACTTTGAAACGTGACTGAAATTGCAACATTTTGGATTTTTCTGTGACCATGTAGGCTAAAAACTAATTATGTTTAAAATTTGGAGCTTGTGGGTCTGCTAGAAGTACCTTAGAATTATGATGATCAAAAGTCAGTGTATAGGTATGTCAGTGACAAAACTGAGGAACTTTAACATGTGATAGTTCTTAATCTACGTGTTCAAACTGAATGTTATTGATAATATATCTAAGTCCCATTAGGCCCTATAGGTAACTGAAAATTCAGGGTTCTAGCTTTAGCCATAACAAAAATACAGGGTGTTGAAAATAGCCTGAATGGCTTCGAGAAAAGTATGGTACGGCCGTGCCTTTGTTTTTTTTTTGCTCGACTTGGCGGGGGCACTGCCGTGCCCCCAGATATTTTTTCCAAAATTTCGAAAAAGGCAACGGCACCCTTTTTTTTAAGACGCCTGTTTAGGTAATAAATAAATGCATTGAAATTGTTGTAATGATTTACTTACGTACTTCTAAAAACGCCATAAAATAATACTTAGGTGTATTCAAAATTGCGTACTTGTGTATACATAGTTCTGAGTAATAGGATCTGTAAACTTAGTTTAAATATGATTTTGCAAATAATTTTCGAGTACCTACCTACAAACTTATAAGTAAAAACGGTATAAAGACCTTAGAGAAGGTGTGAAAAGTGTACCTACCTGAATACATACTCATATTTATCGTATGTGCTATCCCATGGCTTAATAAAAACTTCATCACACAGTATCAACAACAAGCGGCGGCGTCGGTGACGCTTTGCAAAGCTGCGACACGGCCTCCCGCCAGCTGCGAGCCAACGCGAGCCAGCTCAGCGCGCGGCTGGCCCAGCTCGAGCTGGAGCACGGCGAGCTCGTGAAGCGCGTCGAGAAGGCTGCGGCGGAACTGGCGGCGGTGTCGGGGCAGCTCGCCGACGCGCCCAAACTGGCCGACACGCCGCGGAGAATCGCGGACCTGCAGCGGACCGTCGGCAACTTTGGCTCGCAAGTAAGTGTCCGTGACGTATGGAATAGTAGTGTGTAGGTAGGTACTGTACCAGTTCGGCGAACTTACGAACGGCTGTCCAAACCTAAAACACGACGGACTCGTGAAGCGAGTGAAAAATTTTGCAGTGTAACTGGCGGCGATGTTGGGAATCATACTGGTCGACACGCCCCGGAAAATCGCGAACTTGCAGCGGACCGTTGACAACTTTGGGTCGCAAGTAATTGACCGTGACGTATAGAACTCTACCAGCTCGTGAAGTGAGTGAAGAAGGTGGCAGCGATACTAGCGGTGGTGTCTGGGTCCAAACTGATCGACTGGTCCAAACTGAAAAAAATGTCCCATCTCAACCTTATTCTGTAAAAAGACAGTTTAAACCAATATTTTTTTTATTTTAATTTCTAAAGGGGCTCCTAGACGGGCCATATTTTCACGAAAATGTATAGCTGCAATAGTGTGGCTGGCAGCATCAGCCAGCATTTACGGCCAGACTATGCAACACTCGGCAATATTTTTAGTATGGCCGGGATATATTGTCACATATTTTTAGTGTGGCCGATGAATGTTTAGGGTTTCAGACATATTTCCGGAATAATCGCTTTGCAATCGAAAATACTGCAATATTTCTCAGCCACTTTTATTGATGTCTCGCTATACGGCATAAGTGCGTCCCTTTCTTATGCTACGTGACGTATGCCGCGATTCGTTCAAGTAGCATAGCTATGTTCGTGTTTGTTTCTGTTTAGTTTTGATGGCAGTAAAGTAAATACGGACATCTAAATTTTTTCAAAAATGCTTTTTTTACAAAATAAAAAACTTATTTCCAGACCTAAAATATCTAACGTATCACGCTTATTGAAATAAGGTCGAATCCACATTTTTCTTGTTTTTTTTTTGGTTTTGATTTTGCTTTTAAAACAATGTAAGCTGCTGCAACGCGTATGAGTTCCTCAGCCATACTAGCCATGTATGTAGCCCATGTAAAGCCAAAATAATGAGCCATATACTGCTGCAGAAATATTGCCGAGATATACATTTTCCAGCCATATGCTGCATTAAAATGTTTTTTGTATTGCCGGGATATAATCTGCAATGTTGTAGCCACATAATTCATCAAAAGTATAGCCCGTCTAGGAGCCCCTTTATAATAATAACTCAATAAACCTATTATCCTCAGATCACCGGCTTCGACGGCACACTAACTTCAACGAAAAAGCAAGCCGTTGCGGCTGCAGCGGGCGTCGAGGAAGTAAAGAAGATTGTTCAAGTGCTAGTTGACAGAAGCAATGAGACCGCAGCCAACATCACGGCTAGCGTGAAGAGAGAAGATGAGCTGAAGCAAGAGCTAGCGACACTCAATTCTACGCTCTCATCGCGGGTCGATGAGCTGCAAAACAGGATAGCAATGCTTATTGTAAGTATCAAGCTTAAAGTTTTTGTAACATGTGTCAGGTATCGCTTTTGCTATCATTTCTTTTTTGTCTGAAAAGTAAATACACTGGCAAGAGAATCACCTGGTATTAAGAGATCACAATTTCCTAACTTCGTGCATAAAACAAAGTAAACAAATGCAAGTCTTTGGCCCTTTTGGCGACTCTATAAAAAAGGTAGGTACTTAACTAGTTGTGGTATTTAGCATGGAGATAATTTAAGACTGTGCATAGTTTTTATCTTAAAAAAATATATAGACGCGCGATGGACGATTCCTAGCAGACTACTATGAATAGCTACCTAATTGTCTATTAAACACACACGATATGAGACAGATTGCATATACGTTGTCATGTCAACCCAGATGGCTAAATTGTAACGCCATGTGATGTCGGCTGCTGGTTTACTACATATTAGGAGAGCGTCTGTGTATGGCACAGCTCAAACTATAGCCTACTTCTACAGGTGACTAGTAATTACCTGTCTTTTACATGCTTTTCTTTGGCTTGCTCTGTTTATTTATTTAAGTATTTGTTTGTTTGTTTATTAGTTTGGGTCAAATCTTGGAAGCTAAATTTGACCCACTTCCAGTGGTCCGATTGACTTGAAGTTTAGCATACTTATGTAAATTTGATGATAATACATTAATCTGGTACATCTTGGTGGTCCTACCAGAATAGTCTCCGCAGGAGGGAACTCTTCAGTGGTTAATAATACCGACTTGATATTTGGTAAGGATATGCAGTTCAGATGACAATGCAAGTACAGTCAACAAAAAGTACAGTCATCAAAAAAGCTTGTGTAATTTTTTTTTAACAGAAACCTATCATATGTGATATCGTTATTTCCAGAAGCCAACGAGCACGGCGGCGCCGGCCACCACTGCCAGTGTGGTGCCGCCGTCTGCCGCCACCACCACTACCGTCACACCAAGTAAGTACATAATTCACTACCAACACGTCTAACAGAATGCCTAGAGCTGAGCTGGGAGTCAAACTAGACATGGTATATGACTATTTTTTATTTATTTTGTAAATCAAAGCTTGACAATGCGTGCTATCGAACGAAAAACAATTCTTAAGTTACCTTTACATTAAGCAGTTACTTTAAAGCGTTTAAAATTCTTGATTAAATAGAAAATGAAATACTTGCATGTACTCACACGCAAGTAGCGCATACCTACTGCATAAGGAAAAGCGTTTTAGACTGAGATATTTGATGTACATTTTGAAAAAGTCAATTACTTATAAATTTATTTTTCGGCGGACTTTTCTCCCGAGATATATCTCAACAGTCCTTGGCGTCTTCTTACCAAATATCTACACTAGAGCTTAAACTAATATAAAAAAATGGCGAATCAGTAAAATATTAAAGTACATACCTACTTATTTTTTTTAAATAAATAAATACGAGAAACTATATTACGGACGACAAAATAAAGGTTACTATCGTTTTTTTCCATGAGGAAATAGCATATATATTATACCTACATATTTTCCTTGAACGTGGAGGACAGATAATTAAGAATTGATTTGATTTCTATTGAACATTTAGATTTCTATGCCATGCTTGTGACACATCAAAACGAAGTGTAATACGCTTCCGTATTGAAAAGGCGTTCATAAACCCTAATATCTTTATTGAAACGATTGCGTTATACACTATTTATTTTATTACAATGTGTGCATTATTTTATTGCGACACGCTGATAAGCGCAAATCTAGAAACATTGCTTTATCTTTGCTAAGTTTTATTTTGTAGTTGTTATTACAACTTTCCTTGCCGTGCCCTGTTTTA
Organism: Choristoneura rosaceana; assembly: GCA_037349165.1. Lineage (NCBI taxonomy): Eukaryota > Metazoa > Arthropoda > Insecta > Lepidoptera > Tortricidae > Choristoneura > Choristoneura rosaceana. The sequence continues at coordinate 7,569,264 of JAZBNJ010000038.1, read as the reverse complement.
CAATAAGACAATGGATATCGTAACAGGCGACTAACTCTTTCTGTGGATATCGTAAAAGTCGACTAAGCTCTCTATTGCCAACTGCGGATTCCCGCATTGTGGTGTGGAAGACAAGACCTCACTCTTTACCCAAGAAACCTCAACTTACAACCACGACCACTATGTTAAAAGTATAGCGACTTAGAATCACAACTGGGTGTGCGACAATTATTGCTATAAAATTACCTCGAATTTTCGATCACATTGCAGCTGCCGTGGTCAAGAGTAGACTCGTCTACTTGATATCTATCCTCGTGCGGCCCAATGTACACTAGAATGTACACAATAAATTCAAGGGAATTAGGAATCTATGACAATGTAACAAAGCAAAAATTCTTTTGTTTTTCTACTGTTTTACACCATGGCAGTTTACGGCAGTTAGACTTTATCTTCGAAACAATTAGATTCTAATTGCTTTGATATTCTTTTTTTCAAAATATTTATATGATGAGCTTCAGGAGGCTATGAGTGAAGTTCTTGAAAGTTTTATTTCATAGTAAGAATTTATCTAACATCTTATCAGTTGAGTTAATTCACACTAAAGCGTAGATATTAAATTTGCTTATCTATCAAAGTACTGTATTTTTATCAAAAAATTAAACTTATCAAATAGAAAACAGAATACTTACTTCGAAATAATTCTAGTCTTTATGATACATTTTTCATCTCTTTTGTTTCAGGTCCTGGAAAACCAAATGTATTAGGTATAGGCCAATGAGGGAACAAATTGCACTTCTATACTCACACTTGAAGTATTATATGGAGGCGAATGAAAGGGATTGCTCACAGACACTGATCTCAAGAAATCTTACGTCCACACGACAAATATACTGTAGGCGTTCGGCGTGGTAGTGAAATGGAAACCCTCCAAGCTGTTGTTTGTAAGGATAGTCTCTCATAGTCAATATTTTTACGACGAAGAGATTTATAATAGAACTATAAGGGAAGAGCCATAGTAGTCGATAAAAGGACAGTGGTAGATTGCGGTTGTACGTTTGCATTTTTAAATGTGAATTCAGGTGTTGACGGACGAAGTGTCTGCGGTGTTCTGCTGCCTACAGGGCGATTTAAGTTAAAAAGTTAAGGACGTTTCTCACAAAAGGATATTGTATTATGCGTGGTTTGATCAATTATAAAAAAAAAACTAATATACTGTTTTATTTTTAATATTCGCCTTGATGACGGTAGGTTTGATGTCTAATTGATCGCACGGATACGAGACCTATCGCAGATACTTGGCATGTCACAGTATTATCGTCTTTTGAAACATTTCAGAATTACTTACTATATATTATGCCCCAGTGAGCTATTTTTAATTTGATTTTATTTTTATTTATGTATAACATATATGAAATATTTAGCCTGTACACGGACCGTACAGTAAAGTGCAATTGACCACATCTGCCCCCTGTACCACTAAAGCTAAAAGTGCTACAATTCGACAAAATTTTTACATTGTACTATGAGAAACTTGAAAATTTGATCGAATTGTAGCACGTGTAACTTTTGTGGTTCAGGGGTCTGGTGTTAGATTAGCATTTAGAATTTTAATTCTTTTACTATGTATTTATAAGTAATTTTTTTCACTCTTAATATCTATGAAATCCATCCCTATAACTTATAAGTTGCAATAACGGCGAAGAGTGAAAACGATACCAATGTAAATAGTAAACAATAATTAAGAAATAATTTAACAGTGACTTTATATGAGTGTAGAGATATAATATATACAGTGTGGTCGCACTCGGTGTTACGTGATTTTCAGTAAGTGCGTGAGTTTTATTATTTGGAATAAATTATTGTTAATAGATCAATTATTAATTACACATGAACATGTTTTATTTTCGTCAAGGGTACTGTTACACATGCTAGTTACTAGCACGAAAGCATGCTACAATTGTGCAAATGCTACCCACTAGCTTGTGTGTATAGGATTGAAAGGCATACTGGTACTTCAGGCACTAGCATGCTTATAAGCATGCTAGTAACGAGCATGTGTAAGGCTGCCTAAAACTCTTTCACTCTGACCCACAGAACTTATAATAAGAGGACTGGAATTATGGTTTGTACCTTTTCCTTCGAGAGCCGATGTCGCCGGGTTTTCTTGCTCTTTGCTATTAATCTGCACAGAATTGTTTGTATTTTGCTGTTAGCTCGTGTCATAATTATATCCTTCTTATTGTTAGTTCTGTGTTCCGGTCTGGTAGATTACGGTTACTTACCCCCTTATTCTTAAAATTTAACAAGCCTATGTTAACTAACAAATGTTTTGTCCCTTTCTAACAAATACAAATGTCGAAGTGACAGATAAGGACAAACGAATTTTAGCGGTATTTTAACTATAATAGGTTTGATTGTCGTTTATGAATAAGAGGGTTGTTAGTCTGTACAAAGCACTCAACAGGTAAGGCGTTAAGTTAGTATAAAGCTCAGTTTAGATGTACAAGAAAAATCGTGCAAGTTGCATTATATTGCGAGACTCTAAAGCCAACGAGTTTGTAGAGATCAATCGAGCTCCGCATTGTAAGTTATGCAACTAGCAAGAATTTCCTTGCAAGTCTAAACTGGGCTTAATTACAGTATTTTTATTCGTGATTATAAAATGTGCGAGTAATTCATATGATTTATGTTATGGGTAGAAGAAGGGGGAGCAATTATAATACGGAAAGTTGTCTAAAAAACTTTATTGCATTGGGTATTTACATCTGTCCATTATATACGAACAGCATGGACCTATATGTTACATTTATGCATTCATTTATTTTTGGATGCTCTGCCAATTTGGTTTTTATCAATTCGTTCTGTCAAATTCAATAACGTAAAGACAGTTTTATATTATTATTCTGCCAACTTAGTGATCGTTCATTAAAAGCGTGAGGTTCGGGTTTCAGTAAAAATCACAAAATATCACATTTCAATTCTAGCCATCAGTGGGGAGGGATAAAAGTTGCTTAAAAATCACGTAGTAATGAACGATCGAACACTTTTACTCATGATATTTAAAATGGAATTATGTCACTTCACGTTTTGCTTTTTAGATACATTTCAGGGTTTGTGGATTGTGAAAAAACTTAACAAATTCATATCAGTCGTTTTTGACTAAATCAAAAACATACATACTTACAAAAGTTACAGTACAAAAAACCAACCACATACCAGGAAGGGAAAGTTTTCACCACAAATGTCATGATGACATTATATACATCAGCTAAAGAAATCATCCTGAAATTGAATTTGGAAAGGCTCCTCCCTGGTAGGTACGCCATTCAGTTTCCACAACTCAATCCATCCGTTCCACCCAATCGTCTTCTAATTATACTCCATCTAATTTAAGACTTGAATTAACGGTCAAATTGTAACACACGTTTCTCGGTATTTCGAACACAAACTGACTAAAAATACCTACATGAACATTAGCGGTATTTATTATATTTTTAGAATTAAAATAGTTTCATTGTTTCATTTAAAAACGTGTGCAAATTTCACCGTTAAGTTTCAAATGTTAAAATAAATGGAGTAAGCATAGTCTGATTTAACCCTTTATAAGTCCGATGGCCTTCCCGACCTCCGCGAAGGCGTCGACGGCGCGCGCGACGTCGTCCGGCGTGTGCGCGGCGCTCAGTTGCACTCGCACGCGCGCGCCGCCCTTCGGCACCACCGGGTAACTGAATGCCACTACGTAGATGCCGCGCTCTGAAACAAGCGGCGTTACAGGGGTTCAAAGATATGTTGCTTTAGTAAGTGACGAAAGTGTTAACTTTTAATCACTAAGTAATAACGGAGTATAGGGAATCTGTAGTTATACCTAACCTGCGACCCGCCAGGTTTGATAACATAGATTTTCAACTATTTTGATTTTCAGACTACAAATTCAAATAATTTATTGAATCAGGCGTTACTTTCTTTGCAACCTTATACCAATGAACTAATAATTTATTGAATCAGGCGTTACTTTGCGGAGGTCCATATCAATGAACTAAAATGATTTCTTTGCTCACCCGCGACCTTAAGATAGCTAAGTCTATGCAAATTATGCGTGTTCATGCAGTTCCTCCACCTCCACACTGTAAGAACACACACAAATTACACAAACCCATCTATCACCACCACCACAACACACTGACGCGTTTCGAACTCAACCAGAGCTCATCTTCAGAGTGACACAACCGTACACCATGCTACCAGTTGTTAGACTAACAAACCACCACCACTGTTTTAATTTGCCAAACAAAACAAAAAACTACCCGCAAAATATTAATAAATTTTAACTATGCTACAAAACTACCTTGATTTTTTAATTTTTATTTATTTTTAGTCAAGGCATGTTTTACTAACTATCGTTGCTAAAATTAGACCCAAGCCGTAGCAAGGGAGATGACACTAAATTTATTTGCTCATTAATAATAGACCCCATACTATTGTACCTAATTATCTCCATACATTCTAACACGTCGAGACGAAACCCCTTATCACAGTAATGCAACACTTCATACGAATCTGAGTCTGATATTGAATGATTTAATTCTAACAGATGCATGGCAAAATTAGATCTATCAGGATGTTCGTTCCTATATGCCGATACATGCTCTTTAAACCTAGTATTAAAACTGCGCCCGGTCTGACCTATATATACCTTACTGCAGTCATTACAAGTGAGCTTGTATACACCCGATTTAGTTCCTTTATCCACCTTCTCTTTGTGGTTACAAAGTTTAGAGTACAAAGAGTTGTTAGTTTTAAAGGCTACATTAACATTGTTTGATTTTAAAATGTCATAAATTCTATCAGACAAACGACCAACATATGAAATACTGCACCTATATTTGTTTGTAGACTGAGAAGGCAACCCGGCGTGAAGCATGCTATTTACTATCCGTGCTTGCTTCCTCTTAACCAAACCATCTACCATTGATTTTGTATAGCCATTTGACGTTGCTATCTGATAAATAGTATTTAACTCTGAATTAAAATTTTCCCTAGAGAGAGGTACAGTTAATAATCTATGTACATAACAATGAAAGGCTGCTAACTTATGCTGCCACGGATGATTAGATGATGCTGGAATCACAGCATCTGTGTATGTGGTTTTTCGATAAATTTTAAATTGTTGTTTATTATTTATTCTTGTAATTGTTAAATCCAGAAAGTTTAGCGAAAAATTTTCTTCTATTTCTTTTTTAAATTTTATTTTTACATGTTTGCTATTGATACTATCCACAAATAAATCAAGTTGCCTCCTACTTCCCCTCCAACACAGAATTAAATCATCAACATACCTATAATAATACACTATATTATTATTACCTATAATAAACTGATTTTCAAAGTAATCCATAAAAATATCTGCCATTAATGGACTCAAAGGTGACCCCATTGCTAAACCATCACCCTGTAAATAATAATGTCCATTAAACCGGAAATAATTTTGCTTCATGCATAATGTTACCAAATTAATTAATTCACAAACCTCCCCCGGATGTAAACGCTTCCTTTCCAAATGGTTCTTAAGAATAACCAGTGTCTCACTATATGGTACATTTGTAAATAAACTATCTACATCCAAAGAAAGCAATGTTGCGTTGGGCGGTATGCTGATATCTTTAATTTTACTAACTAAATCCGAACTGTTTTTCAAACTGTATAATGGGTTAAAAGAAGATTTTACACGAATAACACTATTTAATTTCCTTGCCAATTTATATGCTGGAGCACTAACGTATGAGACAACTGGACGAACTGGCACATTATCCTTATGAATTTTAGGCAATCCGTACAGAATTGGTGCCTGCGGATTCATAGGTATAACAAAATTTTTCTGTTGTTCTGTTTCAAATGTAAACTTAGAATCTTTAACAAGCTTCTTTAATTCATTGTGAAATGTTATTGTAGGGTCCTTTTGTAAAACTGTGAAACCGTCTCCCTGAACGATATCTAAAACTTTCTGATTATATTGGCTTCTTTCCAAAATAACAATACAATTACCCTTATCAGCCTTCGAAACAACCAAATCATTGTCATGCACTTTTCGTTGAACGGATCGCAAAGAATGTAATTCCGTTACATTGGCAACACACTCTGTAATATTTGTATTTTTAAGTGTATTCGCCACCAAAACCTTTGTCTCTAAATCACCTCTGTTACTTACAATTGCAACTTCTGAATCTACCGCCAAACCTTCCACTATTTTCTGATTTAAATTTAATTTAGTGGGTAGATTATACTTCAAACCTTTTTCTAATAATTTACTTTCACCGTCCAAAAATTCCACACTAGTAAGATTTTTAACGCGAGGGTAGAAAGTATGACCGTTATTAGTTTGTCGACTGTTATTGTTGGAAAAAGTAAAAGAAACTGATTGACGTCTTGTAAGCCAACGCAACTTTTTACATTGAGTTAAATACTTTTTATGAGCGTCTACCGAAGCAAATAATCGGGCTTTTCCATCCAAACAATCGAACTCAATTTTATGTAGTTTATGAGTAAGTTCAGACTGCAATATTTTTAGATGTAATTTTAAATTATCTCTAACACGAAACCAACTACGCGATTCCTCATTTAACCAAATTTTCTTTGCCCTTTCCATTGCGATTTTAGCAGCTATACTGGTATTATAACAACGGAATTGAATATAATTAGGTACAACATTCAATCGTTTACATTGTTGATTGAACCAAATATTTTGAACAGCTAAACGGTGTTGCTTAGTTAATTTAAGATATAAACGTGCCTGCACGGCTACGCATGCCGATTTTAAATAATTTATTGAATCAGGCGTTACTTTGCGGAGGTCCATATCAATGAACTAAAATGATTTCTTTGCTCACCCGCGACCTTAAGATAGCTAAGTCTATGCAAATTATGCGTGTTCATGCAGTTCCTCCACCTCCACACTGTAAGAACACACACAAATTACACAAACCCATCTATCACCACCACCACAACACACTGACGCGTTTCGAACTCAACCAGAGCTCATCTTCAGAGTGACACAACCGTACACCATGCTACCAGTTGTTAGACTAACAAACCACCACCACTGTTTTAATTTGCCAAACAAAACAAAAAACTACCCGCAAAATATTAATAAATTTTAACTATGCTACAAAACTACCTTGATTTTTTAATTTTTATTTATTTTTAGTCAAGGCATGTTTTACTAACTATCGTTGCTAAAATTAGACCCAAGCCGTAGCAAGGGAGATGACACTAAATTTATTTGCTCATTAATAATAGACCCCATACTATTGTACCTAATTATCTCCATACATTCTAACACGTCGAGACGAAACCCCTTATCACAGTAATGCAACACTTCATACGAATCTGAGTCTGATATTGAATGATTTAATTCTAACAGATGCTTGGCAAAATTAGATCTATCAGGATGTTCGTTCCTATATGCCGATACATGCTCTTTAAACCTAGTATTAAAACTGCGCCCGGTCTGACCTATATATACCTTACTGCAGTCATTACAAGTGAGCTTGTATACACCCGATTTAGTTCCTTTATCCACCTTCTCTTTGTGGTTACAAAGTTTAGAGTACAAAGAGTTGTTAGTTTTAAAGGCTACATTAACATTGTTTGATTTTAAAATGTCATAAATTCTATCAGACAAACGACCAACATATGAAATACTGCACCTATATTTGTTTGTAGACTGAGAAGGCAACCCGGCGTGAAGCATGCTATTTACTATCCGTGCTTGCTTCCTCTTAACCAAACCATCTACCATTGATTTTGTATAGCCATTTGACGTTGCTATCTGATAAATAGTATTTAACTCTGAATTAAAATTTTCCCTAGAGAGAGGTACAGTTAATAATCTATGTACATAACAATGAAAGGCTGCTAACTTATGCTGCCACGGATGATTAGATGATGCTGGAATCACAGCATCTGTGTATGTGGTTTTTCGATAAATTTTAAATTGTTGTTTATTATTTATTCTTGTAATTGTTAAATCCAGAAAGTTTAGCGAAAAATTTTCCTTCTATTTCTTTTTTAAATTTTATTTTTACATGTTTGCTATTGATACTATCCACAAATAAATCAAGTTGCCTCCTACTTCCCCTCCAACACAGAATTAAATCATCAACATACCTATAATAATACACTATATTATTATTACCTATAATAAACTGATTTTCAAAGTAATCCATAAAAATATCTGCCATTAATGGACTCAAAGGTGACCCCATTGCTAAACCATCACCCTGTAAATAATAATGTCCATTAAACCGGAAATAATTTTGCTTCATGCATAATGTTACCAAATTAATTAATTCACAAACCTCCCCCGGATGTAAACGCTTCCTTTCCAAATGGTTCTTAAGAATAACCAGTGTCTCACTATATGGTACATTTGTAAATAAACTATCTACATCCAAAGAAAGCAATGTTGCGTTGGGCGGTATGCTGATATCTTTAATTTTACTAACTAAATCCGAACTGTTTTTCAAACTGTATAATGGGTTAAAAGAAGATTTTACACGAATAACACTATTTAATTTCCTTGCCAATTTATATGCTGGAGCACTAACGTATGAGACAACTGGACGAACTGGCACATTATCCTTATGAATTTTAGGCAATCCGTACAGAATTGGTGCCTGCGGATTCATAGGTATAACAAAATTTTTCTGTTGTTCTGTTTCAAATGTAAACTTAGAATCTTTAACAAGCTTCTTTAATTCATTGTGAAATGTTATTGTAGGGTCCTTTTGTAAAACTGTGAAACCGTCTCCCTGAACGATATCTAAAACTTTCTGATTATATTGGCTTCTTTCCAAAATAACAATACAATTACCCTTATCAGCCTTCGAAACAACCAAATCATTGTCATGCACTTTTCGTTGAACGGATCGCAAAGAATGTAATTCCGTTACATTGGCAACACACTCTGTAATATTTGTATTTTTAAGTGTATTCGCCACCAAAACCTTTGTCTCTAAATCACCTCTGTTACTTACAATTGCAACTCTGAATCTACCGCCAAACCTTCCACTATTTTCTGATTTAAATTTAATTTAGTGGGTAGATTATACTTCAAACCTTTTTCTAATAATTTACTTTCACCGTCCAAAAATTCCACACTAGTAAGATTTTTAACGCGAGGGTAGAAAGTATGACCGTTATTAGTTTGTCGACTGTTATTGTTGGAAAAAGTAAAAGAAACTGATTGACGTCTTGTAAGCCAACGCAACTTTTTACATTGAGTTAAATACTTTTTATGAGCGTCTACCGAAGCAAATAATCGGGCTTTTCCATCCAAACAATCGAACTCAATTTTATGTAGTTTATGAGTAAGTTCAGACTGCAATATTTTTAGATGTAATTTTAAATTATCTCTAACACGAAACCAACTACGCGATTCCTCATTTAACCAAATTTTCTTTGCCCTTTCCATTGCGATTTTAGCAGCTATACTGGTATTATAACAACGGAATTGAATATAATTAGGTACAACATTCAATCGTTTACATTGTTGATTGAACCAAATATTTTGAACAGCTAAACGGTGTTGCTTAGTTAATTTAAGATATAAACGTGCCTGCACGGCTACGCATGCCGATTTTAAATAATTTATTGAATCAGGCGTTACTTTGCGGAGGTCCATATCAATGAACTAAAATGATTTCTTTGCTCACCCGCGACCTTAAGATAGCTAAGTCTATGCAAATTATGCGTGTTCATGCAGTTCCTCCACCTCCACACTGTAAGAACACACACAAATTACACAAACCCATCTATCACCACCACCACAACACACTGACGCGTTTCGAACTCAACCAGAGCTCATCTTCAGAGTGACACAACCGTACACCATGCTACCAGTTGTTAGACTAACAAACCACCACCACTGTTTTAATTTGCCAAACAAAACAAAAAACTACCCGCAAAATATTAATAAATTTTAACTATGCTACAAAACTACCTTGATTTTTTAATTTTTATTTATTTTTAGTCAAGGCATGTTTTACTAACTATCGTTGCTAAAATTAGACCCAAGCCGTAGCAAGGGAGATGACACTAAATTTATTTGCTCATTAATAATAGACCCCATACTATTGTACCTAATTATCTCCATACATTCTAACACGTCGAGACGAAACCCCTTATCACAGTAATGCAACACTTCATACGAATCTGAGTCTGATATTGAATGATTTAACTCTAACAGATGCTTGGCAAAATTAGATCTATCAGGATGTTCGTTCCTATATGCCGATACATGCTCTTTAAACCTAGTATTAAAACTGCGCCCGGTCTGACCTATATATACCTTACTGCAGTCATTACAAGTGAGCTTGTATACACCCGATTTAGTTCCTTTATCCACCTTCTCTTTGTGGTTACAAAGTTTAGAGTACAAAGAGTTGTTAGTTTTAAAGGCTACATTAACATTGTTTGATTTTAAAATGTCATAAATTCTATCAGACAAACGACCAACATATGAAATACTGCACCTATATTTGTTTGTAGACTGAGAAGGCAACCCGGCGTGAAGAATTAAGGTCGCGGGTGAGCAAAGAAATCATTTTAGTCCAATGAACTAAAACAATTACTTTTTCTCGCCCGTGATGTTAGACTAACATCTGGTAGCATGGTGAATGGTTGCGTTGCTCTGAGGAGCTCTGAGGAGCTCTGGTTGAGCCAGTTGGTCTGTTTGCCACGTCTGGTCTGGTTGAGTCTGTTTTGGTCTGGTTGGCTGTCTATTACCACCAGGTAATAGTTTGATTTGTGCGTGTTTTTGCAGTGTGGAGGTGGAGGAGCTGTATTATAACACATTTGTTGCAGTAACGTATTTCATTTTCGCGGATGAGAAAGTAAATGTTTTCAGTTCATTAAACAAATTCACGCCGTGGCCTTCAATGCCATTACTATTTACTACCACTTATTTGTAGCTCAAAAATAGGTTAAAAATTTTAGTTTCTTAAAGTCGAGTATAACAGGGAGGGGCGTGCGGTGGGCTAGCCCGCTGCTGCAGGCGAAAACTAGCAGCTGCCTACACTGGAATTGACTCACTGGACGCCAGTGACTGGGTTTTGTTTGTAACCCAAAATCGAGCATTTTCTTGGAACTTGCCAACAATCTTATCTTCTAGAGCTTAACTTACTCAGCATGCCAGATGCAAGCTCAACGGCCAGGGGCGCCTCCCCGACCATGACGGGGCAGATGGGGTGGTCGTCGCCGGCCACCGTGAGCCCGGCCGCCTGCAGACCCTCGCGGAAGGCGCGCGTGTTGCGTCGCAGCCGGTCGCGGAGCTCACTGCTGCCTTCTACCAGGTCCAGGGACTGGGGGAAAAAGAGTCCAGTCGATTAAAGTGATCAGTAGTGTGACATTGCACTCCTAGATCAAGAGTATAACAACTCATAAAAATAATCCACCGTTTTAATTTAGACCTTCCAGAATTTGAATGGAGTCTAAATTAAAATGGGGTATTTGATGGCAGTTAACGTACTCTTAATCTAAGAGTGCGATATATCGTTTATTTTGTTACATAAAACAGAGAAGACATCGCAGATATGTTACATACCCATAATCTTTGTATTTAACATTGAAAAAGAGGAAATCGTATTAATTTTTACCTTCACGGAAGCAGCCACTACAGGTGGCGGGGGCGCATTAGAGAACAGATAGGGGCGCGAGACATTCCGGAGCAGAGTGATAAGTTCTTTGGGCCCCGTGGTGTACCCTCCTGCCGAGCCACTTACAGCCTTGCCCAACGTTGAGCAAATGATGTCGGCTGCACCCATTACGCCGCAGTATTCTTCGGTACCCCTGGAATAAGAGGTAGGTAAAAGATTCAGTAATCGTGCCTTAATACCTAATAAATAAAATGTAACAGTTGTGATTGAGGGGTTAGCGCTGGCTTCAACCTTATACAGTAGGGATTCAGCGATGTTATCTTTTGCCGACGATTTGAGTGTTTGCATGGTATTAAATTTTTCACAAAAATTTGCTTTTCGCACCCCTTTTTCTCTACCATTTGTTGACGCCTAGAGCGACTACTCCGTTCTATAAGGGCCGGCTCTATAAATACTGTCATGAATCGGTTAGCAATGGTGACCATGGATCGAGAACACGCAGCTGTACTGGATACTGCTTATCTAGGACAGCCTCTTTCGGGTGGTAGCCAAAACATTCAGATATGATGATTGCGAGAGCACAGCAGTGGATACTGAGGGGACCAGTAATGCTCAACCCTGTATTGCTCAGCCATCACTGTACGACTTGATAATACGAACTCAATTTGAATTATCAAGTCGTACAATATTAGGTCGTGCATTATTAGGGTGTCCAAATTTTTGCTCGGCCTGTTAATGCTCGACCTGTTATTGTACGTCATTATAATCGGAATCCAATCTAATCGAATGACTATAGATTTGTGTTAGGTTCAATTGTGACCACAATGCGCCAGGACCAAATTAAGTTATTTTTACCCACGACGGAACGGAGAAGGTATATGCGTTTAGGGTGAGAGGTTGTTTTCTACTAAATTTATTAATATTCGGTGTACACGAAAAACAAATGATCAAACGTGAGAACCGATTGCTTGCTGTCAAAAGTGTGCTCCGATTATTAGGTCGTACAATGTCAGGTTGTCCAATAGCACCTCGAACATTATTGGTACAGGGTGATAAAGCTCGACCCGTATTCCAAGTGACATGTGATTGAATTATCAGGTCGTACAAAAGCCGTCGAGCATTGACCAGGTCGTACAATACATACACCCGATGCTGAAGGCGTGGCAACCCTTTACCGTCTGTGCTGGAGAGACTATGTTCAGCTGTTCAGCAGTGGGCAAGCTGTTCCGATTAGTTATGAAGAACGGTCCACTCACCGGCCTGTGGCCCCGAAGAAGCCGGTAGCGTGACTATCGTCAACGCACAACAGCGCGCGGTATTTGTCGGCCAGTTCACGTAGTCCCGGAAGCGGTGCCACGTTGCCGTCCATGGAGAAAACTCCATCCGTCACTATCAGTTTGATGCGAGCATCGCTGTGTGCTAGCAGGTGCTCTAATTCTGTCAAAATATCCCATGGTTTTTATTGTCTTCTTGTTTAGATGCCGAATATTTCGTGAAGTTTTGAAAAAAGGACTCGAACATTCTGTGTTGATGATGAACGTCTAAATTTTTGACTTTGACTTTATCTAATGAATTTGAGAAGTTAGGTATTGACAGTTAAATTCATGCTATTAAAAAAAACCTACCACTTAAATCCCTGTGTGGATAGCGGTGCTTCTGTGCTTTACAGAGCCGTATTCCGTCAATGATGGAGGCGTGGTTGAGCGCATCCGAAAACACTCCATCTTCCGGCGTCAGCATGGATTCGAATAGCCCAGCGTTAGCATCGAAGCACGAGCCATATAGGATGGCATCCTCCCGACCATGGAATTGCGCCAATCTGTGCTCTAGTTCCTGACAAAATAAAGCAAACATTGGGTGAGTTATTTATTAGACTTTAGTAGACAGCAACAGTCTAAAGATGATATCCGCAGTAGAACTAAGGTTACTGACATAGCCCGAAAAATTGCGAAACTGAAGTGGCAGTGGGCGGGGCACATTGCACGCAGGACTGATGGCCGATGGGGTCAGAAGGTTCTCGAATGGCGTCCGCGGACCGGAAGACGAGCTGTCGGTAGGCCTCCAACAAGATGGAGCGACGACCTGGCTAAGATCGCGGGATCGCGGTGGATGCGAAAAGCACAAGACCGGTCTGAGTGGAGAGCCTTGGGGGAGGCCTATGTCCAGCAGTGGACGTCTTTCGGCTGACATGATGAACAGTCTAAAGAACGGAAACACGTCTTAGACAAACTTAAATTACGGTTTTCCTTGACTACTGTATAAAAGCCCAGTCAGATTTTACTTATCACAATAGCATTTGGTAGCAAATAAGCTAAACCCATTTTAGTACTCTATCGTAGTAAAATAAACAACTATAATGGGAAATCTTAAAACTTTTTACTACTTTTGACAGTGACAAAGTAATATAAGTTTAGTTTCTTTTAAGCTTGACTGTAACTACTTACATAGTGATTTTTTATCCCTTTTGAACCAGTATACGAGAGCGACAGGGATGATTGCTTTATGTTCGCACGCGATAAACGCTAGCGTCCTTATTGGAGTCCAGCAACGTTCACTACGTCAACTAACCTTATGTAAAGTTTGAGTTCCGCAAATAAATCTCACGGAACTAAGACCAGCGCCATATTTGCGTAAGCCCTCCCTCGCTGCTTCCACCACTTCGGGATGATTCTGGAAATAAACGAAACAAGGCTAAGCAAGGACGCGATTGAATACGAGTAAGAATATTAAAAAACCAGTAAAAATTCATCATAAACAATTAATTACCTAAATGTGTTGCAGTGAAAAAACATTTTGATGCAACCTTTTTTGCTGACCGCATTTTTGTTGATTGTAGTACTTTAATTGTCAGCCAAACTACATATCCGTATCAAATTTCAACTCCTTACGACTATTAGAAGTAGGTAGGCAAAATGCGACATGCAAAATTTGATCTTAACAAACTTATTACATACTAGCTTTGGCCCGCGGCTCCGCCCGCGTGGTATTCGGTTATCGCGCGCGGATAAAAAGTAGCCTATGTCACTCTCGGGCCCATAAACTATCTCTGTGCCAAAAATCACGTCGATCCGTCGCTCCGTTACGGCGTGAAAGACGGACAAACATACAAAAAACACACTTTCGCATTTATAATATTCGTATGGATTGACAAACATTGCAAGTTAAATAAAACGTAGTAAAAAAACATAATTCACTCAAAACAATATAGAAAAACAACAAAAACTATCAACATACCCTGACGTTACTTAAACTAAGTAATTGACACGTTCATGATACCTGTACGTTACATTGGGCAGATATAATTAGTAATATGTGCATTAAAACCTCCTGCACATATCAAAAACATACTGGCTGAATGAACATTCCGCTTTCTCCCGCACGGCGGCGCCACCAGTCAGTTGCGCAAATTTGACAGCTCGAAATGAATGCCGGCCGGCGCGCGCTCTTTTAAATTATTCATAAAAACTCTGAAAGTGCTGTGATTGTGTCTTAAATGTGTCCCTGGGACTGAGGAAAAGAGCCAGAACAAACTGTAAGTGAAACCTATATCTTGCCCAATTCGGTTTTGCTAATTATTTTCAATATTCAAATGTCGTAGTTCAAACATTTTGGTCCTTCGAACCGGATCCTCAGTTTGCAAACTAAATACACATTCATACACATAAAACACACATTTCACGCAGTTTTAAGGTAACAGGCTTATTTCTAATCTAAGTTATTTACCTAGAATAATACGTATAAAATAAACGTTTTCAATTTTCGTTCTTTGCAACGCGTCGCGCGCGTCTTTTGTTTTTTAATTCGAAATGGACGAAAAAGAATTCGATGTCGAACAACTTATTAACAAAAAAGAACTGCTTTTTATACGATGTCAAACGTTATTTGAACTATCCAAATCAACTCCACCAGAGCGTTTAACCGAATTTAATTTGCGACTCAAAGAACTTCATTCGACTCGGGAATGTTTCGAACAATGCATATTCGAGTTAAATTCTTACAATAAGAAACAAAACCCGAAATTTAAACCAAATTATCAGGAAATTCAAACCTTTGACGACATGTATTTCCGTATTCTGAGTGTAGCGGAGGCTAATAGCGACACTTGGCAATCGTGTGACGGCAGCGGTAGCGGACCTTCGTCGCGCTCCGCGGGCCGCGGCCCGGGCGCTGCCGGGCCAGACTCGCGGTCGGCTAAGCCGCGGCTGCCTAAACTAGAATTGTTCCATTTCGATAGCAAATTAGAAAACTGGCAAACATTCTATGACACGTTTACGAGTTTAATTCATAACAACAATGATATTACGAACATTGAGAAGTTTTATTACCTGCTCTCCGCAGTCAGCGGTTCGGCATTGACTGTGGTCAAAGGGATGCCAGTGACGGCCGATAATTATCCGATAGTATGGGCTTTGCTAGTCAAAAAATTTGAGAACACTCGTGCCTTAGCTACGAGCTATTTAGATCGGCTGTTTCAATTTAAGCCTTTGTCAACTGAGTCGGCTACTGGTCTAAACACATTTTTACAAACGTATCAAGAGTGTGTTAAAGCATTGAAACTTTTGAAAATCAGTAACCTATCGAGTTTCATACTGTTTTATATGGGATTGCGAAATTTAGACCCCGTCACTAGGCGCGAATTCGAACAATCTGTAGATCAAACCGATATACCTACTTACGAACAGCTGATTAATTTCGTGGAGAAACAGGCGCGTGTTTTGGAAATGTCTGAGGTTAAAATTAGTACATCAAAAATTCAGTTTACGCCTAAGAGTGTTCCTAACACCTCTGCAAAGCCGAATTTTGTTCGAACAAATAATAATAATGCTGCTAATTACAGTAGTGCACCGAAGCAGTTCCAAAAGCCGTGCTTGTCAGCTGTGAGTAAGAATAATAGCGAACGATCAAATAGATGTCTATTTTGCGACAAACCGCATTCAACTTATCGATGTTTCGAGTTTTTTGATTTAACACCGGTGCAGCGTCTTGACAAAGTGAAACAGCTTCAATTATGCGAAAATTGCTTTCGTCAGCATTCGTTGTCCGAGTGTACGTCAAAAGTGCGTTGTGTGCTGTGTAAACAACCGCATCATCACAGTATTCACTTAGATACAGTTCCAACTGTTCAAAATTCGTCAATGAATCAAAACGATTCAAGTAGTCAAAACATTTCAAGTGGTCAAAACATTTCAAGTATTCAAAACGTTTCAAATAGTCAAAATCAAAGTCAAAGGTCAATGCCAAACGTCGGCTTGACTTGTTCGTCAAATTCAACCGTGCTGTTAGGCACTGCCATGGTGCACGTCGCAGATCGATGGGGAACTTACCACGCCGTACGTGCAGTCATTGACAGCGGTGCCATGTCCGGTTATATGACAAAAGAGTGTGCCCAGCGCCTGGGTTTGTCTCGACGCAAGTGTCAGTTTGAACCCATGGGTCTGGGAGGTGCGCCAGTGCAAGATTTCGGTCTGGTTACATGTTCAATTAAACCACGAAACTCATCTGGTCCGGTGCTTAGCACTGATACTGTTGTCGTAAGTAATATAACTAGCAACTTACCTACAGTAACCTTGTCAAACAAAGTTATCAATAATTTCAAAAATCTCGAGTTAGCTGACCCGAACTACTTTTCGGCGGCTCCAGTTGACTTGTTGATCGCAGGTGACTTATTTCCCTACATTTATGACGGTCAAAATATACTACCACGTGACCCGGGTTTGCCCGTCGCGATGCATTCCATATTCGGATATGTCATTACTGGTCAGATAGTACTGAGTGACGATTGTGAGTCAAATACAGCCTCGCTCAACTTGTTCTCTGCTAATAAAACTAGTAGTATCGATAAAATCATGAACTCTTTCTGGGAGACTGAAAACGTGCCGTATGACGTCACTAAAAAACCAGAAGATTTGTATGTCGAACAATTGTTCCAAAACGAACACAGTCGCGATACTACGGGACGTTATACAGTGAAGTACCCGTTCAAACCCAGTTTTGATCTCGGCGATTCGACTCCACAAGCGTTACGTCGTTTCAACAATTTAGAAACAAAGCTGAATCGTCTTCCGGAACTTAAGGAAGAATATAATAAATTCATGTCCGAATATGAAAGCCTTGGTCACATGACTTGCGTAGGTGATTTTGGTACTGTGGATTCTAAGTACATAATTCCTCACTTTTGTATTCTCCGACCGTCAAGTACCACGACAAAACTCCGAGTAGTTTTTGACGCCTCATGCAAAACGACAAATAATAATTCTTTAAATTCAGTCGTTTACGCCGGTCCTAAGCTTCAAGCAGATATTAATGAGATTTTAATAAATTTTCGTATACATGAAATTTGCTTGTCAAGTGACATTTGTAAAATGTTTCGAATGACCTTGATCGAAAAATCTCAACGCAATTACCAACACATCTTGTGGAGGTTTCAACCTGATCAACCTTTAAAGGTGTATGAGTTAAACACGATCACATACGGCGTTGCTAGCAGTCCGTACCTAGCGATCCGAGTCCTGCATCAACTGGCTGACGACGACTGCGAGAAGTATCCTTTAGCGAGCAAGGTTCTAAAAAAGGGTTTCTTCGTCGATGACCTTCTGTGGTCAGTGAGCAGCTATGATGAAGCAGCTAGGCTACAGGATGAACTGTTAGAGTTGCTGAGTGGAGGAGGATTTCTGCTTCGTAAGTGGGCCAGCAACTGTCCCCAGGTACTGGCTCGGGTTCCAGCTGATCACCGCGAAACGCCCATTGCATTCGAGGATGACAAGGACCTATCCATAAAAGTTTTAGGTCTGCAGTGGCGACCCGCCGAAGATGTGTTTTCCTTCGTATTCCATCCACTTCCAGCTTCACAGGCGATCACCAAACGTAGTGTCTTGTCACAGATAGGTCGTCAGTATGATCCCTTAGGTTTCGTGGCTCCTTGCATATTCTACGCGAAATGCTTCATGCAGAAACTCTGGCTCCAACAGCTGGGTTGGGATGAGCGGCTGCCTCCGGAACTAGAAAAGGAGTGGCTCACCTACATGTCAGAGCTCCCGCTATTGTCGAATTTTAGCCACGAGCGCCAGGTTACTGTCAAACAGCACAGCTACTACCAGATACTAGGATTCTGCGATGCTTCAGTTCAAGGAATAGCTGCGGTCATCTATTTGCGTAGTTTTAACAATCAAGGTGATTCGAAGGTCAGTCTGGTCATTGCAAATCCAAGGTTGCACCCTTGAAGGCAGTGACCATTCCACGTCTCGAGCTAATGGCTGCGCATTTGTTAGTCAAGTTAGTCAAATATACGAAGTCAATATTGTCTGAACGAATTCCTGTTCATGAAATACTCTTGTTTACCGATTCCTCTGTGGTGCTGAGTTGGTTGAATACACCCAGTTACAACCTCAAAACCTTTGTGGCTTCGCGTGTCTCCAAAATCTTAGAGACCGTGCAAAGCGATTGTTGGTTTCACGTGAGCGGCGCGTCCAACCCCGCTGACGTGTGCTCGCGCGGAGCGCTACCTTCCGTGCTGTTATCGACAGCGGAGTGGCTCGGAGGACCGAGCTGGCTAGACGCACCAAGAGAGAATTGGCCAGTAAAATCAATTGATCAATTTAAATCGGCAAATGTGCCAGAACTCAAAATTCCATGCGCGACTTTGGCTCAAACTAGCGTGCAAAACACAACACGTGACTCAAATCTTGTTTATAATTTAACTGAAAAATATTCGAGTTTTAGCAAACTTCAAAATGTCTTAGCTCGTTGTTTTCAATTTATTAACAATTGTAGATCGACGAAGTCTAATAGGAACACAGGTCCTTCGTCTCTATCAGATTTAAAGAACGCACACGATGTGCTCATTAAATCCGTTCAGCGAGAGCATTTTGCAGCTGATATCCAAGCAATTTCCAATGGTTACAGCTGTAGTTCTTCACTTAAAAGGTTAGCACCTTATGTCGACCCCCTCGGTTTTCTCAGGGTGGGGGGTAGGTTGTCTTTCGCCGAACTACCGTATCAAAAGAAGTATCCATTATTGCTTCCTAAAAAGTGCAACTTTACAAAAATTCTTATCGACTATTTTCATAAAATTTATTTACATATCGGTCCGCGTACATTGCAATTAAACGATTATTTGCACACGCTGCAGCAGCGACAAAATGGCATAGGAATTGTCGTAATATTCAAGTTGATGAACTCGTTCTTATGCATGCTGACGCTCCTCCGCTTCAATGGCATCTCGGTCATGTGACGGAACTTTATCCAGGAGCTGATGGAGTTGTACGGGTGGTAAAAGTAAAAATCCAGAATGGCGAATACACGCGACCCGTTGTAAAGCTTAGACCACTTCCAATGGAATTAGATTCAGCATAATTTTTATTTTCCTTTGTTTCTTTGCATGAATTTGACGCAAGAAGGTGTCAAGTTTATGACAATTTTAGGTTCGAAATAAGTCATTTATTTTACTCAATTTACAGCTACACGTGTTTAGTTCACTAAGTCAACAAATACTTACACTATACAGTCCACTTACCTTATTCAATACCATCCCTGGTTTTGTTTGTAAACTGGGGAATCTGGGGTAGATTCCCGGTGGGGGGTTTATGTACGTTACATTGGGCAGATATAATTAGTAATATGTGCATTAAAACCTCCTGCACATATCAAAAACATACTGGCTGAATGAACATTCCGCTTTCTCCCGCACGGCGGCGCCACCAGTCAGTTGCGCAAATTTGACAGCTCGAAATGAATGCCGGCCGGCGCGCGCTCTTTTAAATTATTCATAAAAACTCTGAAAGTGCTGTGATTGTGTCTTAAATGTGTCCCTGGGACTGAGGAAAAGAGCCAGAACAAACTGTAAGTGAAACCTATATCTTGCCCAATTCGGTTTTGCTAATTATTTTCAATATTCAAATGTCGTAGTTCAAACAATACCAATTAACAACACTCCCAAATTAATTGAATTAGGTACGTAGGTGGGGACTTTTCTACTCACCGATAATCCTAAATAGTTATTTGCGCAGAAATTCAGGAATTCACCTTCCGCTCCTTTCACCTTTACCTGGAATTTAATGTAAATACATTTAGCGTAATCGACTCTACCTATTATATATGCCCTAGCAAGTTCTACATCTTAGGAAACATGAAATAATTGATTGCCCGTAACTAAATGACCAGTTAACATATCCGATCCACGTGAAATAGAGCGATAATAATTTCATGTTAGTGTTGGACGTTCACGGCTGCAGTGCCTATAAATATTTACTTCAGATGTTTAGTTTTTTTCTGTAAGCATTACCTCTATAATAGAAGACTTTGAATGTTTACATTTTCTATTCAGAGCGGTCGGCTAGTCGTGATTCGACGTTTAAGATAGAACTAGGATTCCTTTCCGTTGTTGTCATTATTTAAAAAAAAATGTTTTGGCATGTTTCAATTAGGAAAATACCTACTTGTTTACCGAGAGTCATTTGTCCGTTATTCAAAATTGGTTCCTCAATAACACGACTCTACTGGCAAAGTACTTAATAAGAGGGTCATCATCCTGATCTCAGCCGAAAGACGTCCACTGCTGGTCATGGTCAAAGGCTTCCCCAAAAGAGTTTCACAACGGTTTCTGTCACCTTTACCAGATCGTCGGTCCATCTTGTTGGGAGCCTTCTAGTTCGTAGTCGCCACTATAGATCTTTATTGTCATTTCACTTAAGTTTGGCAAGTCCCGGAGCACATTTTGGGAATCGTTTACGAGAAGTGTGGTTTAGTGACATCGCATTACGTGACAAGTAAAATCATTGTGGCACGCACTGTGAGGACGTTCAACGGTGGGACAGAAAACAAACGATTTCGACTGTTCCTACCTTAGTATCCTGGGGTGATGTGATCACTCTCTCATGTTTGAAGGTCTTGGCTCGCTTGATGTCCTGTAGACGATCTTCGAGAACTTCCCTCAGTCTGGCCACGCCCGCTCGCTCGGCCCCTTTCAGCTCGTGTAACTGCCGAACTTGGTTGCCATTTGTTGTGAATACTGTGGACATCCAGAATTCCTTTCACTGCCGCAAACTTACATAGATACTACAGAATTAAATTCAAAAGTTACTAGGGTAAAACTGTGATAGATGCCCAAAGAGTATATAGGTGCTCCGATCGTAATTAGGTAGGTACTCTAGTTTCGCGAATGAATGAAGACACTTTGCTTCAGCAGAGCCGGATTTACAAATTTGCCACCAGTATAGGTGAAAAACTTAAGAAACTACCCCTGTTGGCAGTAGTGTTAATATGGGCCTTAAGTTATTTTTCGAATTTGGAATTTGTTTCTACGGACACGTTACTTATATCTAAAGGATTTTAAATTTTTGCAGCCCCTACTGACCTCTGAATCGATACCCCTATCATACTCGCATTTAATGACATTTATTTTATTCCATCACCGAAATTGCTACTTTATTATTTGTTGCTCTATCGCCTGCATACCTACATCAGCTTTTCCTGTTATTAACATGATTACCTATTTATGAACTAACGGAGGATCGTTCTTGTGCCAATTTTAATATTATTTGAATAATATTAACCCGCGATTTAGTGAAAATTATATGAATATACTTAGTTTTTGCCTAAGCTCTACTCCAATCAATCGCGATCGATGTGGATCGCTGCGTTGATCTAGTCAATCTTAATAATGAAGAAAAATAGTTGTTTATGCGGCAATGTGACTATGAAAAATACGAAGTCTAATCATTAGCTTACTCCCTCTAGCTATTGTCTAGCAAATATAAGTCATCATCATCATGTCAGCCGAAAGACATCCACTGCCTCCCACAAGGCTCTCCACTCGGACCGGTCTTGTGCTTTCCGCATCCACCGCGATCCCGCGATTGTAACCGTCGTCGCTCCTCTATATCTACTATATAAGACGCTATAACTCCAGAACGCAAGAAAAGATTTCAAAGGTTTTGCATTCGTTGGAAAGGTCTCGGGCTCCGTGAGGTTTATAGCAAAGAAAATTCAGGAAAAAATTTAAAAAGAAAAGCGGGAAAATATTTTTTACATACAGCGCCATCTCTGATACATAGCATGTACTACAAACCAATATAGCGAGCGATAACCGAATTCAACGCGGGCGGAGCCGCGGGCAAAAGCTAGTAAATATCTAAAAATATAAGTACATACCTAAAGCAAATTACAAAAGTGCCCTGGGCACAGCATTTTACGATAAATTGCGATCTTCTCCGCAAAGTCTCTCAAGGTGACACCGTCACGTTAGTTGTACGTCAATGAGCCTCTAATATGTTACATTGTCGTCTTTGGCAACGGGTGTGAAAATATGCGAAGTGAAGCCTCATTTCCACTGAGCTACCGAAGCGATGTCGGGCCGACGGCAATGTTATTTGTTAAGGAAAGATTGCATAAGATAAACGTCCGAGTGCTCGACATGCTAATGCCCAATAGATGACACCCTGCTGTCATCTCTATTGCTTGGAAATGACAAAAGATTAAAGATGACAACTATTGGGAATGTGACGAGCACTCGTACGTTTAAATCACCTTGTGCTCGGGAGGATTTAAATGTTAATTAAAAGTTGCAAGATAACTAATATAGAGAGCATATAATTACGTAGGTATGTATATAAACTCTTTATTGTACAAAAGAAAATAAACAAAAAAGACAAGTAAGAACGCATTATCTCGTATATTATATTACTACTCTACCTAATCACATTTATGCGTATCCAGTAGGTAGGTAGAGACGAGTATTTCGAATAATCGTTGCGATGGAAACTTGACTAGACTACTAAATTCTGAATAATTAAGGTTAACCAAATTTATAAATTGGTATTATTTTGATAATAAAATAAATCAGACACAGGTAATGCAACATTAAAATATTCCTTATTTGCTTACTGCGCTACGCTAATACGCTATCAAGTGCAACTATTACAATAAAGCGAGTAGGCTATTTAGATAGAGCCAACCAAGAAATTAATTTCTATTCCTATTGTTTAAATCGAACTTCACGCCATAAAACGTCAATGCCTTAAAATGCACTGTTTCTTTAGGGTCCCGTAGTACTTAGTAATAGTCCGGGCGCTTGTATTTTTTCTATATTATTTTTCTTGTATTTTTTTATTTAAATCTGTAATAGGTATATCGTTAGATAGATCATGTAAAAACATTGTAGGTTCATGCACTACGTTTACTAAGACCATTTTTCAATTTAAGGAATCCGTTTGCAAAATAACTTTAAAGTGCGAATTTTGACTAGAATCAAGTGGCCACCCCCCTCTTTAAGCAAACCTGATTGTTGTGCTGAATAATATGCAAAAAAAATCCTAATACTTATAACTGAGTAATTATGTATGTAGTCGCAAGGTCCAAATATTGTGCCGCTGAGTATGGTGGTAAAAAAAACTATCATAGAGCTTAGTGAGCTTTACAATTGACAACACTGTAATTTGATCGAAATTTTATATTGAATATTGACCACATATTAGTATAGAACCCTATATTGCGCGTGGCCCAATACGTGCGTGTATTTTTTTATATACTATGTATTAAGGTACCCGTGCCTAATGTGTATGACCCAATTTTTACCAAGGTACTTGTAACTGTGACGTAATTTGGATGATAATACAATAATAATGGTCCCATGCATCGACTTGATCTAATGATGCTGCCGGAATCTAGATGCTGAATTTCCAAAACAGAATAACGTAACCTAGTCGTGTTTGAGCTTACTAAAATGGGTTTGAGTGTCTTTAATATGTAATTCGAAATTAAGCTTTTGCTTAGTTCAGGGCTACATTAATGGGTAGGTGGGCAAATCAACTATTTTACCGACACTAATCTGTCCGCGACATTTTTCAAACAATCGCAGATTTTTGTAAGTAAACATGTTTTTTCTGTAATTTAATAAATGGTGTACAATAATACTTGCCATCCTACGTAAATTCAACCTATTAAACCGTGACATATCTTGTTGGAAGTACAATTTTTTGGTAACGCCAGAGACAATTTTGGTAACGCAGGAGACGCCCAAAGTGTCGGTAAAATAGTTGATTGGCCCAGGTATGAGTAAACAATATATACGCTCTTTTTTTCATTCGCCCAAAGTCGTGTTTTTTTATAATTTTATTTATGTATATTTAACTTACATAAAATTTGACGTCACAATACCTCTAATCGTTAATGTCAAAAACTGGTAGAGCACTTTCTTGATCGACTTTAAGCATTCACTGACCTACCTACCTCTTACTTAAGTGCTATTTTTTCTATATTGTAATTACTACTTTAATTCCAGCTTTAATCCCGGAATTTTCAACCATACAGGTACTTTTAGCGCCATAAAAAACAAACAAACACTTTAAAATAGAGCTTTAGCTGATACTTAAAATAATAAACACTGTGAAAAACAGCACACAAATTCACATATTTTATTACGTTTCCTGTAAAGGATAACTCTGGTATGTATTAAAAACACTTAGGTACCTACGTATTGAAAAAGTAGTTATGTCTTCATGTTTGGCCTTCATGACATCATACTTGAAAAAACACTACTACTAACTACACAAGACTGAAGATTTATTACTACATTCACTATTTTTGACATAATTATGCGTCTAGAAAAAAAAATTGAAATTATTAAATTATGTAGGTATAGAATTATTGGAATTACCTTTGCGCAGGAGTTGCGAGCGCAGCGCCATAGCGTCGAATGGGGGCGCGGCACCGGCGCGCCCGCGCCGCTCGTCTCTTTAGCAGACCAGTCACGCAAGTTTCTGTTTACGTTTAATTTTGTTTTCGTTGCTACACGGCTACGAGTTACTTAGCGACTTAACAATGAACGGTTGCCTTTTGTCCTCCGTCTGAGACTATGATACACAGACGAATATTAGCGTTATCTTTTGAGTAGGTAGGTAAGTTTAGTAGGTACCTAAGTACTTCAAGTTTGTTATAAAATAGCTGCTGCAAATTACATTGGCTGCATTGCATGCAAATAACTACGTATATAAGTAGAAGTAACCCACGTGATCACATGCACAGACACTAAGTAATGACTTGAGCTATAAGTAAAAACACAGAACGCCGTAAGCACCGAATCATTACGATTCCTACAGAGTCATGTTTACCTCTATTTGTCATTAGGTGTAATTGGGTTATTTTTTACCATTTTTAGGGTTCCGTGGCCAAAATGGCAGAAACGGAAGTTTCGCCATTTCTGTCTGTTTGTCTGTCTATCGGTCCGCGGCTTTGCTCAGGGACTATCAATGCTACGAGTATAAAGCTGTAATTTTGCACAAATATATATGTAAACTATGCCGACAAAATGTTACAATAAAAAATTCAATAAAAAAATTTTTGGAGTACCTCCCATAGACGTAATGGGGGTGATTTTTTTCTCATCCAACCTTGTGTGGGGTATCGTTGAACAGGTCTTTTAAAACTATTAGGGGTTGCTAAAACGATTTTTCGATTCAGTGATCTGTTTGCAAAATATTAAACTTTAAAATGAAAATTATCATTAAAATTTATCGTCCCCCCCCCCTCTCCCCCTCTAAAACTTTAACCGGTGGGTGAAAAAGTTTGGAAAAATTCACGATGGTAGTAAGTAAGTAAACTGACAAGGAAAACTAACTATAAGGGTTAAGTTTTCTTGAGAATTATTTGTAGTTTAAGAGTAAATAGCTGCCTAAATAAGGTATAAAATACACCTAAACTTGGAATATTCCGTACTTACAAAATACGAAATCCTTAGGGAAATTTTACTTATTTTTTCGTAATGGCTACGGAACCCTATTTCAGACGTGTGTCCGACATGCTCTTGGCCGGTTTTTTTATTTACACCTTGGGTTACATTATTGAAGTTTTAATACTTCAGTTAAAATTCAATTAGCTTCTTATCCAATTAGAACTATTGAATATTAAAAGAATTACCTACTGTAGGTACCATTGTGGAATAAGCGTGGAGTCTTTTCCCAGTAAAATTATCTCAGTTCAGTTCAGTCGAGGTTCAGTTTCTTCTTATACAATGCTTTGCTAAATCTAGGTACCTACTAAATATTTTAATATCTAGTAACTTATCTAATAACATGAGTAAGTAGTGTCGCACCTATCGATTTATACGTATTGAATGAAACGGATTCATTGAATTTGATCCTGTTGTGGTATTGAAACAAAACTTGGCAATTTTGCGTAGTTCTGATGACGATTCAATAATAGGTATTTATGTTACCATCGAACAACGGTCCTACTCCGAAGTTAGAAAATCTTCTTCGCTCGTCGTACCTCATTTTTTCCTTTTTTCAGCATATCACGATATGCCCGGTATAAAGCTAGGAATATCGACGAATGCGTTGCTCTAATCGATCTGTCGTATTGTTCCTCGAGGCACATCGTGATATGCCTGGCCAACTTTTAGGCGTATCATGAAATGGCGCCATTTCATGATGTGCCTAGGAATTTCGTGATCTGGCGGGTTTCATGATCGGCCTCCGACATACGCACCTTAAAGCGTGATTGTAGTTTTATAAATTATTACTCTCTTGGGGCAGTTTTAAAGGTAGATCAAACACTTTTTTTTGCTACTGGCAATTTACTACTATTTCATTCATTCTTTCATTCTATTGTTCAATCAGTCGTTCAAATCGTTGACAGATGCAGCCAAGCAATCAAACTAGACAGGCCAAGGCCATATCGTATATCTCTCTCATACATTTGGGTAACGTTGGGAGCTAAAGCGAGACATCACTAACAAACGAACGAAAAAACAAGCGTCAGCCTATCCTTGTTTAACTTGTTTTATTTTATTTTCATTTCATACTTCAAGTTGCGCAGACGCATGTACTATTGTATCTGTCAATTTCGCAGATAAATGGGAAGATCGGAATTTGTTTATTTGCTCCTAAAGTATAATTAAGTTAACACGTGTTTTCTAAGTGATACCTAAAATCGAAGTGTTAAAAGCTTGGCCTTGTTTAGATAGGTATATTGTATCTGAAAGTGGAACTCGTTTTCTGCCATGGCTCTTAAATCGTTTTGTGTGTTGGCTTTGGCTGTTTTGTTAGCCCTGCCCATAATATTCGCGTGTAACGAAGCTATTTGTGCCAGCGTCGTGTCAAAGTGCATGTTAACTCAGTCCTGCAAATGCGATCTCAAGGATTGTTCATGCTGCAAGGACTGTTTCAACTGTTTGAGCTACTTGTACAGTGAATGCTGCAGCTGCGTTGGTAAATGTTTTTTTTAAATCAAATAAACTTTGTTTGAAAAAAACTGGTAATTTAAAAAAAAAAATAGTTTAGTGGGGTCTATTTCTGCTCAAACATTATATTTTCTTCCCTTAAAAATAAAATGCCGAAAGGCACTTCCCTCTTGTAAAACCTTGTTCATTATGTTGTTGTTCTAGTTACATAAACTGTAATTGTTTTAAACAACAGATGTTGAGATTAAATTGAGCTGATAAAGAAATCACATTATTATGGATGTCATAAGTATCCTTAACATCATAATAAAGCAGAATCTGTTGATAGTTTTCAACTTATATTAAGGCCATCTTGCAGGAAAAAATAAATCTCGATATAGTAGTTAAACCTGGCTTAAGCTTGACAGTTCCATACATTTTTACACTACTAAACTAACTCGAGATTTATGTGTTTCCAGCAAGTAGCCATAAATGATATTGTAACGGATGACTCACGTCTTAAATCGAGTTTAGCTCGACATGTTTCGGGTTATTTCAATTTCATATCTTTCTATTTTTCAGATATGTGCCCGAAACCAAATGATACTCAGAATGCTTTATCCAAAACTTCATATGTGGAGGAACTTGCCGATGGAATCCCCGGTTTGTTCAAAGCATTAACGGGTGACCCAGATCCCCAGAAAAGGTGGCTGTCCATCACCTATCCCGTAGATATTGACATCTCAGCCTACAGACCAGCTTCAGATAAGCAGTTGGTGTATCATTTACGTAAGTAAATTCTACAAATTCTCTCACATTTGCTTTCAATGACTAAAATGATTCAACTATTGAGTTACAATTTGATCTCTAGAAATATACCAAAAACATATAGTTTTTGTCTTTGTTTATATGCTGGAGTAATGTCTGGAGATTTCTAAAAGGCCATAGTCGGGTTTCCATAGTAAGTCGTCAAGTCGGCCCTTACATCAAATGGACTTGGTTTTTTTTATGAGTACCTCTTATACTTTAGTGAAAATGTAAGCTGGGTATGAACATCCTACTTGTGACAATTTATGACTTATAATTTTTTAAAGATTTCTTTTACTGTATTTTTTTTTTCAGGATGTATTCAAGCAATTTGCTTATAATTTTGAAACAATGTTCTACATAATACACATATATGTAGGTTTGGTCTTATTTTCTGGTTTTTCTGTGAATCTATATTTCAGTTTGTATTTTCAATTTAGGTTTTACAGGATGACCATAAAAGAAAACATTTGGAATTGAAATAAAAAATTCAAAAAGATTCCAAAAAAAACAATCTTTATATAGATTTGCATCACCACTGAAAAAACTAATACTAGTTATAAGTAATATAAAAAAAAAGTACACATTTTTTATGTGGTTGTGAAGTAGTACCTAAAACCTCCAGATTTTTTAGAATAGACCATAGTATATTTACCTACTACTACTAAAATTTTTCAGGCTACTTCCTATCAAAAATCAGTAATATGTGTTTCAAATGGTGTTTTTTCAATGTTGTATGTAGGTATACAAACTCCTTTATTATGATAGAGTTTTCTAATCAGTTTCTCGTATTTATGAGTAAACTTTTATTTTCTGGGATAAAAAGCCTGTGCAAAGATTATTAGTATCTATAGAGGAGCCTGTGTCAATCTGGGACAGTTGATCCAGATATTAACCCCAACTAGGGTTGCCACCCGTACTATATTATATAGTATCGTACTATATTTTAGTAAATTGTACTATATATTATAGAAAAACAATATAGGACGAAAAATACTATATTTTTATCGCTAATTCAATTGTCGCGCTTTTTTTTAATTAACTGTGAATGGAACGCACCCGCAGCGCTGTATAGGGAATTTTTGAACGAAACTCGTTCATGTACGTACGGCGCTTAGTTAGTTGGTACCACTTACCAACTCCTTTGTCATTGTCACCTTCTTGATGGCCAAAGCAAAAAGTAATAATAAATACTCATAGAAAAATAATGGTTGAAAATAGATGTGTACTATTTTTTTTTTCTGAATTTCCCAAAAGTACTATATTTTTTTGATTTAAAACAAAAATACTATTTTTCTTCAAAAAAAAGGTGGCAACCCTAACCCCAACATACAAACAAATGAAGTTTACCTCTTTATTAAATTAATTTAGACTAATAGACACAATCAAAGTGCTGTTTTCTCTTGTCACTAAGCCTAGTGACAGTAGCTTATAATTAAAGGGCATTAGTGACAGTAGTACTCGTAGTAAGGGAAAATAATCTGTGAGCCTGAGACAAAGCAGTCTCAGGCTTACAGATTATTTTCCCTTGCTACTCAGAATTACCCATTATCATTTCTAGGAAGCACCAGTTACTGCTATTGATTAGATAAGTGCAAACTTCCACAGCTAGTTAACAGTTACACTAGATTATAAACACCAGTTAAATCTCACAATGGGACCTCCAAGTCGGAAAGCAATAAAAGGTACCCCACAGAGAGAATAGTGACTCATTATAGTGGAATGTTTTGTCTACCTGCTCAAAGCGCGTTAGATCAATATTGATCCTTCTTGCATTTGAGAGTGATTTTAGGATTACGTCACACTGAATTTATTCGCGTCCTGCCATCAATAATAGAAAATTGTGCTACAAATTCTTATGCTTATCTTTTTTACATACATAATTATAAAATAGTCACTAGGTATACAGGGTGGAAAGTTGAGATGGGGCAGCAATACTGGGTTAAGACATTAACTTTAGTTAAAATGTTCAGTTTTTAGTTGTCTACATGCTGTTTAATTCTCTTTAAACATAAAGGATTCATATTCGTAAAAAAAACAATATGCGAAAATTTCACTTTGCAAATTAGTACCCTACAAACTGTATGGAAAAAGTTTTCTTTGATTTGTGGGTTCTAGTACTCTAACCTTAGTTGGTCTCAAAGAGTGTTTATCCTTGATAGAAATGGGACCGATTGGTATTAAAAAAAAGTCAAATCTGACTGTACATTTTATCAAAGATCTGTGAATGTCGATTGTCATCACTCAAAAAGTTAACAAAGGTCTCCTAAGAGCATTTTCGCTTAGCAGCAAGGGATCTAGTAGCTGCCCTTTCTGCCTCATTTCAACATTCCACCCTGTATATGTATAGGTATTTATGTAGTTACTAGCTTTTGTCCGGGGCTCCGCCCGCGCGGTATTCGGTTATCGCGCGCTGCTCCCTCGGGAAATGTGCATTTTTCCGGGATAAAATGTAGCCTATGTCACTCTCGGGGCCATAAACTATCTCTTTGCCAAAAATCACGTCGATCCGACGCTCTGTTACGGCGTGAAAGACGGACAAACATACAAACACGCAAACATACAAACACACTTTCGCATTTATAATATTAGTATGGATTGAATACCAACGTCTATTAACGTTATGATATGCCTGATCATAATTAAACAACACCTGTTTCGTATTATTCAAATTGAATCTTACTCACATACAATATCATATTTCTGTATAATTTGTTCATAAATTTAACGAAACAATCTTAAGAATATTAAGTTAGCAATATTAAATGATATTGTAACGGATAACTCACGTCTTAAATCGAGTCGAGTTGCGGCAGCCGCCGAGTCGCGTGCTCCAGTGATGAAGGGTTTCGAAATAACCCGAAACATGTGGAGCTTAACTCGATTTAAGACGTGAGCTATCCTTTACAATATCATTCAACATGAGTGAGTCTCACGGTAGTTTCATGATCAAAAGTTCGCAATACTTATTAATTAATTACTATGTTTAATGTTTCTCAATTTTCCACAAAATTATACACATACTAACTAAGCTAATCAAGTTCCATCATAGCCCAGATCCAGAGCTAGGCAAGTTCGTTAATCCATGAAACGTTAATTAATAAGTTTAACTCAGAAATAATATGTTTAGCTTTTATAGCTTGTAGTAGTTTGACATCGTTTGATATTAAGATTGGTTTTTTGGAATCTTTTTGTATTTTTTATTTCAATTCCAAATTTTTACTTTTACGGTCATGCCGTAAAACCTAAATTGAAAATACAAACTGAAAGTGAGTGTGAGTGGCTATATAAGTAACAAACAAGCTGAGATATGTGGTGCATAGGGAAAATTCGTGTCTGTACCGTTGTCCAGCAGTGGTGTAGCGGTATAGCACGCGGCGTGGAATGCCGAGGACCTGGGTTCGATTCCCAGTGCTGGTCTTTTTTTTCTGGTTTTTCTGTGCATCTATATTTCAGTTTGTATTTTCAATCATTTGATATGGTTCCAGAGAGCATCGAGCAGGAGTCGGAACCCGTGAGTCGTGACGTGGTGACCTTCAACTGCACCATCGCATACATGTCGCAGTGCATGTCCAGCGACAAATGCCGCGCCTCCTGCCTCTCCATGGGCGCTAATAGTTTAAGGTACTTCATTGATTGATTACAGCGTTAATTTTGACTTAGACCCACTTGCAGGTAAAAATAAATCTAGATTTAGTTGTTAAGCCTGGCTTAAGCTTGACAGTTCCATATATTTTGACACTACATACTAAACGAAGCTTAACGCTAACTCGAGATTTATGGGAGATTCGATTTGTGGCATTCGGACATGGCGGATGTAGACAATATCTAATTTTGATATTTTTGTTTCTTTGGCTAGTTGAAGTATAACTTTGATAGTGTTTTATGCGGCGATTAACCTTAACAGTGAACAGTGATCACAAAATTCTTCTTCTTCTTCTCTTTTAAAATATGGCTTCTGTCCTAATTAATAAGACAATTTCGCCAGTGTCAAAGTACTCTCTTCGAGAGGGACGTACGGTGATTGTAGTTTTTGCAACTGGATAGTAAAATTCCAGAAACCACGTGGAAACAACTTGCGCATTAAAAAATGTCAGACACGAGAGCAAAGAATTTTGTGATCACTGTTCAGTGTTAAGGTTAATCGCCGCATAAAACACTATCAAAATTATACTTCAACTAGCCAAAGAAACAGAAATAGCAAAATTAAATATTGTCTACATTCGCCATGTTCCAAATCGAATCTACTTAATATATTGATTCCAGTGTAAATTTTGATTTACTTACCTTAAATTAGCTCTGAAGTAAGTTTCTTCTTAAAGTCCTGTAATTTAATATAACCAAATTGTATTTAGGTACGTTAGATATAGGTACCTATTTGTTACGGAATTCATTGCAATTGCGTTGAAATATCGAGAGATTAAAGGTAATCACGATATACATACATGAAGTTTCATATAAAAGTAGCTATTCTGTAGTGTATAGTGGCAAACTAAGTAGGTATTATCGCTAATAAGAACCAATGACACTAACCTCCGACGCAAAAAGAGGGGTGTTATAACTATACGTTTGACCGCTATATTTATGTGTCTTTTTGTCTGTCTGTGGCGCCGGATCTCTTAAACTGGTGAACCGATTTGAATGCGGTTTTTTTTATTTGAAAGCAGGGTTTCTAGCGATGGTTCAAAGTCATGTTCTATCAAAATCGGTTCACCCCTTTTTTGAGATATTTAACTTTGGTTTTCAACTTTTGTTGGTTAGTGTTCTTATCTGACCGTCAGAATACTGCTAGATGGTGATAGTACTTATCGTCCGTTTGTCGTTACATACAGCCCTGCTTACAATTGGTTGAAATGTCAAAGTTGTCAAAAGGACCTCATGATACTAGCGCCACGTTTACATTAACACTTTGGAAGGAATAAAAATAAAGTCTAGTTTAACGCAGCCTTGTTGACGTAATCGTAGAGACTTTCAGGGTGTTTGTGGCAATGGAACGCTCAGAGAAAATTAGAATGCGTTACTTGTAAATGAAAGAAAAGAGGAACTTTAGAAACAATGTTTAGAACGCTGTCCCTGAATCACCATAAGTACAAGCCACTTCCGATTTACTAAGTTATTTTTTGCCAGGAGCAGTATTAATATACATATTATTTTCAATCTAATTTTCAGATGGTTCCACGACGGGTGCTGCGAGTGTGTAGGCGATAAATGCCTGTCGTACGGCCTCAACGAGAGCAGGTAAGGTTTACATTCGCCTGGCCAATTTATAATGTGTTGTCGATTCCGATTATGTAAACAGACGAAGCGAAAATAGCCCGTGGCGCTGAAAGCTGTGTAACACTCTGCGAAAACTTGCTTTATTTGTCGAATTGCACTCACTGCAAAATATTTACCGCTCACTTGCTGAAAAAAGAGCTCAGTTTAGTAGTAGTGTCATCATATTTTGAATTGCCACACTTTAACTGGTTTGACATAGTAAAACATAATCATTTTTGAAATTCGATTTCAGTCAAGAAAAGTCGACATTTTCATAGACTAGTCCTAAATTTAGTAGGTACGCTGGGCCTTACGTGGTTATTTTTTTTTTATCATATAGCTGGCAAACGAGCATGGGGTCACCTGATGGTAAGCGATTACCGCCACCCATGGACACCTTTAGCATTATTAGGACTGCGGGTGCATTCCCAGCCTTAATAGGAGGGGGAAGGAGGGAGGGGAGTTGGGCCTCCGGATCTCCAACTCACAGTACGAAACTCAGTAGCAAAACTATTATTTCACGCCGGTATTCTGTGGAAGTGTGGTACTAACCCGGTCGAGCCGGCCCATTCGTACTGCAACCAACAAGTGGTTACAGTAAGGCTCTATCACATGTGAATTTAGGTTAATTATTTTTATTTTTATTTTATTTATTCCAACAATTGACCATTACAATTTTCTAATTGAGATTCGTTTCGTTCATAAACGAATATAAATTCGTTTCTAACACGTTCCTATTACGGTCGTGGTATTATACGGTGTAGTGGCTAGAGACCTTGAGTAATTTCCACAGTCATTTCGATTTCGTGTCGGAGAGATCATCACCATAAAGTTATACAGAGGGTTTCTGGCAGAACCGAATAAGTGCACAATATTTATTTACTCATACGGTTCTGCTAGATAAATAAAGCAGAAAAAATTGAGTATACCTACGTATGTGACTATTTTATTTTTAATTTTGCACTAATTCTGTTTTGCCAGAATACTCTCGATACTAGTACCCGTTTCGGCCACCTGCGCAGAAGCAGGCGGAGGTCGCACTTAGCATTAACATATTGATCACAAGTATTAAGTTACTCGCAGGTGTTGCCAATTCATTAATAATTATTTATGTAAAAATCAATGCGTCATCTCCACACGCATCCAGACATCTACAGACTAACCAACTTATCTGTGAATCAAACCAAAGAAAACTACACTTTATGCGAACGATATTAAAACTTTTTCGATTCACAGCTAAGTTGTTTAGTCTGTAGTAAGTATTATGACATTTAATCTCGAGCGTATTTTTTTTTTTTTTTTTTTTCGAAAAGGCAGTTTGCTAGCCTGCATAATTTGGGTTAGAGCTCATAATGTCCCACTCGCAAAATGTCCCACCACCAAAATTACGTCCCTTTCGCAAATGATCCCTTTTGTAAAATACTCATTCCCATTACGTCCCTTTCTCTAAACGTTCCGTCTGCAAAATGTCACATTAGCAAAATGTCCCGTTCGCAAAATATCCCGGCTGCAAAAAAATTGTTTAAATAAAGAAATTAGGCTCTCTCTCATGGATTGAACAGATGAGCAAAGTCCCTACTGGTCCCTAACAGGTGCAAATGTAGGTCTATGGGGGAGGCCTTTGTCCAACAGTGGACGTCCTACTTACAACTGATATAATGAAGATGACATTTCTGTTGTTCATTCCGGTTCAACAGTTGTGTAGGTACAGGTCGTACTTTAACTGCACTGGTGTTAATAGAATCTGAAGAGCTAAATCAATTAAACTTCTGTAGATTTGAGTCCTCTGGTGTTACTTGGGACGAAGAGAAGAGGGTTTGAAAATGTGACAAAATGGTTCTAGGAAAGTTAGTTAGTATCCGCCTTCTTTTTTATTCGTCTTCGATCAACCTTTTAACGCTTAGGGGCTGTTACACCACCCATTGATTAATCTTATTTGACGGATAAATGTGATGTCGTCTCCGTCTATTCGAACAAAACAAACAGAGACGGCATCACATTTATCCGTCGTATAAATTAATCAATGGATAGTGAAACAGAGGGTTAGTCTTTGGATGCTTCTGCATCATTATCATCTCAGCCGTAGGACGTCCACTGTTGGATATAGGCCTCCCCCTTAGACCTCCAGTTGCTTCCGTTGGAAGCGGCCTGCATCCACCGTGAACCCCCGGCTTTAACCAGGTCATCCGTCCATCTCGTTGGTGGACGTCCCACGCTGCGCTTCTGTGTGACTACCTTACAAATCCCTTTAGTTTAGGTAACTATTTAGATCACATCCCTTGGAAAACTGTTACTTTGTTATTTCCAGATGTTTGGCGTGCCCCGGCGGCAAAGACTCGCCGGGTAACGCTCACGAAGACGACCTCGCCTACGACGAGTTTGACTACGGGGAGGAGGTTATGTCCGTCTCAGACTCCAATCAGAATGCTTAAACATAACATCGTTTGAAATTAAGAATTATTTTTAATTTAAAACTATTGGAATTGATCTGATGCTTGTTGTAAACATTTTGAATCTCTTTAGCTGATATGGGTATGTACGAAGTTAATGACTACACATAAAAAAAATATCCGTTGTCATTGTATGTCATAAGTAGTCCAGATACTACCTTGTATGATATTAAATGTGGTATTTATCGGATATAATGATACTTTCTTTAAGAAAGAGATAATTTTGTGTTCACAGCAATCGCTATCTGTAAGTTTGTGACTTGTATTCTGCTTAAGATATGATCGAGAAATAACGGCATTACACTGCCCGTCTTGTTTTGTATACAATCTTTATCCAAAACGGATATATAAGCGGAAGTATACATCCGAACAAACACTACACATGTATTAGAAATTAAGTAAATTTATGAGCTTTAAAAATATGAGATATTGTAAGTCTTACTATAAATATTGTGACAAAATGATACAAAATCTATTACGTTGGTACCTTTATTTGACTTTTGATAGTTACGTCACTCGTAACTTTAATTTGTGACAATAAATGAAGATACAACCGGCAACGCACCCGCAGTGCTAATAATGCTATAGGTGACCCGCCTGCTCGTTTGCCTGCTGTTCGATAAAAAAAATACATGTAAGTGTATAATGGATTATGAAAAAAAATTGCGGGGAAGTCCGTAGTTATCATGCTCCCTCAATTAGTTTCGTTAAGTCGTCCCGCTGGTAATACATTATGCATTA
Source organism: Choristoneura rosaceana (assembly GCA_037349165.1). Lineage (NCBI taxonomy): Eukaryota > Metazoa > Arthropoda > Insecta > Lepidoptera > Tortricidae > Choristoneura > Choristoneura rosaceana. Next base: position 7,532,227 of record JAZBNJ010000038.1, on the reverse strand, counting down.
CATTAAATGTAGTACAGTCAGCATCTAAAGTAGCAGATCGCTTTTTTACTCTGTCGCATTGACACATTGACAATCTTGCATGGCGTTTATTACGTGGCTGCAAAACGACAAAGTACGAAAGTATACAGCTACTTTACTTTGCTTTGTGCTGATTTTCTGTAATTTATAGTCATAAATAAAAAATTTAATTTAGAAAGAATATTCTATGCTCGAAAACTTCTCGAAAAGGAAGAATATCAATGTGACTCTTACTCAACCTTGTTTAATGAGATTTTATGAAATTGGAATATCTTCTTTAGGATGTGTACCTACCTAAAATTGTATGGATATATGTAAACTCTTTATTGTACAAAAATAAATAAATAAACAATTGACGAACGTTGAGATACCTACATGTATTGTATTGTGTTGTAAAAATCTTTATTGTACATAAAAACACATGAAAATAACAGAACGCAGGATAATAAGATGTACAAAGGCGAACTTATCCCTTAAAGGGCTCTTCCTTTACATGACCTTTACATGTACTATCGAAACAACGAATCATGGCCCATTGTGGAACCTTTTCGTAGAACTTCGCATTGCTTAGCTAGGGAATTCATTGTGACGCTTATGTTATTTGAACTGTAATTTGACATTCTAAATTCAATTTTTTATTTTAGTTGACTATTTATTGTAGTAAGATTTGTTTTTTGTATACTTTTGACGATCCTTTTGTGAATTCCTTGTAATTAACTGACATGTGTTTATAATGTATTTTTTCAAAAGGTAATAAATAAATCTAAATCTATTGTGAAAACATTCTACGATGGGTCAGGAATGAAATGATTCGACTGTACAGAGCGAACTTATTCCGATAAAGTCAGCCTTCAAAATGGTTATTCGAATTTTGTAAAATTTCATATACGAGGTTGATTCAGAGACCCTCGACATATCACCTATGCTTTATGCATTCCGTTCTAAAATGGGCACTTTATCACAACATCGGAAATTTACTAACCTATTTTTAATGTTATTTAAATGATCACGACGAAGTAGATTTGATCAAGCCAGCTTTATTTTTATTGAAATGACATTATAGGTACCTATAATCTATGTTCTTTGTATACATATACGTCAGTGTATTTTGTTTGTGCATAACTTCTCTGTTGCCTGAAAAAGAACTTATTGTAATCAAACAAAACTGTTTATCTAGGCATTTTCACGATATTTCTACATTTTAGCTTTATGTTCTTAAAACCGCCGTCCCTTTGGCTTAGTGTTATTATATTATAAATTAATTTATTATCTCTTGCCTAATTTTCTTACCAATATGGTATAGTTTTATTTCAAATCGGCATGTACATCTTATGTGTAGCCACGTGTAGAAAATCTCCAAGTGCCAAATGTGTTGCTTGTACAAAATAAGCCATGTTTATTAGAATTAATGTATTTTTCATGATTTCGTTAGTTAATGTAATCAAGAATCTGATAATTACCGCCATTAAAATGCCGTAGTGCAGTGCCTTACAATTTTAATTAAGTATAAGTAGATAATTTGCCTTTTGAAGTATTTTACATATTTTCTTAATACATTTTACATTTTTATAAGTTTTATACGACGTCTTGAATAGTAAATAAATACTATTGTTTATACGTGACTAGTTTTGATGATTTCTATATTTCTACATAGGTACAAAAACTTTACATGGGTAATTGTGAGAGACATTAGATTAATTCATATTTTTGGATCGTTCATTGCAAACAATATAATATTAATTTCATGTACAAACTTTTTAACACCAAATAGATCTATTATATTCTATTCTAATTAAATATTCACAATCTGAGATAAACCAGTAACATTTTGTAATTCTTCTCACTGGTTTGTTTATAATGCCGGTAGTGGTTTACTGGACCCAGTCGCAAACTTATTTGCATACAAACAAGGCTTTCAACCAGTATCATAAATATTATTAAATAATATTATTACTAAAGGTATACATACCGGTTTGACGCCAGGGTTCACGACATAATACTGGATTTTTTTTAAAAAAAATGTTTTTCTGTCACTCAGCAATTTACTCGTTTACCCATATTAAAATATTGCTATTTAAATCCAAAAGGTGCTCTGGACGTGACCACCACTTCCCTAGCTTAAGAAAAAAATAGTTCGATTCAGTTTTTTGGTACAGTGCTATTTTCTAAATGTCTCTCGATAATCATCGGGCTTCCAAGTGTTTTCTATTCGACATTATGATAGCAATCATAAAGTGTGTTTTCTTCTACCACTACAATTTTATTGTTACATAATAAATATCCATTCAAATTTCTAACACTACAGTCTCTGAGCTAAGCCGCAGACGGACGGACGGACAGAGATGGCGAAACTATAAGGGTTCCGTTTTTGTAATTTTGGCTACGGAACCCTAACAAGGGACCTTTTAACCTTAGTCTGTGTTAGGATGAAAAATGTGTTTGAAGATACCGTGAAATTTAAATGACATGACGTTAATTTTATTGTACTTGTCTTTTTATTTTATCTTTGCTTTAGCGAGATAACTTAGATAACAGAAAGATAAAGAAGAACTGTCGCTAACTAAATAAGTAGATACGCGAGTATCAAAATAAAAAACAAATTTTATTCTGTAAGTATGCCGCAAAAGACTTATCATGTGAACAACATTTCTCTACATTAAGTGCCAGCGCTAAAATTGAGAATTACTTCGGTTAATAATAAATTATACACGTCACACGCAATGTCACTCACGCGGAACTAAAGACGGATACATATACATATACTAAAGGTTATCTCTATCGGAGGGATTTAGCGATATACGTACAATATTCCAAGATCCTATTCTAAACATAGACAAAATAATACCTATTATGAGTTACTGGTTAAATACAATTACGTTTGCACCCTTTCATCATCATCATCAGCCGGAAGACGTCCACTACTGGACAAAGGCCTCCCCACAATGAACGACAACTTGCCACTTGCATCCACCGGTTTCACGCAACTCTCACGATGTCGTCAGTCCACCTGGTGGGAGGCCTGCCAACGCTTCGTCTTCCGGTTCGTGGTCGCCACTCGAGAACTTTAGACTTCTCCAAATAAAAAGTAGAGTAATATACCTACCTTAATCCTGACTTACAGTGTAGGTAGGTACCACCGATAAAGAGTTAAAATATGTAGACTTTCTGCTGCTCTGTGTGAAGTCTGTGCCAATGGTTGTACCTAGGCAATGCCCACTACTCCCGACTTGTCCTGAAGCACCTACTTCTCTAAATCAGTAGTAGGCAAGCGCATATAAGGACAGCTTAGTTCTTCTGAAGCCGGCTTTTTATTGTAATTGTAACTAACCTAGGTCACAATATCTCACCATCAATTCTCCTTCACCTTCAAATGTTGATGTCCAGGAACAAATGCACCCTTTAATTTTTTTTTATATCTTCAATCAAATTTTTATTCTAGTTGTTATTTTTTATTTCATTTGAGTGTTTATATTATAAGTTTTTTGTACTGATTTGTGGAGTGCAATAAAGATTCTAGTTGCACATGTACATGCCTAATATGTATAGTAAATTTCAAGTATATTATAAGTGGTTCAAATTCAACTCTCAAAACTAGCCAAGAGCGTGTCGGACACACCCGAGATAGGGTTGCGTAGCCATTACGAAAAAATTTAGTTCTATTTTTCTAAAGATTTCGTATTTTGTACGGAATACTCCAATATTGCGTATATTTTATACCTTAGGCTGCTATTTACTCTTAAACTACTAATAATTCTCACGAAAACTGAACCGTCATAGTTTTCCTTGTAAGTATGATATACTTACAAGGAAAACTATAACCCCCTAATGATTTCAAAAGACCTATCCAACGATACCCCACACAAGGTTGTATGAGAAAAAAAAACACCCCCCACTTTACGTCTATGGCACTCTAAGAATTTTTTTTTATATTTTTTGTTGTAGGTACGTTTTGTCGGCATACTTTACATATATATTCGTGAAAAAATACAGCTTTCTAGCATTGATAGCCTCTGAGCAAAGCCGCGGACGGACAGACAGACAGACATGGCGAAACTAAGAGTTACGTTTTTGCCATTTTGGCTACGGAACCGTAACAATTGATTACAGACAACGGGACGGGTGAAACGGGAAGGGTAAAAGTGTGAATGTCCTACATAATACACCGAGATATCTACATAGAGGTGGGTTAATTAATTCCTATCTACGAGTATTAGGTAATTACGATAAAGCATACTTGACTTTGAAGGGTCAACGCGGGGCGGGCGCGACACCGGCAGGTAAACACCGGCGCGGCGAACCAGCTTTGTGGAAATTTCAACTAGCTACTAATGTATAATGTATACTCACACACGTGTAATATGTAGGTACCTACATACCAACTACAACGTCACCTATAGAAGATTACATTTACAGACGAGTTTCTCCTAGTCATTATTCTATAACAATAGATTTTTTTACAAAACGATTACCTAACAAACAGATACCGGCAGCTGTTTCGCGTGTTATTTACTTCAAATGTTTTTTTACGTGTCGTAGAGTCTTTATAAGACCGATTTTATCAATATTCAATAGTTAAATGCTTAAGCAGATTCATTTACACAAACTTAAAGTATAACACCGGCAACCGACGAGTGATTAAACAAACGTAATATGCCTAGGTAGGTACAGGCGCCAGTCGTGGACAAGATAGATTACGGCTTAATTAAAGGGTGAGTTACGCTGTGACGTACATTGCCTACTGCTAATTATTAGGATGTCAGCGATGATCTATCATAACCACGTGACTCGTAAGGGACACCGGTTAGCTAACAGTTAAACTGCATCCAAATAATTCCATGGATATTATTTATAGTGGGCGAATCAGCTGTTGGCGCGACTCGGCAGCGTGGCGCGGACAGAGCGCGAGCCGCGGCCGCGCGCACCGCACCGCGTCCTTATCAGAGGCATGCTTGAAGCGGCACCACCTCGAGACCGAAGCGCCTAATTACGAGACACACCGGCCTGGCCACACGACGCGTCGCCGCTCGACCAAAACAGTGATATTATGTGATGTAGTTTAATTTAACTCTAACAATTATGTAACGTATTGTAAATATTTGGAAATATAGTGTGTGCGGAAGTACCTGAACAGTGCGTTTGCTGTTCCCAGCAGCGCTTGTGCCGTGGCTAAGGAAGAGACAGTGGCGGCGTGGAGTTGTGCTAGTGAGCTGGGCCTGCGGGACAGAGTGGCAGCGTGGGATTGTGGTGGCTTCGGGTCCAGAGTCAAGATGCGGAGCGACGTGCTGGTGCCAAGCGAGCTGGAGGGGACGGATTACCTGCTCTCCTCCACGATGCGGCTCGAGGATAGCTTTTTGCAAATACTCGGTAAGTTTAAATACACCGTTGGCTGAATATTGAGTAGGTTACCGTACCTACCTACGATAACGATGGGACAATATTGACATTGCGAAACTGACGGCAATGTCGTTGCACATGCCGCACATGCGTTAGACGCTAATGGACTTTTAATTTATTCAAATCCATTTGCTTAGCGTTGTTAGTTAGTTAATCAGATACATATGTTCGACCATATCGTGGTCACTGTAGTTTCCGTATCCATTATATACTACTACCGTGACTTTTATCAAGTAGCTACCTAACTAAAATTAACTATTTAGCTGCGAGAGGGACAGTGAATTTTTTTGTCATCTTTCACTATAGGTACTAATACTCTTTGAGTGTCCCTCTCGCACACTTGATGCCAAAAAAAAAAATCACTCCAAAAGTTTCACAAACTGGTTCCAGAATCGAATAATAGTTGAATAATCTATCCAAGTACAATCTATACGACAAAAACAAAACTTTACTATAAAAAGAAAACTGCCAGTTTGTCAGCGCGATTAGTAAGTACACTCGTGCCCAGTTTCGTATTAGACTCTATCTCAAATGAGCCTGCAACGGAGGGATGTAGCGAAACTAAAAGGGTTGGTTCCGTTTTTGCCATTTTGACTACAGTTCCTTAAAAACGTATAATTTAAGTCTAATTAATATACTAAATCAGATTTCTGAATTCTTAAGTTACAGTAACGCACCTGTGTGTGTATTTTAAACGATCCACTGAACAGGTTTGGCGGGTAGTAACTGTATTTCGTTGCAAATTCGCAAAAACAGAAAGTACAGGATACTGGGTTTTTGATTTGAAGCTACAACTTAAATTGATTGTACTTACATATATATCATTAAACATAAGTTAAAATACTGTGAAGGTAAACAAAAACTTTAGAATATTTGCATAATAAATAGGTACCATTGTTGCTATCGGCTATTAGTTAGTGGCACAGGTAGGTACGCAACAATAGGTAGACAAACAAGAAATTTAAGATCGTCTCTCCAGAACATCAAAACTGTTCATGGTTCGCATGGTACAGGCATTAATAAATTCTGTTGTTTCGGTGGCTGAACATGACAATTATACTTAACTAGCTTATATCCGCGACTTCGTCTACCAAGAATTCGTTTATCGCTATCCCGCGGAAAATATGCAATTTTTTGGGATAATAATCATCCTAAATCATTTTATCGGTTTAAGCGTCAGGAGGTAACAGACAGAGTTACTGTCGCATTTATAATATTAGCAAGGATTCTTTAAGCCTAACATAAATACCTATACTAACTACATTATGAAGTTATATGTTATTTTAGTTACTCGTATTTATTATACCTATATCGCGGTGTAACTTGTTTAAGAAATTCTCATTTAACGATTAGAAATGACCTAACCTTCATCTTACTGCTCGGCTCCGCAGTTATAGTTGTAATTGCAAGAATAATAGGCATTGAACATCTATTCACTGTCTCGGATGATGGCAGACATGAAGCAATGAGATAATAATGAAAAAAAAAAGAGTTTTTGCTTTGTATCTCGTTGAACCGTTGTTTGTACCTATAAACTCAACGTCTTAATGTTACCTGCCTTATAATATTAACTTTATCGCTACTGAATTTTAATGCTCTTGTTTTTAAACCAGCATTAACCGGTGATTTGTGATTTATAATACCCTAAGTTGTTTTTCGCGTAACATTTTGAAGACATCTTAGTGTGCTAGCGCTTGTGTCTACCTTGAGAACTGTCCATCACTCGTTGATTATGTTGTGATGCTATCTCATAGAATCTATCAACTAGAATTGCAGCAAGTGACTAACGAGGCTACCTAGCTCGTAACTAGCACAAACAGAAATAAACTTTAATTTCATTGCGGAAGATCTTAGAATACGTTACTGACGATAAATTTAATGTTCATGCGAGATGTCAGAAATTCCTATGCTATAAGGGAACACATATCTACGGATCGCATAGGCACTCGATGACTGTAGGTAGTGTTAAATACCTATCAGACATATTTTACATACTCAAAATACATCGTACTGTTAATCTTACTTTAGGTTTCGCCCTGGTAGAGCCGAAAAGTGAATGTCGCAAATAAAATGCAGTTTGTCGAGTTAAATACAGGGTCACACTAAAAGTTTCGAGATTTAAAAAAAGTTTTAAAAGTAACGTATAGGTATTATGTTTAGTATTCTCCGGGAATAATGGTGCATTTTTACGTACCTATGCGATTTAATACGTGAGTTATCCGTTACAATATCATTTAATATGAGTGAGTCTCACGGTAGTTTCATGAACGCCTTAACAATTCAGAAACAGTGTATGCTCTTGCTAACGTTTACAGATAAATGAAAATAAAGAAATACCTTCACTTACCTAAACGAACGTAATTTCATACCGATGGTACGCTATCAATATCTACTACAAACATTACCTTATCTCCATAGTATTAAGTGTAAGTAATAAGTATCACCGAAATAATAATATATATCATTCCAGTTTTACAAATGTTCGTAAGTAATGATAAAGTGCTTGTTTCGCAATATAAAAGGATTAACAGCCGTTTACTGCGGACTCGTTGCTGATAGGTACCCCACGTTTATAGCATTAAACAGATAAAATATTAGTTTATTACTACCGCATTATGGTCTAATTACAAGGGTTTTTAAGTTATCACTCTAAATATTTAATTAAAAACCGGCCGAGAGCGTGTCGAACTCGCGCACGAAGGGTTCCGTACCATTTATACAACATTAGACATTAACAGGAAACGGCAATAATTCACGTTTGTGGTATGGCTGTTTTTAGTATTTATTATTATAGCGGCAACAGAAATAGGTACATCATCTGTAAAATATCATCTGTCCAGCTATCACGGTTCACGAGATACAGCCTGCTGACAGACAGACGGGCGGACAGCGAAGTCTTAGTAATAGGATCCCGTTTCTACCCTTTGGATACGGAACCCCAAAAAGTATCATACCTATAACTCATTTTCAGTGTGTTGTTTTTCTCAAAATTTTAATTTTTAGTATGTAACATAAAATGCTGTATGTATACATAGGTATTGTGTTGAGGCAGCATAACAATCGCAATGACATGCATAATTATGGTTTAATCCGTCATTATGAAGTAAGTAGTTGGACCAACCTTGATAAGTGCATTATGATAAAGTTTAAAATATGAAAAGTAAAGAAGTGATCATATATAAGTGTAAAAGACAAGAACAGGTGGTAGAGTTGTAATTGTTCCTGTTCTTAAACACAATCTGTCTCACAAGCTACCGAAATACAAGTGCCAAATGAGTATTAGGTCCTATATGTACCTCTCTTGGGTTGCGCTTCTCATAGAAATGCTTTAGGTTCCTTATCTCTCGCAAAAACAGAACCGTTCGTCTGTCAATGCCATTTTCTCAGGAACGTATGGAGATATCGAGCTTAAATTATTACCAAATAATAAAAGTAATATTATTTTTCTGTCGGTCTGTTTATGTCAGTAACCAGTATCTAATTAAATGACTAAAAATTTGTATCGAACCCTTAGTGAGCGAGTCAGTTTCGCACATGGCGGGTTTTTGCTAGTGAGTCCCTTTTCTGGTTACTTTGCATTGATTATAGCCGTTATAGGTTACCCAAACAAAATATAGCACTTTTAAAGTTTCTGTTGGGTCTCAGAACCATTTAAATAACATGAATATTTAAATGAAATGATGAAATGATTTAGAGTTGCCAATCGTCTCGCTATACGCGAGACGTCCCGTTTCTGGAGCCCTAAAGTATGCGTCCCGCATAGTCCGCGCGGGACGCCGATTGTACCGTTTTTAGGCTGGACTAAATTATAAGCATCGAAACAAAAGTTCAATTATTATTATTTTTTTTAGTTTTTTGATATTTTGTTTTTTTCTTTATTAATTTTTCATTTACGTTTTAATTTAATTTGTAATTTATTAATTGTAAATATTTGATTTTAATTGAATAAAGATTGATTATTATAAATTACAGTAATTTGAGACTTAATTATTTTAATTTAAATATATAAGTATACCCTATGTAAAGCACGCGAAGAGCGTGCGCTCACTCGCTCATTCGATACTATCCCGCCCCTTTTGACTGCCGCGGTCGCCCGCACTTGAGTTTAACTTTTTAAACTTTTCAATACATTGACGACCAAGGAGTCCCGCATTTTACACCTGGTTCCACAATTTGATCGCAAATCTGTGCATTAAAGTTGGTCACCCTACTCGCGACTATTTTAGCTGCCATTATCTTCCCGGACGTCGCCACCGCGTAATCGTCGCCGCAACATGAACTAAGTAGGTAGATAAAGTAATTTATGTAATAAGCAAGTCGGTATAACAATCGTATTCTTCGGAAGCATTTTAGAATTGTTTAGAATACACTTGTGACCTGTCATTGAGCGAGATGACAATACATGTGTATGTAACAAGTAACTAAGTGTCGGAAAAACGCCTGGCATTTCACTCGTGAGTGAATGACTACAATTTTGGACCCAATTCCTGTCGAAAAAGTTCATTCTCAAATTACGGATGTCGTTGGGTATATTGTAACGTCACGAGGAACTCTCTACCTTTTTTTTAGTCACAGTCTCTAGGTACTTATGAAATGGGGTGGTCATCGTTCATCCACCAATACCTCCAATACCTATTTTGTTTTATTTTTGTTACCGAATACGGCCAAATTGTCCACTGATGGATATATTTCTTCTAAAACTAACAAGGTACTTAAATAACAGGTTTTAGTTTTTGGCGAAAATTGCGGAATTTCCCAAATCTTGGTAATGGTATTCTAATTTTTCCACTGTGGTCCCTATATTCATTGTTTGTTTTATAATTACTAGTCGCTTAATCCAATACTTTTGAATAATGTAGTTAATGACGGCCTGAACACCTGGAGTGTTTTATCTGTTTATTGCGGTACTGCCAGAAGGGCTACTCCGAAACACAAAATTCGAAGTTCGTGCCGTGCGATCCCTCTCGCTCTCGTATTAAATAGTATTAGTGTCAGAGGGACCGCACGACACGAACTTCGAATTTTGTGTTTCGGAGTAGCCCTTCAGGTGCGGTACATGAGTTTTTCAGTTCGTTTCTGCCGCATAATGAACAGAAAACGTTCGCAGGGCACCGGTCGCGAAATTATAACCGACGACTCATTGAAAACACCATCTCCTGGAAATATTACTTTTTGCAGGCTTTTATGTAGGTAATTATAATCTACTTACCCGTGCTGCACATAGGTATTTATCTATCAATATCAGTGTGTCTTAATGCTTAAGCGGATTAGGTATTGCCACAAGGATATTGAAAAGTTAATCGAATGTAATATTTACCACTCAAATAAATTTAGACAGATAGTAAGTATCTAAGTGTAGGTATATTTATCGGTTTAAAGATTTAATGACCTTAAAATGTGCGCGAAATAACTCGCTGTTCACACCCCTTTTCTGATAAATAGCAATGAATGATAATACAAACAAAACATTTGATTATTTGGTAAGTAAAAGGTTATCTAAAACTTTGATTGTAAAGCAGTATTTGCACCCGAGCGAAAAAACTTGACTTTACCAATCTGATTAAGTTTAAGTTTGGTAGGTAGGTATACTTAGAAATGTGTGTACTTAACCCGATCACAAACGTGTTACGTAAATGGGCATTTTTACTTTAAATGGTGCAAATAACTTTTTTTCAGAATTAGGCAATTCTGGATTCTCCTTACTCAGAATCACGAGCACTATTGAGTTGATTTAGACGAAGAAAAAAAGTGCGCCTAATTTTTTTGTCAGTTTTGTGACTTTTTTTTACAAAGTTTAGGTGTATACATATGAAATGTGTATGGGTCGTTACGAAATGGAGACATAATTTTTTTATGGAAAATCGGGAACGTTTTATTTCTTCGCCAAAATCAATAGTAATTGTGAGTAAGGAGAATCCAGGATTTCTTAATTCTAAGGAAAAATAATATTGCATCATTTAAAGTAAAAATTCCCATATAAATGAATTTTTACGGTAAGGGCAAATCATATAGTTAAAAAAAAAAGTTTTCCAGCTGTGACATGTCAGTTGAAGAGTCATATTGACAAATAAATTTTTTTACCCTTAAATTACTGGGAAACCTATAAGAAATTGCAACATACATTTTTAATATACAGTGTGCTAGAAAATCAGATGCGTATATTTGAAAATTTTCCCATTTTTTATTTTTTTGATGACATATTCTTAACGAATACTGTATATGTCTCGTGACACACAATAAAATTGCCTAGGTACAGTAAAAAATTCAGACTTCTATATTTTAAAACAAAAGATTTATGAGGTCTTGAATTTTATGTGTTTCATTGGTGGACACTTGACCCTTCATGAACCACGGGTGCACCGTCATAATAATACTCAGTAAGAAATTTGATGTTTATTGAAATGCAAAAGACCTAATATAATATTCATAAGGTATCTAAAGCAAAACAATACGGGTCAAAACCCCTGAACTAAATCGCATTCATTCAATAGGTACCCGCATTCTGCTTTCTAAATTGACATAAGAATTACCAATTTTACCAGCCACCTTACCACCACCTGGCAGCGATTTCGGGCAAATTTTTTATTTATAAGTTTAGTTTGTATGTAGTTTTAGGGGCACGTATTTGAATATCGAAATTTAAAATATCTAAGGTCAAAACGTCGACGGTCAAAATATCGAAAATCAGAATGTCGAACGATTATAAGGTCGAAATTCAAAATGTCGAAAGTATAAATTATCGAACGGTACAGTTAGTACTGTAGTACAGTACAGGTATCGAATGCTAGAATTTCGAAAATTCTAATATCGATGGATAAAATATCGAAAATTTAAATTTCGAACGATTCTAAGGTCGAAATTCTAAATATCGAATGTCTATAATACCGAAGGGTACAATAGTCGATTCCTGATATGAAATTTAACTTTGGCTTGTTTAACTTGTTTTGGCCACAGTTGAACCTAACACGCTCCTCCTCGCTACGCTCGTCGTCGCACCTAAACTTTACAATTGAATTTATCAGACTTCAGTTTTAAACTGTAGGTACTAAGCAATCTAATCTAAAAATTAGGTGCGACGACGAGCGCAGCGAGGAGGAGCGGTTAGGTTCAACCGTGACCAAAACAAGCACGAGCCGAGCGAGCGAAGCGAGCGTGCCGCGGCAGCGGCCGGCGAGTGCCAGAATCGAGTTCTATGTATTTTTCTTGATATTAAGATACTTCGCTATTTCAATTTTCGATATTTTAATATTTGGTTTTTTAACGGTTGATATTTTGTGCTTCGATATTAACATATATCGATCATTCGGTTGTAGCTATTTTGACCTTTCGATATTTTAGCCGTTCGATATTTCGGTTTTAGGAATTCCAGACGTCGATATAATCATAGTAGATATTTAGATCATTCGATATTTTGATTTTCGATATTTTGACCGTCGACATTTTAACTTTAGATATTTAAAATTTCGATATTCAAATACGTGCCCAGTTTTAGTCACGTTTCTTTTATTTGTACCGTGTTATGTTCTATTAATAAATAATTTTACCACACAACTAACAATATCTGTCATAAAGTAATAAAACGTTTATCGATAATATTAAAATGTAGAGATATCGATAAAGATCGTGTTATCTTCTTTGCGGGGATCATAAAACTGTGATAAGTCCCAGTCAGACTTCCACATAGAGAGTTCCGTACCATCGCACAAATTAGTACCTCTAGACCAGAAAATGCCGAAAAAAAACACGTTTTCCCCAACAAATTTCAGTAGTATAAGATTGTATGTACAAAGCGTGCATAAATATCTTATACGACTTTATTTCTCGGGCCGGTAGGACGTGTCAGATATGTTTGCACTCCGCTGTTATAGATATTAATGTACTTAGGTGACTGTATACATCTACGACGTACATCAATATTATTATGAAATAACCTAGTATTACATCAGTTGGTGACATGTTTACTTGATTCTATGTTATATAATAAAGATAATACGAGTATAAGTGAAACTACAAATTTCAGTATCTACCCGAAGAAAACAAACAGAAGTTATCAAACTCAACCTCCATAAAACCCCTTTATCAGATAGGTAAAAGCAGATACTCTGTGTAGTTCCAGAGATAACTATCAAAATAAATAAATTGCCCACCTAATAATAAAATTGACATCAAGTTTGTCGAGTTAAGCACCTCTTAAAGGGCCACTAGAATGGCCACTTAAACGGTCATCTAGGAGTGGATTGTGGGTAACTAAATGACAATATTCTTACAGATTATGTATTACTTTGTTTTGCATTAGGTAAAACATAATAACGAAGTACAGTAAGCTATTTGATAACTTCGTACATTCTTGAGTGATACATAGCGAAAAAAATACAAGTTAAAAAAACGATAGTAAACAGAGTCACCAAATACATTTTCAGACCAATGGGGAATGGATGCATTTGAGAAAAACACGATTTAAATTTTAACTTCAAGTAGTTCTGGCACGCCCGGTAAGTGACACTGTAATAACTAACTCTTTAGCTAATCATTTTGTTTATTTTTTCAATTTGAGACATTAGGTACTAATATTTTATCAAGCATATATTTTAAATTTAAGTATTTCAAATAAGATAAAATTTAACGCTGAAGTGTCACTCACTCCGACCATTACGAGCTTCTCAAGGGCGAACAAAAGTATACATATATACATAAGTGTCATTACTCAATGCTAAATATTTTCACCTCTCACAATGTTGTTAGATATAGCAACGTATACGACTTTAATATCTAATGATAAAACCCAAGGACAACATTCAAAAAGCAACAAATATGATTAGTTCATACCTAGAGCACAGAATAAATAATAGTATATACAAGTACTATCTATAGCTGCTTCCAATGGGCTTGATGGCAAAATGACCACTATTTCACATACATAACATTCCGTACCTACCTACTTTGTCAATGTGGTTTAAGCTAATAGTCGAGAACGTGAGATAGAGACAAAAACATATCATCATCAAACGCCCAATTAATAGGATCAAATAAAGCCGAATATCGCCAATCAGGGGGAAAAAACTCGTGGAGTTTTGAAAATTGGTACAATTATACCTTGCAGTATCCAGATGAATGTGCTAAAAGGATCAAAGCTTCCTTTTTTAGGTTTTTGCTCATATCTCGAATATTTGTACAAATATATACATGATTACTGCAGACAAAAGTTTCTACATAAAATCTCTACAAATTGGACCATATTTCTTTTATTCTCTACGATTCATACTTTAGGAGCTTTGGACTTGATGTTAGATTTTACAAAAGGAGAGTATCTACCTAAAGGAGAGTATTTTTTAATTCGACTGGATGGCAAACGAGGAAGCGGGTCTCCTGATGGTAAGAGATCACCACCGCCCATTAACACCTGCAGCACCAGAGGCCTATAATGGGATACCTCAAGTGCCAGTAATTTCACCGGCTGTCGTACTCTCCAAAACACAACAGTGCAAGCACTGCTGCTTCTCGGCAGGATTAGCGAGTAAGATGGTGGTAGAAATCCGGGCGGACCTTGCACAAGGTCCTACCACCTGCATGACGGCTGTTGATATCAAGCTGAGTAGTGGGCGCACGATATATTGTCAAAAACATCGTTTCTCTTGATTTTGCTATGGCTTCAGATGTTGATGTTACATACCCTGTAGCTCCTAAAGTATTGATCGTAGAGCAAAAATAAAAATGACACTAGCGGTTAAATGTGATGCAGTCTCTATTTGTTTTGTTCAAATAGACGGAGATGGCATCACATTTAACCGTCAACACTAATCAATGGATGGTGAAACAGCCCCTAAATCTTTAAAAAATGCAATCCTCTTACTTTTTACTAGTTATTTAACAAGAAATTGAGCAACTCTAAGGGTATAACTTCGTACCTATTACCACAATACACACAACTTAACTTGTTACGTTTATTGTGCTATTACTCTTTATTTTTGATAGTATTCCAAGGCGGCGTTAAAATAAAAAATATCGAAGTAGGTAAACAAAAGCATGGCCAAGCAACCAGATGATATAATAGCGAATGATACCAAAATATCTCAAAATGTTTACAACTCTCGAGCCTATAGTTTTCTATCTGTTTACAATATTATTGCGTAATATCATGGACTATACTTTGTCTATGGTAATATTTACTCTAAAAACTAGCAAGAACTTGTAGAGAGCTTGTAGTTAGTTTATCCATATCCATACTAATATTATAAATGCGAAAGTGTGTTTGTATGTTTGTGTGTTTGTCCGTCTTTCACGTCGTAACGGAGCGACGGATCGACGTGATTTTTGGCATAGAGGTAGTTTATGGGCCCGATTTTTATCCCGGAAAAATGCACAGTTCCCGAGGGAACAGCGCGCGATAACCGAATACCACGCGAGCGGAGCCGCGGGCAAAAACTAGTTCATTTATAATTCTTTATTTTGATTACACTTTGTAGATACACAAGGTATTAAACGGCATTTTGGGGACTAAGTTATGAAATAAAAATTATAGAGATACAAAAAACCGATCTGTGTTGGATGGTATCCAACAATCTTCTGTTAACTTTACGGACTAAAATTTAATGCACGAATGCCACCACAATGCTACGTAGTTAGCGGAGTGTATATTATACCTGATAATGATAATTATCACCTTTACTTGAGAATTTTAATACTACGTGTCAAAGTGACATTAATTGTTTAACAACAACATTTAACGAATGATTTTTCGCACGTAACCCGATTTTTAACCGATTTCAAAAAAGGAGGAGGTTATCAATTCGGTTGTAATTTTTTTTATGTTTCCTCCGTCATTTATGAACAGATTTCAATTTTTTTTCGTTCTTCTAAGAATGCTTTCAATTAGGTCCCACAAGCACCTAATCAGGATCAGATAGATGATTGGATGGCAATTTCGGTATATTTAATAGTAACTCGTGCATTTTTTCTTGAAAATCATTATTTAGTGAAGTGGAACTGATGATGAAGACCATATTTGACCAACGGACGGAGCAACTACTCAATAAAAATTTTATCTGGGTAAGTATCACGAGTTGAATTTCAATTACTTTAACACAGTTGCTAAGCAATTTAAGCTCATCCTAATGCATATGGTGAAATGGAATGGGTGAGGAAGTACCAGGACTCCTCAATAGTGAAAGTCTCTGCATCGGAAAAAGCAAATTTTAGTAAAAGATGAAGAGCAGTTGACATTAAACTATTGTATCTTAGATGTTTTACACTAAGAAGCGTGAAAAAAAAATGTAACAAATTAACTGACTACAAAAAAAACCATGAAAATAATTTTCTCCCAGTCTGAAGTCGGAGCCTCAGCATACTATAGTTGTAGGTGAGGTAGACGATATAGGTCCACTCCTGCTGGCTCGTGCTGAGGCTTCATACTGGTAGAATATTATTTTCATGGTTTCGGTTCTATTTTTTAGGTAAAGCAACTACAAAGTTGCGGATGTTTCATTTCACGACAGGACAAAAGTTACTACTCGTATTTCGATTCGAAATTTACTGCTGACTACGAAATTTAGACCAAATTTTCAGTATCACACGTGTCACCTGTCATGTTTATGAAACGTGCCTACAATCTCTTTCTTTTTAAAGTTTCTAACTATAATTAAGTTATTTTTTTCCTAGGATAGCTTCATTGAAGATTTCAGATAGATTTATTCAACTGTCATTACGTTGATTAGGTACGCAACGCACTGGTTAGCCTTGAGCCACCGTGACTCTGGGGATCATTACGCGTGCTATGTATCTACATAAACAAAGTAAGTTTGCAGTGTGAGTTTATGCTAAACCCATAAATTCATCACTAAGATTCAAGTTTCACAGTGAGTCACCAGCACCTGATACAACAAAGCATCACTAAATATCTGATACGACTTTACTATATTCAAGGGCAGATATTTTCGCAGGCTCTGCTGTGGCAGATATTAATGTAGGTGACTCTATAATTTTAAGCATCTCTGGTAAATTGAAGGAATTATGTTATGTAGGTGTACGTATATCAGAATGAAATCTTTTCACTGCAAATGGAATGTCAACATGCCATACATCTGTCGAAGAAATGGTAGTGAAATTAATGAAAAAAGGTTTCACCTGATTCACGATTTAGTTTTCTCGACAGTGTCTACTAAACAATCCATAGTAATATTATAAATGCGAAAGTATTTGTGTGTATGTTTGTTCGTCTTTCACGTCGAAACGGAGCGACGGGTCGACGTGATTTTTGGCATAGAGATAGTTTTGGGACCAGAGAGTGACATATATAAGCTACTTTTTATCCCGGAAAAATGCACAGTTCCCGAGGTAACAGCGCGCAATAACTGAATTCCACGCGAGCAAAGCCGCGGGCAAAAGCTAGTTGATAATATTTCCTAAATTTTAAAAACGGTCAACTTTAAAAAAAACTACTAAAACGATAAGGTATAGACTGATTATCGTACATTATGGCCCGCCCATTACCACTTAAACTTGCTAACTTTAGTTATTCCGAGAATTTCCCTATTTCGGATTCTTTCGCGCAAAGCAACTCCGAGCCTCATCTCATCACTAGCAAGCAATACACAATGATTGAACAAATTTAATATATCCACATAACTACCTACTTCATTTAGTTTTCTTAATCCTACACTTAGTAGTAAATAAATACTGACAAATATATAATGACAAATATATTACAGTACGTTAGTTTAAGTTCTATTTTTATTTCTATTTGTTAATTATTTTAAATATTGTGTATTAAGTAATTATTAAATAATGTTTATGATGATGAAAAATAAAAATAAAAACAATAAAAGCACAAAATTACTTTTATACATAAATGGGAGCGACCATTTATGCTCACACGCTCAGCTCTACATCTCTACATTGATAATTACCTAATCACCGATTTGTTTCCGTAGATAAAGCTACCGGAAAATGCTAGTATTACATTCTGCAATGGTGCGCTAAATTTGGAAATACCTACGTTTCATGGTATAAATAGAGTTTTCAAGTGCACTTGTATAATTTCTAACGCAATATTGATACGTAGATACAGATTTCATTTTAGATAGTTCGTGTATCAAAAATAACTGTTCTGGGAGGGTCTGAGGAAGCGGGCCGGTGAGTTTGCGCCCAACCTACTATTAGACTAAATCACTGTCTGTAGTACGTCTTGTCTATATTCGTCGTTTTACAATGTTGCAACGAAAACTGCAAAAAAAACGGCCACAGCTCTATCATTAAGTTGGCCAAAATATATGCTATGAAGCTTGTAGGAATGATTATAAGCTCCGACTAACTCATTTTATGTTGTGCTAGTCACAATCTAGAATGTTTAGGTACATAACTACAAACGACATCAGCGTGTCCGGTATGAATGGATCGCGTCACTGAACAGCACCAAGCGTGTCATTGAACGACCGCATGCACCGGCATGCCAACTGCAGCGGCTGTCACTCTGCCAACTGCCAATGTGACGTCACCGATATTTATGTCACAGTATTATTAAACATTAATTATTTGCTAAGCCATAATCGTTAATCGCTAGTCACTAAGCCAGGTTTTAAATATGAGGGGTTTACAAATATTCAGACTCTTCGCGTAGGTAGTCTTTAGTTATTATTGTATGTAGCCAGCCAGTAACTTAATATATATTTTTTTAATATGAATACATCCTTTTGTAAGCACAAAAACATGAGTTTTATGTAGAGTTCCTTTACATACCCATATCGTAGCATTTCTATAGCACAATTTCGCAATGGTACAAAATATTCAGGAAAGTCAGTATTCAGTAGGTGGCTCTAAAAATATAACTCGGTAAATATTCATCAGGGGCTAAAGAAATGCTGAACTAATTAAAATCGTCATCTATAGATTTCAAATTCTACTAACATCACATGGCTTACTTCGATATACGAGTATAATACTTGGGTAAAATTTTAAAATAAAGTTAAAAATAGCCAGCTAAATTAGTGTAGATCCATTGGTGATATTGATATATTAAATTAAATAATTTTACGATTTTTACGCGACACGTACAGGAGGGTCTCTACCGCATGAAAATTGGTTCCTCTTTTACTTACATTACTTATTAGTTTTTAATTTTAAGTGGAAAGTTTGTACACTTTATTTTGTTTTATTATACCGGGTGGATTTTGACGAGGGATCTTTACGAAACAGGCAGATAGTTCAACCTTAGCACTATATTTCCCCCATAGAAACTATGGAAATATATGTTACCGTTTTCAAGTTATAGCCTTTTAAACATTCATACCAAAAACTACTTTGTGCCAACCCTAAACAGATGGCTGGGTCAATGTTCTTACTTGTAAACAATCTTTAGACGTCAGGATATTACATTAATATTTTGCCATTTGTCCATTCTTAGAGGTCTGCGTGCAACGCTAAAAAAATCGCTGCAGGATTTGCAGAGCTGATTGTCTCTGGAGTATTTATGTAATTTCTTAGTTAATAATTCTAACCACAACAAATAACTCACATGATATGACATGACACTGACATTCACTTGAATGTACTCAACCGTCATAAACAATTAAAGAAGATAGTAACCTCTTTCATCATAAATAAAATGTCTTTGTTTACCTACCTAAAATGATAAAAAGGTTTTAGTTCGTTAACTTGCTTCAACAAATTATTTTCGAATGAATTGAAATTGTTCCCCGGTTGATCAGCAATTCATACATTAGGCTGTCCTTTTTTATTTCAGTTATCGTAAAAAAATTTAATACTTAACATTATTTGACGGATATTGCACTAAAGTTGTAGTAATAGGTTGTCATTCGCCGAGCCGAGATAGAATCAACGCATTTTTTACAACTATCGAAACTCTTTGCATGATTGAAAATCGATCATAGACATATCATAAATGTGATGTTTGAAATGAAATTGACATTTAAGTTCATTTTATTTACTTTACATGAAAATGCCTCTGTTAGATGCACGTGGATATTTAAATTGCTCATGTTATACGCGAGCTGCAATTATAATGCGGCTGAAGCTTTACGACGTTTACAAGGAAACATATTATTATCCACCACCACACCCAACAGGTCGTAGGGCAATTTTACGTGCTTTTGATCGTGTCACCAACAATCAGCCCGTTGTACCAAGAACAGCTCAGAACGATCAACGTAGAGAACCCGTTATTCGTCTTGAGGCTAGACTTGAAGAAAGAATACTGCGGTATTTTGAGCGGAATCCAAGAAAAAGTTCGAGATCAGCTGGTCGACATTTCGAAATAAGTCATACCGCAGACACCGCAGTACTAAAAGTTCTTAAACGTGCCCGCCTTCACCCTTACAACGGAGGAACACCGTATGTAAAAATTGTAATAAAGTAACTGATAATCGTATTTTTGCAATTTATTTGATTTATTTGACTTTGCGTCATTTTTACATCAGTACGATGACAACAACTCTCGGAAATAAACGTAATATCCCGAGTTTTCCCGACGGCGACTCCTTAATCTAGCCATCGTGTCGTTATGTGCGGATGCAATTATAGGGTTATCACCATAGTTAAAAATTAGTGAATTTTGTATTCTTTTTTTTACTTTGTTTAAGCTTCTAAACATTATAAATCGACTGTGTATCACTTAAACAATGCAATATTTCCGCAAAGATCCCTCGTCGAAATCCTCCCTGTATAATCAATGGGTATTTAAGTACCTACCTGTGTATGGCAAATTATTCACAAAATTATTCTAGTCTACTCTAGTCCCACCGATTCTACCTAAAATACAGATATTAAGATAACTACTTTACTTGTAAAATTATCTTATACCTACTTATAGCCGATACAGGTTAGGCCTGTGTATTTTACTGCCAAGACATGCGCTATTCTTTTCAGTTCAATGATTTATTGTGTGCATCCGATTCGAACGTGTAACCGGCAGATTATATAATACTTGCCCTGTCACTGACTACTTTAGGGATTCAGTGCCAAATTGGTGCCGCAGCGCTGTCATCAGTCCTAGAGTAAAAATCACTTCGCAAGTTTCTGCCGTAGAAAAAGGGAACGATTTCATAGCTTTAATTCCTAAGAGCAAAAAAAATGGGGATCTAAAAATACATTTAAGTACGTACTAAAAACAATTACCCGCGACTCCGTCCGCGTAGAATTTGTTTATCGCTATCCCGCGGGAACTATGTCATTTTCCAGGATAAAAACTAGTCTTTCCCCGGGACTCAAACTATCTGTTTTATATTGACTCATTTCAACGGTGTAGACGTGGTGACATGACAAACAAACAAACAGACTCACAAACTTTCACATTTATCCATCTATTTATTATTTGGATAATTCTTTCTAAGAAACTAAGTGGCTGGAACTGACGTCTAACAATTTATGTAATTTTATTTAAAAAGCTGATACCTAATGCTGATATTTGACGCGTAAAGAGGCCTTGAATCGTAAACATTAAGAACGGGGATTCATTTTTGTAACACTCACTCTAGAATAGGTTTTGTGATTAATAGTTTTGAATTCGAAATATAAATAGAGTGCCTAATAAAAAATTATAGGCAGCTCAAAATTCAAAATTAATTTGAATTGTAGTAATTTTTTTGTCTCATACGTGGGTTTTAGTCCTTTTCTAACGATTTTCGGGTGATGTGAATTAAAAAATCGGTCCCCTGTTCTACTTCGGAGGTAGTCCCGATAAGATTAACGTATTATAAAACACAGGTCATTACCACACCAGTATTATGTAACATGAGCTATTTTAGGATTAGTTTAATCTGAACTAGGTCGATACCGCTATAAAAACAATTATTGAAAACGTCCAAATCTATACTTAATTGAAACGATTTCAAAAGCTGAGAAAGTGCTTGGGAGAGTGTTTCGTACTTTCCTTGACAATGCGGAATTTTAAATATCATGAACTTAAACGATATCAGGCAGCGGTGATATTTATTCAAAACAACGCAAATAGCTGGTATATGTACTTACATATTCGTTCTCGTGTTCTTGACACCGATAGGTAGGTTCTATAAACCATATTTTAGGTAAGACTGACTGACCGAGTTATATTACATTTCTTAGACTCGTATGATTATTAGATTTTTATACCATGTCAACACTAACTTAATCTAATGTAACGTCCGGGAAACAATGAGAAAAATATTGTAAGTATCCCGAAAAGGACTCAAAATCTAAAGAGACACACAGAGATAGGCTTTTATAAAGTCATGCTTCGAATGAATAAGTTATCTTAAACTTTAAAATAATATATTTAATTCTGACTACTTTGTTGACGGATAAATTATCGGTAGGTATAATCATGTCAAATCAGCGGTTTACTTGGTACTATTAAGTACTATACTATATCGCTTAACTACGAAGTTTCTAAAAAATGTGTTAATATCTATGACGATTGCTAAAGTAGAAAATCGTTACCTAATTTTGATGCTGTCTGTACCTTTTTCGGGTCTATAAATCAAAGAATGTCTTCGTCGTCCCTCTCTAACTGAACTGTCGTGGAAATTGAGAGCAAGAATAGATCGAGAACGTCTATTTCAGCCCGATGTCTGGAAGTCGAGGACATAACTTTAGTTTGATAACATTTTGTATCCGCTTAAGGTTGACAATGTGATGTAAAAATTATATTCTCACGTGTTTTTTAATATTGATAAAGGCAAAGTTAATTTCGTTAGTTACTGAATTTAGGCTATTAAGCACAAGTACTCAGGGCAGTCTTTCACCTATGAGAGGCCCTGGGCACAACATATAGGTACCTAGTACTACATTCGGTAATCCTGATTTTCAGGCTATAGTATAGAGTAGAGTATCTAAGATCGGTTATAGTTTGGTAACGGAGTAGAGACTAGGGTAGGGACCCCAAGCCATCGCGGGGTCCTGGGCACGTGCCCAGTGTGCCCCGTGGGGAAAAGGGCCAGCGGGTACCTACTACATAATGATCGTCTCAAAATGGTCTGAAAAAACCTCAATTGATGAAAGGAAACTGACAGACAAATAACTTAGCGAGGTATTTTAATAGAAAAATGGGAACTGATAGTTATACGTACGCGTGGTAGAACATATATTAGACAGTATAATAAGCGGAATACGCGGGATGTTACACAAATAGCGTTAAAGGTTAAGTCTTTGGCTACATTTGCGGCGGCACTAGGTATCACGAGTTTCGTTAAAAAGCTATCCATTACTGAATCTAGCAAACAGAACGCTTCTAAGGGAACGCCAAAATTTATGTTGCAAATAGGTACTTAGAGTGTGGAAACTAGTGGAAAGATAGAACCAATTGACCTACTCGTATAGTCCCAAACTAAGCAAAGCTTGTACTATGGATACTAGGCAAAGGATAAACATACTTATATAGATAAATACATATTAAATATCCAAGACCCGAGAACAAACATTCTTATTATTCATACAAATATCTGCCCCGGTCGGGAATCGAACCCGGGACCTCGTAATCAGGTTCTCTAACCACTTGGCCATACGTTAGACAAAATTAAATATATTTATAGATGTTCAATAATGTATTCTCCCTGTCTAGCCTTTCAGCATACAAAAATTAGGTATGAATTTAAATAATTATACAATAAAAAATAGGAAATAATTAAATTAATGTTAAATGAATAATTTTACACAATAATCGGTTTAAATATATCTAGTCTATATTATTATCTAGCAGATATTCATTAACAGTGTAAATGTAGTGGGTTAAAAAAAAATCCATACCGACTTTTTAAAAACTAGGTAATACTTCCTTCTCTGTTACAGTTCTTTGTAACTTATTGTAAATTTTAGGAGTCCTAACACATTTTTTTTAAAACAAAGCTGTATGTGATGACCATGCAAATATTTTCCCGCCGTCGAACACTGTTAAACTTTTTAAATAGAATAAATTTGGTTTTGCCGAAAATTGATGTTTCGTAAATATACAAGCTGGGCAGTCTTAGAATTTTTTGTTTTTTTTGAAGTGTGGTTTGCAAGAATCCGTAGGTTTCAGATACATATTGCTCTAATGCACTTTTTTTGAGCCACAAATGCACGCTCCTTATCGGTAGAATTACCCCAAAACATGCGTGATAGGCCGTTGAAACAGCTGACTGGTTGACGATTTTATTTATCATATGAAGCGCATATGAGAACAGAAATAAACAGTTAACTTAGAATACAGTTGGTAATTCACTAGGCCAGGTTATTTCACAGCCCATCTCCACCGGTACTTCATAAATTTTCTTTAGCTAAATAAGACAAATAACTATTTAGGTAGGTATAACAAAAGTAAGATGTGTCCTTATAATGTCCAGCAGTTGAAACGCTCTGCAGAACACCAGTTTCCAGGTACCTACTATAACACGAACGATCATAGTAGACAGCTGGGAAGTTCATAATGATAAGATGTTTAAGTAAATGATACGGTCTAATAAGTATCAATTTTCTTTTCAAGATGAGCCAATTACGACAATCAAGTATCTACCTAGGTACTAGCGACTGCGTTACGAAACGTAGGTAATGAACCTAATAGCAAAGTATCAGGTTATACATAGTTACTTTGCAGACAGACGGTGCCTACCCTAACATCCTACATACATAACTATTAAAGTACCCATACGGATACTTTACAAGGTCCTTTGGTAATTATAAAGTTAGAAAAACTGACTTTGTTAAATAACTCATTTAGCTACAAGGCTAAAATCTGCCACCAAATTGCAAACTGCTGTGTGTTTCTCATTATACTTAACCACATTCGTAGTGTTTCAGCGTAATTTTATTTATACATGTTTACTTCTATTCTATCTGAGTAGGTAGCTACTGCTTACTTTAAATTGGGTTTAAAAATAAAACGTAAATAAAAAATATTAATTAGAAGAAAACATGTCTAGTGGGCTAGAACTCTGTTAAGTAAGTGCTAACTTAAGTTGAATAGCTACTTAGCAGAGTTCTAGGCCACTAGACTTGTTTTCTTCTTTTTAGTATTTTTAAGGCTTTTTCAATTTATTGTTTTATTTCACATTTTTTTTAGATTTCTATGCAAATGGTAGATTAAAAAGTATTACATATATAACTTATATATGTATTTAGAATGGGCTTATAATTATTTCCTTTCATTTGATACCCTTACTCCATAGGTATCAAGACGAATCCAATGACGTATCATTTATCAAAATCGGTTCAGCCGTTGAGTACTTACGAGAGGACATGGGAATACATACATACCTACATAATATCTCAAACACATGTGTCTTCGCAGTCGGGTAAAAATAACAAACAGATAAGTAGATTAAATCGAACAAAGAACGAGCAACTTTTCTTACCTACCTTTTGTTGCTTTTTAAAATTAAAATCCTATTTATTTCTTTTTTTACGATTAAATAAAAACAATATTTGAAAAACTTACGCGTCATTATACATTAGCGCCATCTAGTTCTCTACAAACACACTATTATTTACCAGTTTGGCTAGTCATTACTAGATGTCACTGTATTCACGTCTAATTGTTTTTTTCCTTGTGGCAATACTTAAGAATTCATTCACTCTTTTGTTCAATTGTTATAACTTCCGGTTGTCAAATTGGCAGCTTCTGTCACTTATTTACATATTTATCGGAAATACTTGTTACCAAATAAATGTTTAACTGTGTAGAAAATAATAATTATCTGGGTGCTAAAGAAGTTAGAAGTGAAGGCCCGGCTAATAAGACAACCGATGGAGGTATGGGGCTCTGCGACGAAGGTATTTATACATTTTGTTTTACCATAATCGTCATCGTGGTAGTGTGGGGTGAGGTAAACAAGTTAATTATCCAAGACGTATATGTTTTTCTGTTATTTATACGCTTATAATACGGTCATTGTTAGCGATCAGGCACTCACTTAAAGGTTTATTAACTGCGACAACGTGCTTGGTTTGTTTAGCTAAGTGCCAAGTTTTCAGTTTGTTTAGTTGTAGGTGTTTGTCCGAACACTTATATCCTTCCATGCAATCTCATCACGGAACTAATGTACGAGAACAGGTTTGACCTCTAATCTTGTTTACTCAATGTTTATGTCGAAGATATTATTATGAATAGAAGGGTTATCTGCCGCTGTGTATTTAGGTCAATGGAATGATTTAACTTGCCATATTGACCATATTAAACTAAATAGCATTCAGAAAGCTTCTTATATTCATAAAGGTGAAATGTCTAAGTAAATTAAGAAATAAATGTGTAAGAATTTTAACCATGTTTCTGCTTTTGTAATTTTCCATAGATCATGAATCACACAATATTACATCATTACATTTCTCGTACAGGATTTTAAGATACCATTAAAATCCGAGTGCAACAAAGCAGTTTTTAGTTTGAGTTTTGAGTTTTAAATTTGAACATTGTTTTCCATAAACTACTACTGTGTTACTATTTATCATTTCAAAGAAACTTTTAAGTCTGGTCCACGCTACATACAAAATTACCTATTACTGCATAAATTTGAGGGCCAGATTGTTTGCCCCTCAGTATATGCAATACAATAACTCTTCTCTTTTCTTCTTCTTTTCTCTTTTTATTAACTGCACACTGACACATAGCAAGCAGTACAGAAAACAGGTATATACACAGAGACTTTCTGAGGTAAGGAATAGGCAGCATTATCTCTTCAGAGCGATCTCTTCCAGGCAACCTTTACAATGGAATGGATGGAGAAGTTTTAGCAGGTGGAATTATACTGTCCAAAATGCTGAAGCTCACTACCACATTCACTCTCTACTACCCTCATACCATACTGTTGGACATAATGAAGTGGTCAAGTTGATTGCATTTCCAAGTGTGTTAGATAGTCTCTAACCTCGTGCAGCCCAATGTGCAATAGAATGTACAAAATAACTTAGGAATCTATGGCAATGTTAAAAAGTAAAAATTCTTTTGTTTTTCTATTGTTTTGCACCATGGCAGTTTGACGGAAGTTTGACTTTATTCTCAAAGCAATTAGAATCTAATTGCTTTGTCATTTTTTTTTATATTTATATGGTGGGCTTCTGGAGGAATAATAAAAGGCTAAAAGTATATTTTACTTACTAGTTAATCAAAGAGTCCTTATTTGTTTGTTTTTCATGATGCTTAAGGTTCACATAGTAACTGGGTTATGGGTTATTAAGAATACTTCTGATATGAACAACCATCCAAAAGGACTTGAATAAATAATAGTATGATATTGCACTCCGAGAGCAACAGTGATTCAAGTTGAAATAATGTATCATTTTAATTTGGACTTAATTGAACTTCAAAAAACTAAATTATAATGGTGCATTATTTGGAGTTGACCACTACACCCACTGTTGATCTGGGAGTGTGGTTATATTTATTTCCTAATTTTTGTGAACAGCAGTATTATTTCACAAGTTTTGTGTCAAAATTATAATAACAAACATTTACAAGTATTTACAACCCTGATACCTAAATGAAACACTAACACAAATCTCTCTTCTTTCTTATCTATCTCATGTTCAATTACTATATTTAGCTAGTTTCAGAGATAGATGAGATATTCCCTGGTAAAGTTATGTATTTTAGAAGTACACTACAAATAGATGTTCAGTAACTCAATATTGATCAAGGAATTTGTGTCAAACACACTATTTAGATAGACAGTACATTACTTAAGTATCAAACAATATCTTAAGATACCATTACAAACAATTCCTTGTTTGACAATTGTTATTAATGTGATCTCAAAAATATACATATGTACCTATATGTATATGTAGAGACAGAGCAGGATCAATGAACTTTTCAAGCTATGAACCTTGTAAACTGCCCCACACCTAAGCAGTGTACAAGTAAAGTTAAATAAAAATAGAGCTATTTACAGCTTGCAAGACATCCATCCCTGCATAGAGACAATATAACCTTTGTTATGCCAGAAAAGCTAAACAAAGTGAACAAAATCTCTAGAAAACTGCTACCTGAAAATTTTAAGTCTTTTACCCTGGTATTCAGCAACAATTGTATGAATTAAAAAAATATATCTTAATTTCACATAACATTTCAAATTTCATATGAAATATAGATGCCTAGTGAGCAGAGGCTGAGTGCTAGTTGCCTATGAGAACTGTACTTTAAGGACACAATTAGTTTCAATTGTGCGTGGCACCGCAGGCCCGGGCCGCGGCAATTGATCGTTGCCCGTTTATGCTGTTAAAGCTATGGAGTACAACACGCTAATGCATATGAATGAATCCAAAAACATTTACGATTTAGTATGAATTTGAAACTATTACGTCAATTGCCAGATGATATATTTGTCTGCTTGTTATACAGGGGATGTGGCGTCAAAGATATGCCCATAACATACCCATGAGTGCATTATGTCCAATCAGTGTCTGTTATGTACCATTTTTAATTTATGCTAATGAAATTTGTAACTGATTCAAAGCTAATGAAACTTCCTACCAAACACATTTTTTTTTCCATTTCATATATTTTGACAGTAATTACTTGCTGTATGTAATCGCGCTTTGGGGTAAATATATATATATTATTAATATTTTATACTCTGCATACATCAATACTGTTTTAAAATTATTGATACGATATTATTTTTAGTTTTTTTTTTCTTTTGCCCATCCCTACCCACACTAGGGACTGAACGTCATTTGAAAGCAGCCTAAAATAATGACGCGTACAAGCAAAGTCGCAGCATGAACTAAGCGAAATTTCCACTCTTCTCGCTTTAACGGTGACAGGACACTCTTGTAGCAAATTCGCTCGTTATTCTTGATTAGGGGAGCAGATTTGTGTATGATGAGTACCTACTGAGTCGAGTACTTAAGTAGATGTAAATTTGAACATAGGCGGGACCTAATCTAGCTCCATTCTAGCTCTTTGTAATAATTTTTATTCCTTTATTATACCTTTTTATTTATCTTTTAATACATAACTTTGACATTTTTTTTTTCATTTTTTAGATCTAGATGCGTTTATGATAAGTACAGGATTTCTCTCTTTTCTCAATGAATTTCAGAAACATGCGGGATTGCGCAAATACCAGGATCCCGCGGGACTTAGACCTCTTAGTCCCGCAAATACCGGGATTCAAATTTTGTTACGGGATTGCATTCCATACCTTCAACTAACAAAGCGTCTTATTTTGCAAACGTGGTGCCCCAAAATCGAAAAATTGTCTTAGCAGGCCTACAATGATTTTGAAAGACTTATCCAACGATAACTCGAAAAACAAAATCCTACTTTATGTACCTATCGAGAAAATAAATATTTTTTTTATTTCAAATTTTACCACTTTGTGTGGTGTAGTTAATAACTATACATGTCATACTCTTGCACTTCTACTATCATCATTCCGAGTTTGAGGTTGGTATGTTTGAACTTCCCTCTATTAAGAGGTTAACAGTAACTAATACTTTATTTTACTTGTTACGTAACACGTTTTTAGATTGATTCACTTGGATGTGTGTGAACCTAGCATATCAATTTCTAGAATCTCAAAATGTAATTGCTGTTCTAGTAGCATCCCAAATAGTTCTACAGTTCTGGATATATTTTTTTTATAGTTCAGCTCAATTTTTTTTTTAAATCGGTTTTATAAAAATGAGATGCTAACTTCGCGTGCACAAGTCAGCATCTCAGCAGTTCTCGGTTTCTAGACCACAAATACGTAAGAAAATGCATAGTTCTATAGTTCTAAATGCATTTCATAGATAGTTCTGCTAAGTTTAAAAAAAAAAACTTAAAATAAAAAATGAGATGCTAACTTCACGTGCACATGTCAGCATCTCAGCAGTTCTCGGTTACTAGAACACTAATACGTAATAAAATACATAGTTCTACAGTTCTAGAGGCATTTCATAGATAGTTCTGCTAAGTTTAAAAAAAAACTTAAAGTAAAAAATGAAAGAAAGAAATAATTTATTTGAGATACTATCTTCACGTGCACGTGTCAGCATCTCAGCAGTTCTCCGTTACTAAACCAATAATACGAAAGAAAATGCTTAGTTCGACAGTTCTAGATACATTTTACAGATAGTTCTGTTAATATTAAAAAAAATACTTAAAATTAAAAATGAGTTGCTAACTTCATGTGCACATGTCAGCATCTCAGCAGTTCTCGGTTGCTAGACCACAAATACGTACGTAAATGCACAGTTCTAGAGTTCTAGATAATTTTTATACATAGTTCTGCAAAGTTGTCGGAAAAAAAAAACAAAACACAACATATGATATGACTCTGTGCAGAGTTCTGGTCGGCATCTCAGCAGTTATCGCCCGTAGCACTACCATAACAAATGCAAACGTAGAGTTCCTCCATCTAGATTCAAAACAGCAATAGTTCTTGGCTCAAAACCAAAACATATAGTGATATGATATGACTCTGTGCAGAGTTCTGGTCGGCATCTCAGCATTTATTAGCTGTAGCACTACCAATACGAATGAAAACGTAGAGATCCTCTATCTAGATGCAAAATTGCAACAGTTCTAGGCACAAAACCGAAACATACAACATATAGGGATATATAATGACTCTGTACAGAGTTCTGGTCGGCATCTCAGCATTTATCGGCTGTAGCACTACCAATACGAATGAAAACGTAAAGTTCTTCTATCTAGACGCAAAACAGCAACAGTTCTAGGCACCAAACTAAAATATACAACATATAGTGATATGATATGACTCTGTGCAGAGTTCTGGTTGGCATCTCAGCAGTTATCGGCAGCAAGACTACCATAACGAACGAAAACGTAGAGTTCCTCCATCTAGATGCAAAACAGCAATAGTTATTGATACAAAAGCAAAACATATAGTGATATGATATGACTCTGTGGAGAGTTCTGCTTGGCATCACAGCATACATCGGCTGTAGCACCACCAATACGAATAAAAACGTACAGTTGGTCTATCTAGAAGCAAAATAGCAACAGTTCTAGGCACGAAATCAAAACGTACACATATAGTGATATGATATGACTCTGTGCAGAGTTCTGGTTAGCATCTCAGCAGTTATCGGCGGCAAGACTACCATAACCAATGAAAACTTGAGTTCCTCCATCTAGATGCAAAACGGCAATAGTTCTTGGCACAAAACCAAAACATATGGTGATGTGATATGACTCTGTGCAGAGTTCTGGTCGGCATCTCAGCATTTATTGGCTGTAGCACTACCAATACGAATGAAAACGTAGAGTTCCTCCATCTAGATGCAAAACAGCAATAGTTCTTGGCACAAAACCAAATCATATAGTGATATGATATATTTTTTTTATTTATTTATTTATTAATTAATATAAGAAAAATACAATTATTAATTTATCGCAGCGTTAAACCGCATCACGGTGACGAGACGAGACGAGACGAGATATGACTCTGTGCAGAGTTCTGGTCGGCATCACAGCATTTATCGGCATTTATTCATCTAAATTTCCTCTATGTAGATGCAAAACCGCAACAGTTCTAAGCACCAAACCAAAATATACAACATAAAGTGATATGATATGACTATGCAGAGTTCTTTACGGCATCTCAGCAGTTATCTGCAGCAAGACTACCATAACGAACGAAAACGTAGAGTTCCTCCATCTAGATGCAAAACAGCAATAGTTCTTGGCACAAAACCAAAACATATAGTGATATGATATGACTTTGTGCAGAGTTCTGGTCGGCATCTCAGCATTTATCGGCTGTAGCACTACCAATACGAATGAAAACATAGAGTTGGTCTATCTAGATGCAAAATAGCAACAGTTCTATGCACGAAACCAAAACATACAACATATAGTGATATGATATGACTCTGTGCAGAGTTCTGGTCGGCATCTCAGCAGTTATCGGCTGTAGCACTACCAATACGAATGAAAACGTAGAGATCCTCTTTCTAGATGCAAAATTGCAACAGTTCTAAGCACAAAACCGAAATATACAACATATAGTGATATGATATGACTCTGTGCAGAGTTCTGGTCGGCATCTCAGCATTTATCGGCTGTAGCACTACCAATACGTATGAAAACGTAGAGTTCGTGTATCTAGATGCAAAATAGCAAAAGTTCTAGGCACTAAACCAAAACATACAACATATTGTGATATGATATGACTTTGTGCAGAGTTCTGGTCGGCATCACAGCATTTATCGGCATTTATTCATCTAAATGTGTGATCGTCAATTTCCTCAAAAACACTATTTTTTTCCTAGCAGCCATGTAGACGCTGCTGTTCGACACGGCGACTTGACGATATTTTTTTAATCCTACTCCAATCCCCCTGGTGTTGTAGGTGTCTCTGGCCGGTGGTGATCTCTTACTATCAGGAAACTCACTTTCTCGTTTGCCATCCAGTCAAATAAAAATAAAAAATAGCGAGAAATTCAAAATAGGATCACGTGACCTGGTTCCTAGAACTGTTGCTGTTTTGCATCTGGATAGAGGAACTTTACGTTTTCATTCGTATTGGTAGTGCTTACAACCGATAACTGCTGACATGCCGACCAGAACTCTGCAAAGTGTCATACCATATCACTACATGTTTGTTTGTTTGTTTGTCTAAACTCTTTATTGTACAAAAAGGAAATAGGTACAAAAAATAACACACAAAAGAAAGTGCTAAGTACAAAGGCGGACTTATCCCTGAAGGGATCTCTGCCAGTCAACATGTTTTGGTTTTGTGCCACGAACTATTGCTGTTTTTAATCTAGATGCAGGAACTCTACGTCTTCGTTCGTTACGGTAGTCTTGCTGTCGATAACTGCTGAGATGCTAACCAGAACTCTGCACAGAGTCATATCATATCACTACATGTTGTATATTTCAGTTTGGTGCCTAGAACTGTTGCTGTTTTGCATATAGATGGAGGAACTCTACGTTTTCGTTCGCTATGGTTATCTCGCTGCCGATAACTGCTGAGATGCTAATCAGAACTCTGCACAGAGTCATATCATATCCCTATATGTTGTATGTTTTGGTTTCGTGCCTAGAACTGTTGCTGTTTTGCATCTAGGTATAGGATCACTACGTTTTCATTCGTATTGGTAGTGCTTTAGCCGATAACTGCTGAGATGCCGACCAGAACTCTGCACAGAGTCATATCATATAACTACATGTTGTATGTTTTGGTTTCGTGCCTAGAACTGTTGCTATTTTGCATCTAGACAGACCAACTCTATGTTTTCATTCATATTGGTAGTGCTACAGCCGATAAATGCTCAGATGCCGACCAGAACTCTGCACAGAGTCATATCATATCACTATATGTTTTGGTTTTGTGCAAAGAACTATTGCTGTTTTGCATCTAGATGGAGCAACTCTACTTTTTCGTTCGTTTTGGTAGTCTTGCCGCCGATAACTGCTGAGATGCTCACCAGAACTCTGCACAGAGTCATATCATATAACTATATGTTGTATGTTTCGGTTACGTGCCTAGAACTGTTGCTATTTTGCATCTAGATAGAGGATCTCTACGTTTTCCTTCGTATTGGTAGTGCTACAGCCGATAAATGCTGAGATGCCGCCCAGAACTCTGCACAAAGTCATATCATATCACTATATTTTTTGGTTTTGAGCCAAGAACTATTGCTGTTTTGAATCTGGATGGAGGAACTCTACGTTTTCATTTGTTATGGTAGTGCTACGGGCGATAACTGCTGAGATGCCGACCAGAACTCTGCACAGAGTCATATCATATGTTGTGTTTTGTTTTTTTTTTCTGACAACTTTGCAGAACTATGTATAAAAAATATTTAGAACTCTAGAACTGTGCATTTACGTACGTATTTGTGGTTTAGTAACGGAGAACTGCTGAGATGCTGACACGTGCACGTGAAGTTAGCATCTCATTTTTTATTTTAAGTTTTTTTTTTAAAAACTTAGCAGAACTATCTATGAAATGCATCTAGAACTGTAGAACTATGCATTTTCTTACGTATTTGTGGTCTAGAAACCGAGAACTGCTGAGATGCTGACTTGTGCACGCGAAGTTAGCATCTCATTTTTATAAAATCGATTTAAAAAAAATGTGAGCTGAACTATAAAAAAAAAAATATCCAGAACTGTAGAACTATTCGGGATGCTACTAGAACAGCAATTACATTTTGAGATTCTAGAAATTGATATGCTAGGTTCACACACATTTCACTTGGCAACATTTTCTACGTCAGTTTTTGACCAGTAGAATCAGCATTAATATCTCAAAACATAACTTATATCAGATGGCAACGGTTGTAAAGATAAGTTAACACGCACTAACGCTAGATGCAGGGGCATGTGTAGTTCCCCAAACGGTTCCGTATAGTAATCCATTGTTACCATTTATTATTCTAAGTAAGTCTGTAAAATAATGGCAATCATAATTCATTTAATCCTCTTAAGTAAGAGTTAGGAAGTCTTACTCACTAAATTCACAATGGTGTCCCTTTTGAACCCTCTTTGACCTAACCAACGAAAGGCTAAAAATTTGTACGGTTGTACCTACTTTAGTTACCAAGATTTGACTATTTAAGATTTTGACTTGTCTATTTGTAGCTGATTTAAATAGATCCAGTTGGTTTTAAGAACCACGAAATGAATTTGCCTCATAAAATAATTATTCTTGCAGAATAAATTTAATAAAAAAAGATTTTTCAAACATTGTCATTTGATTCAGTATTATCAAAAGAACATGATTTTTTATTATATAGTCGTTATCCACGGCCTTGTACACGTAAATCATTAGATCTGGCAGTTAATTGAAATTCCGGGACTTTACTACATTCCCGGAATAGGGAATATTACTGCAATTTTCTGCCGTCATGTCAGAGTGCAGCACTAGCACAAGACCGTAAACAGTTTTTGAGTAGGTATCATAAAGGCCATAATATCATATTATTTCAATTATTTTTTTGAAAACAAAGCTCTATCGTCACCATCGATGTAAATATCATCACATTTTGTTAGTAACAAATAGGGTACTGGTTATGTGGGAGTTACTCATGCAGATAGATAATATAATTGTTTTCATTTTATACATCAAAATGATTCATCGTGACCTGCGCTGTTATATTCTAAGAAATTTGTATTTTTATTGTAACGCAAGAAAATTGGTATTTATTATTGAATACTTGAGTGATGAATACTAGTCTCTCTACTATAGGGTACAGTGCGAAATTGTCTGGGAATTTAATCTTAACTTCAAACTTTAACCCAGTACGTTTACTGTGACAAAGTACCAAAGGATCGAGCAACTTTTGAGCTTGACTGTACAGATCCAGCGACAGAATTTAAGTCTTTAAATGTTAGTACATACAGTCGCTAGCCTTTGCACATTACACTTCATCGTAAAATTCCGACTCCTCTCTTGATTGCATGATGGATGATGAAAGCACAGTGGATCTATATTGAAATTCATGATTTAAATTGAATTGATACGCTTTAATTTTTTAATCGGCCCATAAAATTACTCTATCTATTTAATGTTGACAAAACTTGCTCTTTGCACTTATAAAATCAATATTTAGTAGAGCAATTAATTGCGTCATATAAGCGGTCGTCAATGTAATATTTTATGATAAAAAATGCATAGTTATGTAAATGTTTTTTATGTAAATTACATCTTATATGCATCTGATATAAGGGCCAGTCGGTCAAGTCAAGAGTCAGTGCCTTTACATCGAAATACTTGGTAAGAGCACAGAGTAAAGTAATAAGTACAAGTAAAAGGTGAACGACATTTTACTTCACTTCACACAGTAAATGAAGAACGTCCATAAATCATTTCACTATGACGTGTATTGCTAATGCTATATTATTTTTTTATATTTTTTTATGTATACTATACAGTTATATTTTTAATTTACACTGTGATAAACGGAACTGCAAACTTTGACATACTTTTGCCACATTCTGCTGATAGAGGAAGTATGCAACTCTTCTCTATGTACAGTTCACAAATTTGATTTCTCGGCCACCATGGAACCTTAAAATAGTTTTTTTTTTCTATAGATAGGTTTAGCTAGATTAGGATGTTATGTTATTTTATTTTACTTGAATTGCTGACAATATTGTGACTACTAACTTAGGCGTAAGATTTTTTATACTAACACTATAACTACGGATTCTTCTTTCCGAAATAAATGAGTATTATTACGAATATTGTCGTATGACGTTAAATGTCATTATGACACGATTCTGTGATGTCCTAGGAATCGTGGGCATCAGAATGACTGACCAAAATGGCAGATCAATAGAGTAGCATCAGCATTCACTACATATTAGCTACTAGTTATTTAGTACCTTTGTTGACATATTTGCCACCTAAGAAAAAATATATATGTGCATACATATGACGTATGACTGCCCACTTTGTAAAATATGTATAAATATTTTTTATAACTTAGGTAGCAAATATGTCACCGTACGTAGGTAAGTAAATAGTAGCAAATAGGTAGTGGATGTTGATGGTACTCTAACATTGATCTGCCAGTCAGTCATTCTGATGTTCACCTAGGAATCAAATTAGTTGGCTGTAGCTAGTCTATGCTCTATCTATGCCTAAGAAACTTAGTAGTTAGAGCGGATCCGATATCCGATGTCCGATGTTTTTGAGTGCTTTGTCCTATCCGATATTGCCGGTGACTGTACCCTGTAGTGTTATGCTACTTACGTTTCATTTTACACGGTCTTAAATTCATTTTTACATCTCTTTTGGTTCTCCGTCATTCACCTCAAAATTGGATATTTTACATCACCTTCATTTCTATAGGACCCTGCAACGTTTTTAAAGCATAAGAACACAATAATAAACCATTTTCACTTCGTATTTTCACGTTTTTAGCACTTTTTAAATCGATCTTGATGGAGTCTACCTTTTTCGGTCTTTTATTTAGGTCTCCGAAATTCTACAACTTCGGGCTTCGCGCGCGCTTACGCGCTTCCTTTTTTACTCTATCAATAATACTTTTATTTCCACTTAAATCTTGCCGTTTCCCTGTTAGGAGCTTAAAACCAAAATTTGACATGTTTTGACATCGCTGTTTATATGGTTGTCATGGCGTTTTTTGTTCAAATTTGTTACCGGTCTGATGTTTTTCGATTAATACTTGTACAAAAATACTCTTTTCGTCTTGGCCATCCATAAAAATTTATTTTTAATTCGAAATTTTTTATGTTCTTTTCCGAGATCCGCCGTCGAGCGCGGAGCTCCGTCAAATCCTATAAAAGCGGAACATCCGCCTACGAAAGTTAGTCTTTCTTCAGTTTTCGCAAAGAGAACATCTCTTAAAAGGCCTTATCCCGGGGCCGCCTAGCCCCGGGATCCTGCAAGCCTACGCGCTCCAAAAATAATTAACTACTAAAGTCGTCTCCATCGCCTCCGTCTCCATCGCCTCCGCCTCCAACGCACATCATCGTCCAGTGCCTGCGCCGTTGCCCAGAGTGCCCTCTTTTTCTCCGGGCGCTGCATGTGCATTCTTCGGGCGCTGCAAGTGCCATATCTGGGCGCTGCAAACGCCTTCTCTGGGCACTGCATGTGCCATCTCCGAGCGGTGTGAGAGCCGTCTCCAGGCGTGTACAGCGCCGTCTCCAGGCGTGTACAGCGCCGTCTCCAGGCGTGTACAGCGCCGTCTCCAGGCGTGTACAGCGCCATCTCCAGGCGCACAGGGCGCCACCTCCAGGCGCACAGGGCGCTACCCCAGGCGCGTCCACGGGTTTCCTCCACCGAGCGCCGGGTTCCTGGAAATTCATTCGTCATCGTTCGTCGCTGCCCGGTCTACGTCCATCCATCTTCATATTCATTCTCACCCACATACATCACCACTTCATTTTTTTTATACTGAAATTGTTTTAAATATTCTACTTCACTTCAAATAAATTGTTGTTCTATTTTATTTTGTTGTTTGGTTTCTGTTAGGTTAGGTTTTCTGTTTTAAATTGTCGCTTCACGACAACCCGTAGCAAATTTGATAGACAGACTAAATCACAGCAGCCTTCTTTTGCTCTCAGCCTGTGTAGCAACTAGGTATCTTGTATTTCAAAATGTTTTTGTTTACAATTTAAATTTTACAGATATTATACATTTATAGTGGTTAGAATTACGTGTTTAAAACAGGTGTAAACGTAGCGTTTATCAGTAGGTAGGCTGCATTCCCGATATTCTGCGCTTCTGCGCATGCGTTTATCAGCGATAACAATTATTTATCACAAGCGGTATCTCCAAAATATGGTACCATTAAGCTAGTCCAAACTACAAAAGCATTTTTTTATTTATTTGTTACCTAATCAAAGGTGAGAATGCAAACAGCTAAAAATTAACTACTTATCGTTTCTATGATTTTGTCGTCAGATTTGTCATCCCTACTAATATTATAAACGCGAGAGTAACTCTGTCTGTCTGTCTGTTACGCTTTCACGTCGAAGCTGCTGAACCGATTTTGATGAAATTTGGTACAGAGATAGTTTAAGCCCCAAGGATCAACATGGGATACTTTTTATTCCGGTAGAGAGCGCCACCGCGCGATAACCTAAGTCCGCGCAGACGACGTCGCGGGCATAAGCTAGTTTCCTATATTTACTTCTTGCCTTCTTATTATGTAGTAGCCAGTATTATTTTTCTTTACATTCCGATCTGTTCGAAGCAACATCTTGCACCTAAGCATCACAAAGTCACTCACAAAGTTGACTGTATCGTGACGATGAGAAAATTAAGTTGGAATAAAACTTATTATCATGCTTAAACTTAGATAAAAATCGCTTCTAATCTTTGATTGAGATGTATGGTAAACGAACAGGTACCTATTAACTACAAAAAATCTATCTGCTTTTCGCTCGTTGACGTCATACACCAGCTCTGCGATGTTTGTTTTCCTCGCAACTATTTTGTAGGATTTTAAACTCTACGCTACGCTATTTACCTATGTACGTAATATCTTTATGTACATAATATCAATGTCATAAAGCACACATTTGTGTAATTTCGAAATCAACGTGAACAAAGTGAACATTTTGGTAAGTAACAAAATTGTATGTAAAGAAAGGTACAGTTCCTTAGCTACCGAGCTCCTCTTGGGCTAAAACTCGGTAACCAGCGTTTTCCCAGAGGTAAGACCAAGCTAGATCGATTTTTCATCCTCGAAAACCCCTACGTACCTACTTACCAAATTTCATCGAAATCGTTGAAGCCGTTTCCGAGATTTGATTTCCCTGTTTCACTAAAACTGAAAAATTCATTTGGTTCTCGTATTTAGCTACGTTTTACTGTGGGTCAGGCGACCTTGTCAGAAACTAAAATGTTTCGAGCGTACATACATAGTTATAAGTAAGTACCTAAGTAATTTAATAAAAATGCATTTTTACAACAAAAAAGGGTGGTGGCGCTGCAAATGTTTTCTCAATTCATTGCTTTAAGCTTTTATAGACAAATAAATTAAGGGCGTCCAGAGTCATTAAACTAGTTTTTTTCCTAAGTTTAATAATCTAACAGTTACCAGCCCCCGGACAATATTAGATTATTAGCTACTTATATTATATACCTTATTAGTCTTTGGGTACTCGCGGTTTCGCTCGCGTAAATCTGGTGTTGAATTGAAACTCCGGGATTTACTAAATTCCATAGGAACTTCCTAGAAATTACATGCTTCATTTACGTTGTATGACGAACACCCGCACAAAATTTAATGTCCCTAGATTTAACGATTAAGGTTTTGGAATTTTACTACTTTGTTAGAGTTCAAATTAGAAATTACTAAATTTTTCAGATACGCAAAACTATCCAGGTACGCGCGTTGACACTATTTCTGACTTAATGTGCTATTATAGACGTCTAGCTATCTACGTATCAAATTATATCCAAATTCATCCAGCCGTTTTAGCGTGACGAAGTAACAAACAGACAACACACACGCACAAACTTTCGCATTTATACTAGTAGGATTAATAATCATTGAACTTATGCAAAATACCTACTTACTACATTTTAGACACTATTATTATACAATCAGTTTAAATGTATGGAAATCATGACTGTGTACATAATAATTATTCAATTCAAATTACATGTATTTATTTTATTAGTCTTGGAATCTAGTTTGACCTTGATTTATTTAGTGGAAACTGACGTTTCTGTAGGTAACGTAGTACGATATGATGATATTGATGATATAGGTGTATGTATTTATATAAATAAATAAATATCATTGGACACTTGACACCAATTGACTAATCCCAAACTACAAGCAAAGCTTGTACTATGGATACTAGACAACAGATAGACATACTTATATAGATAAATACATACTTGAATAATTTATTGAATCAGGCGTTACTTTGCGGAGGTCCATATCAATTAACTAATAATCAAATTTAATTGCTCACCTTCCTTAAGCTTAACTATCATAAGATCGCGGGTGAGCAAGGAATTTCTTTTAGTTCATACATACTTAAATACATACCTAATAAATATCGCAAGACCTGAGAACGAACATTCGTATTATTCATACAAATATCTGCCCCGGCCGGGAATCGAACCAGGGACCTCAAGCTTCGTTCAGGTTCCCTAACCACCATATCCATATGTAAATTAAAATGTTAGATATTGTAAATAGCGAAAATAATTGCAAATTAGGGATTGATATGTGTATATGATTGTACCAAAATAAACATGTTATTCCAAATAACATGCGGTAACAGTGTATACAAGGAGTAAGAAATTTAGGAATTTTATTAAACTAGATATAAAACTTTGTTTAATCAAGTTCCAATATCCATAGATATAATATGATTCTGTGATCTATTTAGTACAAATATACCACACCTGACAAGTGTACTCGTAAGTCTTAGATAAATGATTAACTTGTCATATATTTATATTATTGTGCAAAAATGAAGACTCTTAGTTATTACGTGTGTACATAAAAGCTTTAGTTTGCTCTGATAATACATTCTATCTAATCTTAATGCAACGTTTCAAAGTGCAAACAGGTATATTTTTCAAGATTAGACTTGACAAAATAATACCCTAATCTTTTAATGATACGTGGCGCTTTTGTATGAGGAAAACATCGCGCCATATACATTTGATTGGACTTTGGACTCGCAAATCGTGACTATAACTTAGAAGTCCAAAGTCCATTTGCTCAGTTACGTGTAGGTTTATGCAAGTCACAGTGACTTTCAACGTGTAATCAGAAAACCCAGTAATTTATAAATATAACCCGTGTCCGAGAAAAAAATAATTGCGTCCCACTAAATGATTTTGCATCATCAACGCAAATTGGCATTTCTTGCCTGTGTTTTGATAATTTGATGTACATATACATTTCCACAGGCTTTATATATATAACTAGATAGCAGTTTATGAGCTATTCATCGACACTACTCGTACCCAGTCGATTAGTCAATATAGAAAGATAATGATATTCTCAATCAATATGATATTCTCAGTCAATATGATATTTTATACTCTAGATACAATACAGCTTGGTAAAAGTGTAAACGGTAAAAGTATTAACATGGTAAAAGTATTAACGAGGAAAGAAATCTTCCATGAATGTAGTCACAACGCATAATTATTTATTCCTCCTGCATCTGAAATACAACTTAATACATAAGTGCTTCTTAATAATTATTATTATTTATTTATTCAGACAACTTGATCAAAATTTTTGATAATATTTTCTTTAAGACTATGTTAGTAATTATAGCTAGCCAATGAAAGGATATTTTTAATGGCTCCGTAACAAAATTTCGAAAATACAAATTTCTAAATACGATATTCCTAAAGACAAAACTGCGAATATCAAAATTTATAATGTACAAAATACCTAAAGATACATGTCCGATGTTCAGTTGACCTACGTTTAAAATTTCTAATGTACAAAACTGCTAATACATGAAAATCCTAACGATATTTATCCTACGTTAATTTGACTCACCTTTATTAAAATTTCTAATGTACAAAATTACTAGTCCATGATAATGCTAACGACATTTGTGTTTCGTTCAGTTGACTTTAGCTAAAGCGTAGATATAGCGTACTTACCTAACAAAGTCGACGGAGCTCCGCTGGGCGGAGCTCCTGTATCTGTGTAGATTTACCTAAACATAACAATCTTTATATCTCCAGTCCAGGCCTATAATTTTTATCGTGTTTGTTTTCTGTATTTGTAATGATTTTCGAAGAATGTTCGTTAGGGTTTTTCTACGTAGATATTTTGCTTTTTAGATATATCGAATTTCGAAAAAATGTCATTAGATATTTCGACACAAGAATATTGATTTTCGAAAAGAAAATAATTCGATTTACAGTGCATTAGGACTAGCATTTTTAGGAATTTCTTATATTATAAATTTTGATTTTCTGGGCTTTTTCTGTAGGAATATCGTAGGTACTTAGGAATATAGATTTTCGAAATTGTGCTACGGAGCCTTTTTAAGTAGGTGTTGCATAATTGAGCACTCATTTCTTACAGCTAATGTCTTCAGGAGACTGTTTGGGATACCACGTATCCCAATTAAAAGTGATGCCATCTTTTTGCGCGTAGTAAAGTTAAAGTTAATTTTTTTCCTGAGAGACTTAACCTATATTAAAATCAATCCAGCGTTATACATTATACATACCTACTATACTATTGTGGTGTTAAAATAAAGAGTCATGGTTATTGTATAAAATAAAAAATAAACCTAGAGCAAATAATTATAAATACGAAATATGAAGTTACACAATATCTAAGCCTCAAAAATTTAACATTTATTTAATTACCGAGATGACTAGTCTTTTGCTGTCTTTGTCAATAATGTTATCAAAATGTTATTGCGCTGGTGTTCATTGTGAGGTTATAATATAATAAAATGATACTCTATACATATAATTTCATTGGAAATACTTATTTGTGTTACTGACGTTCATCTCGTAACGTGAACTTTGATTTTTAACGCGATGTTGTGATGACTTGGCAGAGATTTTTATTGCCCAAGTGGGTTTCCCCGGCGGACCTTGCTTTGTGATGGAATCTTGATTACTATTATTTAACAGTCGCCATTTTTATTCGAGAGATCATCGTTGATTTTATTATTTTTCATGGGTGCTAAATTATCATTAATTTCGAACATATCCTGAAGAAGAATCATGTGAAATATGTATCTATCGCTTTGTTTCTACAGTGTGTCCCATCCAGCACTTTCTATGTGAATATTTTGGTTATATAGTTAATTTACTATATTCTAAACTAGCTGTTGCCCGCGGCTTCGCCCCCGTTGTATTTTTTATGTATTTTCTTCCATAAAAACCTTCTTCTGACAGTAACAAACACAATAAAAAAAGAATTAGCGAAATCGGACCAGTCGTTCCCGAGTTATGCGCTTACCAACACACACATTTGGCGATTCATTTTTATATTATAGATAGCTTTTGCCCGCGGCTTCGCTCGCGTTAAATTTGGGGTAACACAGATTTACTTTCTACGATCTTTATTTTCGTGTTTTAATTGATTTTTCGGAGGATTATTTTTGCAAATTTTCTAATTTAAAAATCAACTTTGAAGCCCTGTTTCAAATTTTCAGGTCAGGGGTGTAATTTTAGAAAACCTACTTGTTTGTTTTTGCCCGCGACTTCGTACCTGTGCGACATAGGATTCTCGTGAGATATAAATAAGTGAGTTCAATAGAAAACCACACTGTCCGCGATTTAATTGAAACATTCTTCTATTATTTAAGGTATCGATTTTTAAAAGGCTTTCACTAATAGTTTTTTTTTAATCAGCTCAGTTGTTTCAGAGATTACCCCCAATAAACAAAGAAACAGACAAAGATTAAAAAGTTTTTCTTCTTTCTTTCTTTCTTTCTTTCTAATGAGTTGATTGGTTTGGCGTAGGTACTAATGTGTCCTA
Source organism: Choristoneura rosaceana (assembly GCA_037349165.1). Classification (NCBI taxonomy): domain Eukaryota; kingdom Metazoa; phylum Arthropoda; class Insecta; order Lepidoptera; family Tortricidae; genus Choristoneura; species Choristoneura rosaceana. Next base: position 7,487,986 of record JAZBNJ010000038.1, on the reverse strand, counting down.
ACCATTAAGGAGTTATACTTTCCAACATCAGCTCACCTGAGTAACCAGAATAAAAACAACTAAAGGTCTATTATACCTGCATATTAAAAGAAACTTCCTCTAACTCCTAACCGTTAAGCAGTTTAACCTTCGATCATCAGCTCACCTGAATAACCTGAAAGAATACAACTATCGGTCTATACGTACCTAAAATAATATTTAAAAAAATATCCGTAACCTTCTTTTTACCTTCCATCATCAGCTAATCAACATGATATGATGTCTATCAGATGCAAATACTTAAATAGCTTGAGAAAATATACGAAAAACGTAATGCGTGCCTACAAAATTTGAGGGTTGTCCTCGATTTCCTTGTGATCCCGTCATCAGATTCTAATTTGGTGATAATGGACCACCTCGGGAGTACACTGTTTTGAATGCAAAGAATTTTGAAAATAAATGAGAAAGAAAAGAAAAATCCCGATTTTCCCGTTCCCGTAATAATTTTCGGGAAATTCTCTCTCAACGCTGCCCTACACTCCGCAAGGAGCCCACTTGCCAAATTTCAGCTTTCTACGACCAGTAAAACGAAAAATCCCGTTTTTCTCGTTCCCGTGGGAATTTTGTAAAGTCCTCTCTCAATGCTCCTCTACACTCCCCAAGCAATCTGCGTTTGCCATCCAGTCGCGTAAAAAAAAAAATAAGCGAAATATCCCGTTTTTTCCCTTTCCCGTGAGAATTTCGGGAAATTATCTCTTTAATGCTTTCGTACACTTCTCAAGCAACCTACATGCCAAATTTCAGCTTTCTACGGCCGGAAAAACGAAAAATCCCGTTTTTTCCCGTTCCCGTCAGAATTTCGGGAAATTCTTTTGTAATGCTCCCCTAGGTACCTAAATGCAAAATTTCAGTTTTGTACGGCCAGTAAAACGAAAAATCCATCCCGAACTGAATGTAAATCCCGTTTTTTCCTTATCCCGTAGGAATTTCCAGAAATCCTTAAAAATTTTTTTTACTATTATAATCACCTACTTCTATGCCGAATTTGAAGAGTCTAGTAATTATTGTTCATGGGATTCCGTTGAACTGAATATATAAATCCCGTTTTTTCCTTATCCCGTGGGAATTTCCAAAAATCCTGAAATTAATGTTTTAATTAATGTAATACCTACTTGTGTATCAAATTTGAAGAGTCTAGTTATTATAGTTACTGAGATAGGGTCACTCAGAATCGAATATATAAATCCCGTTTTTTCCTGTTCCCGTGGGAATTTCCAAAAATCCTTCCTTGGTGGATGCCTACATTGTATAAGGTATCTATGTGCAAAATTTCACGTCTCTAGGTCCAGCGGTTTGGGCTGTGCGTTGATATATCAGTCAGTCAGTCAGTCAGGACTTTGAATTTTATATATATAGATATATAGATATGTTGTATTTACATAAATAAGAGGTATATATGGCCCAGCCCAGGGCCACGTCAGCTCAGCGTCTTTAACTTTATAAATCCCACACATATATGTATAGGTACTTAAGTACATTGAAAGGGTATCAACTCAAAATAACGCAGAATTTGAATTTAGGTCTTCCAGAAATTACTTGCAGGTATAAATTAAAATGTGCGAAATGAATAACAGCAGCTATAGACGAAACAAACCAACTGAAGGAAGAGTTGTATTATGTTAATAATAGAGTTAAGATTTAAAGTGTGCATGCGGAATTTTTTAGCTAAGGTACGTTAGTACTATTATATATTCTGTGGCTAAGGTACCTTTAATAGACGTTGAGTCCTATAAGTTTAGAACACGTACGTCATTAGTTTTTGTCAGAAGTCAAAATAAAACGTCCGAAGTCCACTTAAAACAGGAAAACTCTTCGGCTGGGAAATACGACTGTTGAATATAGGAAAGAGGGATATAAGATGAGTTAATTAAAGTCTATTCTTGTAGAGTCCCATTACTTGACTAAATCCCAAGAGAATCTTGCAGAAGAGAAGCTTTCAAAAATGTAAAAAACAGCCATATAATAAAAGTGTATATGTTCAACATATCTCTGAAGTCGGAAGTATGGTAAACTGATGATGATCTTGGACATTACGAAAATATTCTATGTTACTTCAAATACCGTAGACTTCTTAGTATAGATTATCCTGCAATCTATGTGTATAGAACTACATATTGTTCTGTATTTTCTTTTTTAATTTTTAGTTGTAGTATTTCAAAGATAAGAGGGGGGAAATGGCTAATAATTCGCTTTTTTCCTTAAATTACATATTTCCACACTACTTAGATTAAAAACCTTACGCGTACCTATCAGTGTTCTTGGGTTTAGTTGTTTCGGAGCAAACTGGCTGTGACAAACGAACAGACATACACAGGCAAGTGATCCTATAAAGGCTCCGCTTTTTCTTTTGAGGTAAGCAGCCCTAAAAATACTCGAATGCGTCAGATTTTCAGAGGAACAGATATTAAGTAGGTAAACCAGAACGAAACTTCCATTCATAAGAAGACTGCCCTTTGGATATTAGGCAAGCTTTTCCTTTTAGAAATGCATATAATATATTTTTTCTTTTAAAAATACCAATCTACTCGAGCGCGTCAGATTTTTAAGTAGACGGTGCAGCTTGATGTGCAACATATCGTACGAATCCTTAATCTGACAGATTGAAAAAATAGTTTTTTTTTTAATAAGACTATAAAATACACGGCAGGTTTTATACAATTAATAGAAAAAATGTTGAATATTTACCAACACACACACAACAACAACGAGACGCTAATTATTCAAGCCTTCGTTTTTTGTTTGTCATAATCATAAGACTGTGGCTGTATCATATATTATAAACCATTGTTGGTTATGAGCGCTATAAAAATCTTAATATATAAAACAAAGTCGGGTTTGTTCGACAACGGCTGGACCGATTTTCATAATTTTTGATTTGTTGTATTCGTCTCCGTCCCGAATACAATTCCCATACAAAATGTTCTTGGGTTTCGTAACTGCCAGATATAGACCACAATCCCACACACTTACAATAAGTTAGTCATTTTATATTTGCCTAGAAAAATATTCACTTAAAATAATTGACCTGGCAAAACATCGTTGGTTGATGGTTTGGAAATGCAATTGGACCCGCTAGAGGGCGCTGTTGTTTGTATGTTATCATAATTTTAATGTACTTATTGTTAGTGTTTTTTCAGGCAGGGCAACGTCTGCCGGGTCCGCTAGTAAATATTATAATAACTTTTCAACAAAAAAAATTAACCATCGAATAAAACTGAAAAGCAAAAAATGATAAACTTTTTTTTATTTTTTGTATTAAAATAAAAATCACACAATGATGCCGGCAGTATTGATAATTATCTTATTTAAAGTGCAGAATATAATTATCAAATCAATTATCGTCAGCATCCTAATACCTATACAAAAAGCTCCTTGCTGATCAACATTAAATACGCTCGTTAGCCCACATTTAAAAAAGTTTATGGCCAATTATAAATATTATCTAATTATCTTGTAATACTTAATGAGTTAAACGAGACATGGTGTGGCGTCGTACCAGTTGCCCGCGATAGGGTTGACCCCGACCCGCCGTCTGCAGATAGCGCTCTATTTCAGATGCGAGCACATCAACCGACACGATGCCGATAAAGATTTTGGTTATTGGATAATATAAGTAACATTTATCTATGTTTCACCTCTGTTGAACTATGATTTTTTTAAATACAGTAAATCCTTCTGCGAAGTTAGTGCCGACAAAAGGCTTTTGTTTAAACCCTTATTCAGATTAATCACATCTTATCCGATCTATGTGACTAATTATCGATCATTCTGCGTATCTTATTAATGTGCAAACGTGACATTAATTGTATTTATTAAGAATAATGTTTTGCTCTCCCTATCTCTGCATTATTTAAAGTAAAGTTTATACCTATATCGAAAAGTATAACCAAATCAGTAATTATTTGCTCAGTTTGACACTGCTAGCGTGCATAAATATTGATAGCGCACATTCTGCATTAAATCAGTAGGAATTGTTTACGTTTTGTAACTTTCATCATGTTGTACACATATATGTAATCTTCGACGAGACTCATACGAACAACACACTCCATCATCTATATCCTGGAGCGGTGCAACCGCAGTACCTACACGAAACGGGTGCGAAAGAAAAACAGCTGACAACAAAGGAACAAAGCGAGCTCGTGTGACAATCTAATTAGTCACCCTGCTTTGCTTAGTTACAAACTAACATGTTGTTATGGTAAAAGCTTCTGTTCGTCAGCTGCCACCGAATGAGTGTTCGGTGCGTGTGCGCGTCTCGGCTCCACATCCGCTGCATTTCCGATAACGCGTGAATCAGCCGCACGGACGCAGGCCGCGGCGCCGCCGCCGCTGATCCCGCAGTTGCCGGGTCATTCATAGGTAATGTAATGTCTCATTGCCGTGTCAGCGGTTTTTTGCACAGCGTATGTTAAGTGTTGTGGTCGCCGGTCCCGTCAGTGTCAGTTGAACCTAAACCGCGTGCGAGGCAGGTCGCGCGCTCGCTCGCACCCGGCCACCCGACACCCGCGTGATACTCTGTAAACACGATTATCGCCCGTCTGGGGACAATTGTGTGATAAAAACGAAAACAATACCCCGGCCGGATTCATTCGACGCGACGGGTACCGGGTAACCGCTGTGATTTTCAAATATCCCGCGCAAATAGAGTCCTTATCTCTTATACGACTCCGAAGACAAGTCGTGTGTCAATAGTGATAACAGTGTTCGGTGGTGCGATGACAGTTACTAATTTCGGGACATTACATCACCTGTTAATTTAGCGTCTGACTTATCAATCGCTATCGATCGTGGATTGAGTGTGGTTCGCGGCCGCGATTTAAATTCAGTAGTGGGTGACAGCTGGAAGTGGTAGCACTTCTCTTCTGGTGGGTGTTCCGAAAATGCCTGTGTTTGGTTACGATATGATATCGCAAGATACTTGCTCCATGGGGTTTGGGGCGGCGCCCGAGTATATGATGCCGGGGCCACCGCTCATGTGGGACAAGCCCCCCGAAAGGCCGGTCTACAATACATACAACCACCACAGGACCCTTGCTGAAGAACTACACCGCCCGCCCGTTGCGTATAATAATACCACTGAAGGTAAATAATCAAGTGAAAGTAACGTTAAATTCTAAAACAGTTTTTAGTTAAGGTTTACATGTTCTAAGAAAGTGGCTAACTAATAGATAAGAAGTTTTTAATTCGTGTGCTACGAAATCCTACAAACCCTGGCGGAGTGGTATCAGGTTTAAAAACTTCAGCAGCAGCAGTTTGCAGGTGGTAGGACTTTGTGCAAGGTCCGCCCGGATTGCTACCACCATCTTGCTCGCTAATCCTGCCGTGAAGCAACAGTGCTTGCACTGTTGTGTTTCGGCGTGGAGAGTAAGACAGCCGGTGAAATTACTGGCACTTGAGGTATTCCATCTCAGGCCTCTAGGTTGGCAACGCATCTGCAATACCCCTGGTGTTGCAGATGTTTATGGGTGGTGGTGATCTCTTACCACCAGGAGACCCACTTGCTCGTTTGCCTTCCAGTGGAATAAAAAAAAAAAAAAAAAAAAAAAAAAAAAAACAACGCCTGTCTGCAGGGAGTCTCAATTCTATATAATGTTGACAGTTTCAGATAAAGTACCCAAATAAGTATTTATTCGCGTTTCAATACAATACAATACAATAACTCTTTATTGCACACCAACATATAGCAAACAATTACAGAAAACAGGTATATACACAGAGACTGGGTATGCGTTTCGTTAATGGCTTCTGTGTTGTATACGAGAAAACGAAAGATTTGCAATACTTACTACCTAACTATTCTGTCAAAGCGAGGCAGCTTCCATGAAATTATCCACACCTGTATCTTCACTTGACATACCCACTTATCTTAAAACTACAACATAAAGCCAACATATCACTAATTACGTTCGATTTTCTATAATTATTACCTACACGTGATTGATATCGTTGGTAGACCGGATTCTATTATCTCGTGTGTTTTTTGATTCTCAACCTAACTACCATTATCTGCATCAATATTAATAATGTTTTATCAACGGAGACGCGATAAAAAGCAACTCTGGCGCCTTGAGGACGAAATAAGTAATACCTAACAAGCATTTTTATATTATTGCGAATTGCTTTTATTGTAAATCGTAGAATTCTGTTATTTCATCACCACTGTCAGCATCATATTACGCTATAGGTACTAAAAAACATAGGTAATGGGAGTAAATTGGTAGTTTTTTTTCTATGTTGCGAAAGGTTTCGATTTGTTTTCGCGTTATTAAGAAGAATAACAAGTGTAATTGGTGAAAACTGTAGCAGTTGTTATCAGTGTCTTCGCAGTATGTGCTGTTTTATATCGTCTAGACAGGGTCGCAAGGGTTATACTAAAACCTTCCATAGTTTTAGTCAACAATTTTACAGTATGCAGGACATAGTAGGTAGGAGGCTTGACGAAGAACCATATTTTCTACTATAGTAAATATGTACCAACCTATACGTCAAAATCGGACATACTATGGGGCTTCGTAACGACATAATTTTTCCACTCTAGCCTGCTGCAGATCTGAAATCCTCCGACTATCTTGCCCAATCCCTTAACTGTCAAGGTACCTTTACTAAATAGTAAATGTACACATAAATGTCAATATCGATGGTCACAGTCTAGTTTGTATCAAATGGAAAGATTAGTAGAAAGCAAGTGTGCTAGAGTCAAGACGGGAAAATTGACGATAGTACATACCTAGTTGTTCGTCATAGCAGAAAAATGATCGGCACGAGAACCTGCGCGACCTGCGTCAAGGCTCCCCAAACCTGACTATTGACGACAAAAACGCGTTACTGACGGAATAAGCCGTTGAATATAATTAGTCGGCGCTGAGTTGTTATAACTTATGACTATAACTATTACACGATACCTACCTTAAAACGTTTTATTTATGTTTTTTACGGCGACGGCCGCGACTTCTACTCTTACATTATGCTCAAAAAACAATTGTAAACTAGGTATTTCGGACAAGATGTTTTAAGTAGATAGATGATGATCCTTGTTTAAAAGAGCTTTAAGTTGAACAGCGTTTCATTAGTGTTAAACAAATATCATAACAAACGCCAGCAAGCAATGCTTACCACATAAGTTCCAAAAATAATTTGCAAATAATTAACTCAAACGACATGACATGACATCGCGATGCATACCTTTAGGTGCCTAAAACATTAACTGAAAATATGATTTACAGCAAGATTCTAAAAATGTCGAAAATGGGAATACAATCAGCGAACAATGCAATGAAGACAACCGTGAAGATGGCCAATAAGTCATGATAGAATCAACAATAGAATAGTATACAATAGAATAGTGTATTATTGTAAACAAACTTATGTGTCGATTTTTAACCACTTCCAATGTCCGATTGACTGAGTATGTTGCTGGACAAATATGTATGTCGCTGTCAACTTATCGATAAGTTGCCAACATAGTTGGCGAAAGTGTGCACCGCCACGTGCACGCACTAAGCAAAGTAGCGAAACGGCGCGCTCTCACTGGCGATCTTGGCAGCTGTAATCTTAACGAAACCACCTACTTTTTTTTTGGCCAGTGATAAACAAACGAGAAGACCCGTCTTATGTGATAGGTTGACTCAACTAACAAAATGCTTGTTGTCAACAGACAGCGACATGCAGTTGGAGACGAGCAGCAGCGAGGCGAGCGGCGCGGGCGGCGCGGCGCTCTCCCAGCACTGCGCGATATGCGGCGACCGCGCCACCGGCAAGCACTACGGCGCCTCGTCCTGTGACGGGTGCAAGGGCTTCTTCCGCCGCAGCGTGCGCAAGAACCATCTCTACACTTGCAGGTAAAACTGGTGTATAGTTAAACCTGCTCTGACGCTAGGTCTGATCTCCAAATTCAGCCAAACGCGCTTTTGGGCATCATTATATTAGAATGAGACAGTTGTCCGTTGCCTTGACTTGTCAAGAGGTATTTAAGAAAAAAAAAGAAAGAAAGAAAAGTATTTGGATTATTTGGATTTTAATAACGATTAAAGATTCTTTAAGATAAAGGCACACGGGACCCGTGCCCAGGGCTTCCGACTACATGTGGACCCAACAGTCCGATGTATTAATTACAAGAAAATAAAGGGTTTTGTTGTTAATGAGTTACTTTCATAAAATTCTCTGGTTAAATAATTTATTGAATCAGGCTTTACTTTGTGGAGTTCCATAGAGAAGATGAGCTCTGGTTGAGTTCGAAATGCATCAGTGTATTGTGATAGTGGCGATAGATGGGTTTGTGTCATTTGTGTGTGTTCCTATAGTGTAGAGGTGGAGAAACTGCATGAACACGCATATCTTGCATAAACTTAGCTATCGTGAAGTCGCGGGTGAGCAAAGAAGTTCTTTTAGTTCATTCTCTGGTTGGTATTGGTACCCAAGGGCCATGGCAAACTTTTCGACGGTTCTGATGACAAATGACTTAAACATTTCGTTATAACACCCTAGGATCTACCAGTAAAAGCCTAACTTACCTATTATTAGCAGATGAAATTGCACCAGTTTGAGTTAAAACGCAAACTTAACTCCAAAAATATGCAGTGAACTCTACGTTTAAGTTGTTCATTGTCAGCAGAAGATAATTGTTAAAGATGGGGTCATGGCTGACAAGGTCAATCCTGAAATAATATTTTGTTACAAGACAATGCCATTTGTATTTTTTTTTTTCTTAGGAAGTACAGAAGAAAGTTTTAAGTCAATGGTGTCGCAATAGAAGTTTTTCAACTCTAAATATTACGGCGTATGTTTAGCTTCGACCCATTATTTTCCTGAAACATGAATGTTGAAGTAACAAAATAAAGTATTCACGAAACTTTTTTTAATTTTCAGATTCAGCAGAAATTGCGTTGTGGATAAAGACAAAAGAAATCAGTGTAGATATTGTAGGCTAAGGAAGTGTTTTAAAGCTGGAATGAAAAAAGAAGGTGAGTTCATATTTTTTCTATTAATAGCCAACGTTAAAGCCACCAAGGCACTCGAAACTAACACGAAACGCACTAAAAGCATTTACAATAGAGTCGTGTTCGTATTTCTACTGCACTGACTGCTCATATATTTTTCCTCCATACAGTCAACAATGGTCCTAACTGTATGAAACCTGAATAAATTTACGTCAAACTGTTTACCTCAATGGGATATACCATACAGATGGAAACTATAGTTTTCTCAGAAATACGTAGATCAACGTCAGTAGTGGATCATAAATGGTTTTATTATCCTGTTGACAAACGGGTTTACATAAGGCCACCCATCCACCAGAACAGCGAGGGAAGCATCCATCAATAAGGTTAGGTAGGTTAAAAAAACACGAGCTACATTTTATCTTACAGTGGATGATGAAACTCTAAATGAAAGCGTTTCTAATTTATCTCTATGATCCATTTGAGTTGATCGACATCTTAGGCTGTGGTGGAAGAATACTTGACATATCATTAAGGATTTAAGGTCGCTAACCGATATAATATGGTCTTACATTTATTACTGGTGTACTCAAGGAAACGAGATTACAATATTAATTAAACACACATATTAACTCTAATTAATTGTAATCTAAATATCTTTATTGTTGGTAAACATTTCCTCTCAATTAGCTTAAATGTTATTGAACGGTTTAAACTTACATTAACAAATAATTAGACATAAGTTTTATTTGTAAACTCACTAATCACATCGCTTTATTCAAAGTTACACGCATACCACAACTTACGTATATTCTGATTTAGTACAGAAGGAAACACCGCATAATATCACCATATTCGGCTATAATTACAAGCATGAACAACCTCTGGTAAAAATGGAAATTGTCTAATTACACTGTGTAACATCGCAAATGAATGTTCACTTACAGACTTATTTTTCGTGCACTGCTATTTCTATAATATCTGATTAGAATTGTCTAGTTTTCCTAATTTTGTAATAAGAGACGCTTTTTACAAAGAACCGTAAAAATCGATTCAAAACCTAATTTTATACACTTTTAATGTTCTTGCCTATTGACACCTCATCTTAGACGAATATTTTACTTAATGCACTAGAACATAAATAGTAGATTATACAACAAAAGCATAAAACGACCCATTTTACCCAAGACGCAATCGAAGTGAAAAATAGAGTGTAAAACTCGAGCATTAAACCCAGTTTCCCCTCGACATGTCTATAGATCCACCCTCACAACACAACTTGACCCTATAAAGGTAGTTCTACGAGCGTTTCAACCGCTATCAGTGTCCTGTCGCTTATACTAAAGAAATGAGTCACGTAGAATGGAATAATTTTATAAAACGATATGGTTTGCACGTGATATATGTAATTACAATTTATTAAAATTTATTGCTCACGATCAGTTCTTCAATACCTATAAGCGATAGAACTACTCGTAGAACTACCCAATTGTTGTTGTTTGTTTTTGTTGTACTGGTGTGTTTGTGTTGTGTGTTTATTGTTGTGTGTTGTTGTGTTGACATGTGTTATTTCTTCCAGCCGTACAGAACGAGCGAGACCGCATCAACTGCCGCCGGCCGTCGTACGAAGAGCCGACGCAGGCCAACGGGCTCAGCGTCACCTCGCTGCTCAACGCCGAACTGCTCAGCAGGAAAGTCATAGATGAGGTAAGGTGACACTTTATAACAATAATTTAATTAATTAATTCAGATAATTACATCCATTTTGTTAGCAGAAAGCATACAAATAACTTATCAATCTATTGTTAGTATAATTACAGTAAAATGTCAACAGTTTAAAATGAAAATAAAAATTGATTATAAAATTAATAAATTAAATGTCTAAAAAATAAATTTAAATGAGCCGTTGGAATGGAGGCATATGTGCGTGCAAAGATAGCCAGTGTCTCATGAAAGGGCCGGGCAGTGCATCGGCCACTGCCTTCAGGAGGCTGTTCCCGCTGGCCCGCGCCCGCCGCGCCAGAGACGCGCACCTCTTGCGCATCGTGGCGAAGAAACAGTCCACGCGCGCGCGCCTCCGCGAATATGCCGGAGGCGCTGCAGTAGCCGTGGTTTATAAACACCCAGGGGTCAGTGATGACCAAGTATGAATCTCAAATACGACCTACAATTTTCACATGGAGGTGTTCTTGAACGTAGTTTTTCCCCAAAGGCTTAGCTGAACTTCAATGGGTCTGCTGATATATCTAAGAGTAACTACTACTTGTGGCCGAAGAACCTATTAGGTAGAATTTTTAACTGTCACTGAAGTGAATTCAGAGTTTTTGGAAATAATGGATAAAATTGACAAATGCATTGTTCGGAAAATAATTTTTCGCTTCCTATTCTGCATGTCATGTGTATTTAATGGAACATTATTTTGTCTCAGACCAGGATATTATGTTAACTCTAAATAAATAAAATTTCCGACTCATAACAGTAATTGACCTCGCCCCAAAGTAAGCAAAAATGAGCACTAGACAACAGATAACTGATAAGCATACTTAAATAGATTATACGAGTGTATAGTAACCACTCAAGACTCGATAGCAAACATTTTGTATGTTTCATACATAATATCTGTCCCAACCGTTTTTTGAACCCGGAACTTCAAGCTTCGTAGTTAGGTTCTCTAACCACTTGGCTATCCAGTCGTCAATACGTTTAGATGGGTCAGTATGAGTAACTCCGAAACCATAACATTAAGGAAGATCTGTTCTAAGAAACGATTAATGACAAGAAAAATTGCATTCGTAAATTTTAAAATGCTGTCAACCGGCCGACATAGCCAAGCGAATTAGCTCGTTGAAGTGGATGGGCGGCCCATATAGCAATAGCACGGAGAACAGATGGCCGTTGGGGCCGAAAATTTCTCGAGTGGAGACCGCGGATTGGCAAGCGCAGCGTAGGACGTCCACCAACGAGATAGACGGATGACTTGGTTAAAGCCACGGGTTCACGGTGGATGCAAGCCGCTGCCAACCGAAGCGACTGGAGGTCTATGGGGGAGGCCTATGTCCAACAGTAAAATAAATATACGGCTGAGATGATGATGATAATGATGAAAAAGCTGTCTTATACTTTTAGAGTTAATAAAAGGAAATTGATCCCTCGTGATCACGATCGATTAAATATATCACTTACATCCGGCTTACATACGGCTATAAATATGTTTGTTTGTCTTACAGACGATCAACGTGTCTGACGCAGAGATCAACAACCGCAAGCTGGCGAAGATAAACGACGTGTGCGACTCCATTAAGCAGCAGCTGCTCATCCTAGTCGAGTGGGCCAAGTACATACCCGCCTTCACCGAGCTACATCTGGACGATCAGGTAGTCATTACATAGTATGAACTAAAGTTACTTCCACTTTAGATTACTGGCACTTGAGGTATTCCAACTTAGGCCTCTAGGTTGGCAACGCATCTGCAATACCCCTGGTGTTGCAGATGTTTATGGGCGGTGGTGATCTCATACCACCAGGAGACCCACTTGCTCGTTTGCCTTCCAGTCGAATAAAAAAAAAAAAACTTTCCGCCGTCTGTCCCTCTGTATGGAAGCTTGAAACTTTTAATCTGCGCAAGAGTAGAATACTCGTACAGAATTATTTAATTTGACAGAATACTAAATTAGTAAACTACAAAAACATTAAACATTGCACTGACCAAAATAAAGGAAATGCAGTCGATGCTTAGAATTCGAATTTATAAGTCAACTCTATTTTCTTGTAAAGTTACTGCTTAATGCGAATGGAAAATTTGATTAGTTTCAAGAAACAGTGATAATAAAACAGATTATAGAGTAAATATCCGAAATTAAGCTGCGATTATTAATGTAATCACTTATCAAGGAAATTTGTCAATATAGATAACAGTGTAAAATGTCGTCCATTTTGTAAAATGTGGGTGTGACATGGAAATTATTGGGGGCCGCTGATTATACAGAAATATTTATGTTTATTAAAATTCTGTTATCGTAATTGATAAGTCTCAAGCGCCTAACTCAGTAAACCAGTGGTTCCCAACCAGTGGTCCGTGGACCATCAGTGGTCTGCAAAAGTCAAAATAATGTCCACGGAAGATTGAAGATATAAGCTTAAAAATCTCATGTAGACTGAATAGTCTACTTGAAATTATGTATTTTCATTAAAACAATGCGTTTATCAATGTAACTACGAAATTTTACTAATACTTATTAGAACCACTGCAGTTAGTAAATCTTGCTTAAATCTAAAAAAGTTGGCCAGCCCTGCTATTTGACAAAAATGAATGGTGAATGAAACTTCGATTCTGAGTGCGTTAGACAATATAGCCTCTGGTCTGGTATCTCCACTCGAGAGATATAGGTCATACATATCGCAGTTTAGAATGAAACTGACACAATCTGTAATATTCTCATTTTAAAAATAAACCAGATTTTGTTTAATACTATAAATTTATTTTGGAAATTTGAATATTTCGAATTGTGTTAGTTTCATTGTAAACATGCGTGTGTGCCATATAAGTTATACAGGTATAGTGTTCCTTTCAAGGCTTCTACCTCTTAGGGACCGTTCAAGTATTACGTACGCAGAATTTTAGTAATTTTTAACCCCCTCCTCCCCCTTGTCAGCGAAAGTCATCAAAACCCTACCTCCTCCCCTCTATGCTTACGTAAACATTGGTATATATTTTTAAAAATATTCAGGTTTTTTATTGTTATTGCAAAAACAAGAAATAATTATTGCTGACGTAAGCACCATCTAGACCCCCCCCCTCCGGCCCCCATGGCATCAAAAATAATCAAAGCAAAGACCCCTCAACCCCCCTTCCGTGCTTACGTAATACTTGACTGACCCCTTACATGCCTTCTGGATCATTTTTGCTAATAGGAGCTTGTGTTCGTCAGGTGGCGCTGTTGCGCGCGCACGCCGGGGAGCATTTGCTGTTGGGCTGCGCGCGGCGCTCGCTGCATCTCAAAGACATCCTGCTGCTCGGAAATAACTGCATCATCGCGAAACACAATATCGGTGAGTTGTCATAGTTCATATTTGTGTTATTATAATTTAATTCTTATCATATTTTAAGTAGTGTGCAAAAATATTGTATGCCTCTAGTTAGCAGGCAGAATATGACGCTTCTTTATGTATTGCTGTCTATCATCAACTTTATTACTCATAACCGCAATGAAGACATTTTGATTTTTTGTCTGTGTACACTCCGTACAGATTGTAGTGCTGATGGTTAGTTCTAATGGTTTTTCATCGTATTTTATCGGAAAACTTCGTATTTATTGTGCTCTCTCATTAATCTTCAGTACACATCGCATGTCGATTTTTCATTTTGACATTTGATACAAAATAAAAAAGTTTCGTGCCGTTGTATTTCGGCCACATTCTTACGCTACGCTCTCTCTACCACTCAATGTTTGACTGGCAGAGATCCCTTCAAGGATAAGTCGACCTTTCTACGCACTTTTTTAAGTTGTAAGCTTTATGTATTTCTTTTTTTTGTACAATAAAAGATTATAAACACAAATACGAAATTTAGGAACTTGAGAAATTAAAAATGACGAACGGATGGCTAGAGAACCTGACTACGAAGCTTGAGGTCCCGGGTTCGAATCCCGGCCGGGGCAGATATTTGTATGAATAATACGAATGTTTGTTCTCGGGTCTTGGATGTTTAATATGTATTTAAGTATTTATTTATCTATACTTAAGTATCTTTATCCGTTGCCTAGTGTCCATAGTACAAGCTTTGCTTAGTTTGGGACTAGGTCAATTGGTGTCAAGTGTCCCATGATATTTATTTATTTTATTTTTATTTATTTAATAATGTTATTATTTATGTGGGCAGACGGCCGAATGGACATAGACATCAGTATGATCGGCATGCGCGTGATGGACGAGATCGTGCGTCCTCTGCGGGACATCGACATCGACGACACGGAGTTCGCCTGCCTCAAGGCCATCGTGTTCTTTGACCCCAGTGAGTACCTGCACTTGTACCCCATTTTCTTATCTCTAAGTGTCGCGCATCACTTCGGAACTGCTGCAGTAGAAGAACCCCACATAATCCAGTTTTTTTCTTTTCTTTTTTTTAATTTATTTACTCATTTATGTTATACAAAAAATAAATTACAATTATACTTCGCCACACTGCAAAACAGTTTCATCGAATAAGGCTGGATTCCATAAGAAATCCATTTAATAAAAATAAAATAAAAAACTAGTTTACATTTACATTTCTGATTCGATTCCGTAGATAGAGAAACCCCAAGCATAACTCTCTACATAGCTCACTGAGCAACTGAGCCTATTTATAAAACCTATAGTGAATCACCACGTCTCGGACATAACGCACCCTTCGTGCAAGAAACGCGTAAGTCCTATTAGGTTTGTACGGTCGGTTCCCTAACTTATGTATCCACTTTTTCATACTAGTTGTATAGAAAAGTGGATACCTATGTTAGGGCACTGACTGTACAGGACTTACGCGTTTCTTGAACGAAGGGTGCGATAAGTAACGTGACACTAATTGATTACAGACGCGAAGGGCCTCTCGCAGCCGCAGAAAATCAAGCAGCTCCGCTACCAGGTGCAGATAAACCTGGAGGATTACATCAGCGACCGGCAGTACGACGGGCGCGGCCGCTTCGGGGAGCTGCTGCTGGCGCTGCCGCCGCTGCAGAGCATCACGTGGCAAATGATCGAGCAGATACAGTTCGCCAAGCTGTTCGGCGTCGCGCACATCGACAGTCTGTTACAGGAGATGCTGCTCGGCGGTGAGTATTGACTACGTCAGCAAACGGCAGCTCACGGATTTGTGTTAAATTAAATTATACACTAGAAGCTAGCTGGATATGTGGAATGACACAGTATGCTTTATCCCGATACTCACACAAGATCTTAAATAACACTGTTGTTTCTAAGATAATTATTTCTGTTGTTTCTTTAAAGTGTTGTTTCTAAAGTAACACTGTTGTTTCTTACATAACATTTGTTTCTAAATAGCACTTTGTTTACAGGTGTCGCCCCTTTGATGCTTCCATACATGTCATACATATATATTCCTGGGGTGCTAATGGTATACAGCAATAATAAGGCGACAAATATTGCTGAAGTGTGTAAGGGCAAGTTCTTATTTTGGCTTCACAAGATATGTGATAACAGTGATTCCTAAATCGGTGTGGCTGTGCCACGTTCCTATCACAAGCTAGGCTTAGGTAGCGTGCTTAGCTTACGGTCGATTTACTCCGGTCTAGGCACAGCGCTATGCCCGGGTGCCTCAGTGCTTAGGTAGAAAGATCCTGGGCCTACCAGTAATCTTCTGACCAATCCCGACCGATCAATAGGCTCCTGGCCGGTTCAGTTTGCCCGTGATCTGGCCTGGCACCCGCCGGACGTGGGGGCTTTGCCCCCACGAGGACCTCCACCATCCCCATAGTCCTGACCTCGGTTGCTCCATCATCTTACGACCGTTATTGCTGGGCAAGAGATACTCGCTCCATGTCTAGTTTATGCGCTCCGCTGTCTATGACATTACCAAGTGTACATTGTACTCTAGCGCTTACTAGACCCATATACGGAATCTACCCTGTATTGAATTGCGGACGTCCTTACACACTTCTTGATCATGGCAATTAACATTATATAGCAAAACACTCACCTTAGGTATCAGCCGAGTTTCAGGAAGGAACTAAACTCTCTATTCTAGGGCATCAGCTTAGTTCTTATCCATGGTTAATTCATTTGTAACGCCATTACTCTATACGGTAGTACCAACACACAAAATTAGACAAATAAGGAAAGGCAATGTGACCACATTACATATGTATTACATATAATTAGGACTGTGACACTTACCGAGTTTTATATGGCAAATCGCGCTGTGCGCGACACTCCCAAGGGGAAGAGACTTTCACTCTAGCATGGTTAACAGGTTCCGTGACAACTCCAGAATTTTCTCTCTGGCTCTTACAGCCGCGGCACGTCTTTCTTTGCCTGCAACAAAGTCTTGTCCAATGATATCCAAAGAACCCGTCCTTTCCATTGGGGTTTCGTCATCTCTCCCCAGTGCACTTTCTTCAACGTCTGGATCTGTTGGTTCCACAGGGTCCACAGTTTCTGATTCCTGAGGGTTTAATCGTGGCGATGTGACCGAACCATGTGTTGACTCATCGAAGGTTGTTTCGTGGTCCTTATTCGCTACCCTTTCTGGAGTATCAGTTTCAGGTATGGGATCGCTTTCGACCTCTAGAGGATAGAGATGTCCTATGGAACGTGGCAAAATGGAGTTGTCCACTTTAACCTCGGCTACTCTGCATTTTCCGTCGGTACTTTCCCTCATATCCACAATTTTGCCAACTTTCCAGTTAATTCTGTTTTTACTATCGTCCTTGATCTGTACTAGATCACCAATTTCTGGTGTTTTGTGTGATATTACTCTAGGTTGCTTGGGCTCAGACCGGAATCTCTCTCTTAGGCTTAGAAGATATTGTCCTATGAACATTTGTTTAATTTCTTCTAGGATCTTGAGCCCTCTTTTCCAACTAGTGATCAGGTCTATTTTTGCCTTTGTACCTACTGATGGCAGTTCTGCGTGTGACTCTTCCGTTGTAAGGCAAGTACCTAGACTTAAAAATTCAGCTGGTCGTAATATGTGTTCAACGTCAGATCCAATTTTTGTAAGTGGTCTTGAATTTACCACTGCTTCTACTTCCTTGATTATTGTATGGAGTTGACTGTCATTAATCAAGTGTTTATCGAGCGTTCGCTTAAGGCAGTGCTTTACTAGCGCCACAAGACGTTCATAAAACCCGCCATGCCATGGAGCCAGTTGCGGTATGAATTTCCATGAAATTTTGTTCTTGACACAAAATGGCTTCTCTATTATTTCACTTGTTAATTTGAAGTAGGTAGCATTATTTGAGTATATCTTCTTGGGAGTATTTCTAGTTGCTGAAAACCGCCTAATTGCCAGAAGGCATTCTTCTGCAGTCAGGTCGTTGACGACTTCTAAATGAATTGCTCTTACTGTCAGGCATGTGAATAATGCAATCCACCTTTTGACCTTTCCACTTGGGGTGCTGACAAACAGTGGACCGAAGTAATCAACACCAGTATAAGAAAATGGAGTCGTATACGTCACTCTTTCTGCTGGTAGAGCCGGTGTTGGTGGTAATTTGTAAGGCCCACCTCCATGTTTGATACATACTGAACACCTTCGAATAACTTTCTGTACTTGAGCCTTGCCTTGCGGTATCCAGTATTTCTTTCTTATTATGCCGAGGGTATGGGAAGCTCCAACGTGATAATTACTTTCATGGGTTTCTTTAATTATGTTGTTTGTAAATTCTGATTCTTTAGGTAGGAGGATTGGATACTTCATTTCATAACTCCATGATGTATTTGCCATTCGTCCTCGTGACCTCAACAGACCATTTTCATCCATAAATAGATCTAAGTTCCTTGTCAGGTGTGTTTTCTTTCCTGATAATTCCTCGGGAAAGTGTTCCTTTTGAATCCTTTTTATCTCAACAATGGTTTCATCCACTGGGCCCATCTCTATATCTTGAGATGTTGACTCTAGCTCGTCAAGCTCCATAATTTGATCTGAGAATTGGGCTGTGTCAGATATCTCTTTTGTGCCCAATGGATCTTCACCTGGAACACCTGGATTCTGATCCGGGTCCTCCCCAACTGAGAGAACAGTGTTGTGATGGTTCTCGTAGTGTCGAGATTCAGGCCACTTTGTTTCATCATATTTAAGAAATTCGGGTCCGTTGAACCACAGCTCCCTTTTTTCTTGCCAGGTTTCGGGTCTAGTTGCTACGTCGGCTGGGTTGACCTTCGTGTGAATGTAATACATTTTTGCTTCTGGTACATTTTCTTTAATTTCTTTGACTCTGTTGGTCACAAATGGAGGCAGAAGTTTATTAGATCGCATCCATCCGAGAATGACTAGACTATCCGTCCACAGGTACTCTCTTCTGATTGGTAGGTCTATGTTTGATCTTACATATTTAACTAACCTGCTTGTGATTAGAAAACCAAGTAATTCCTGCCTCGGGATATTAATATTTTCTTTATCTTTGCTCTGTGTTACATGAGACTTACCCATTACAAATGATACGGATGTTCCCTGTGTACCTGACATTCTGATGAATACTATTGAAGCGAAGGCAGACTTTGATGCGTCAGCAAATCCGTGAAGCTCATATTCAGTGTCAGAATCTGATGTCATTTTTCCAAGTTGTCTTGGGATTTCCACTTTAATAGAAGTCTTCCAGTTCTCAAGAATACCTTTCAGGGTTTGAAGAACTTCAACAGGTAACACGGTATCCCATTTCAATTTTTGATTGCAAATGTCTTGAAATAGAAGTTTCATGGGTAAGATTAGTGGACATACAAACCCACAAGGGTCATATATCCTTGCCAGTGTTCGAAGAAGTTTTCGTTTTGTATCAACAGGAGAAACTGGATTCAAATGATGATCTGTTATATTTAGGGTTAATGTATCTCTGTTTACATTCCACAACAACCCAAGAACTTTAACTTCATTGGTTTGATTTGCTTGAAGTTGCTTCGGGATGGAGTCCATGAATTCTTGATTATTTGAGACCCAGTCTCTAATGTTCATTGACATCTCCTGAAAGGCCATTCTAGTTTTACTGAAGATGTCTTGTGCTTCCTGTATTGAATCAGCTCCAATAACTAAATTATCAACATAGCACTTCTCGGCTATTGATCTCATTTGCTCATCTTTAGATTGGTTCATATGGTGTTTAATGGTAGCTGTTAGAAGAAAAGGACTTGCTATCACTCCAAAGGGAACTCTGCAGAATCGAAGACATAACAAATTATCGTCTCTAACTTCTTGATTAATATCTTTTAACCATAGGAAGCGTGTGACGTCTCGGTCTTCTTCTTGCAACCCCACTTGCAAGAAGGCCTTTTCTACATCTGCTGTCATGGCTATACTCTTAGTCCTGAATTTAATCAAAAGAGAAGTTAGGCTCTCTAGCATGTATGGTCCACTGTAGAGACATTCGTTGAGACTCTTGTTTCCTGATGTCTTGGCTGAAGCGTCGTACACAATTCTGCCCTTTTTTCCTATTTGTTTAACCATATGGTGCGGGAGGTAGTGAATTGGATGATCAGGTTCTGTATTGGTTTGTGACTCTACTATTTCTATAATACCCAACTCTAGTTGTTCTTTCAGAATCTCGTTGTATTCATTTAGTGACTCTTTATCTAATCTCCTCATAAGTGATTTTAATCTTCCCAAAGCCAATCCAAAGTTAGATACTAACTCCGGTGGGTGTTGTATCCATGGCCACTTTACCTCATATCTATTCTGTTCATATTGTACTGAGGTGTTGAACTGGTGTACTGCTTCCTCCTGCCGGGTGGTCTTTGGAGAGTCTGTTATACCCAAGTTTTCTAAGGACCATAGAAATTTAATATCCACATATCTTAATGGCAAATCTGGCTCTGAGAAGTATGGACAGCCTTGCGTATAACACTGGCAGTATGTAGTTACAGACAGTACCTCATCATTGTCTTCAATGTAAACATTGCCAGAAAGAATGTATCCAAAATCAGTATCAATAAGGTACAAATTATTAGAGATCTCAATTTTATCATTACGCATGAATGAACAGTAGAAATCATTTCCGATGAGCAAATCAATCTTTTCACCAACTGAGTCATCATCTGCGTGTATATCAACTTGCGAGCAATCGAGTTTTGCTATCGGTACTCTATCTGTGATATGTGGTACAATGTTTACTTGTATAGTGCTTCTAATGCCACGTTTGGTAAGTATTGTCACTGTAGTGCAAGGACTAGTTGTTTCTTGAGGAGACGGGGATCCGAAGGTGTAAATGATTAGCTGATCCATAGATATTATTGGTAAGCTAAGAGCATCAGCCAGTTCTTTTGTTATATAGCTTCGTTGACTGCCGCTATCCAAAAGAATTCTACTATCCTTGAGTTTATTACTGACTTGAGGATTTTGTAACTGCACCACCGCCGTCTGTAAAAAGGTAAGTCCATGAGTCATATTACATATAATTTTTGGAGTTTCAGTCTTCTCCTCATCTTCCTCACCTTTGACCTTAATGCAGAGCCACTGGACATGCCCTTTCTCTCCGCAGCGGAAGCAAGTTACATTTTTTCGGCATTCCTCAGTTTTGTGGTTTTTTCCTAGACAATTGAGGCAGCGCCCATGAAGTTGAGTCTTGCGAGCTTCTACTGTACTGAACTTTCTACAATCTTTGCTTGCATGGTTGCTTAATCCACAAAAAATACATGAGCGTCTGGGTTTTTTAGCTACCGGAGCAGTAGATACCGGTTCCAATTTTCGTTTTCGTTCAGGTCTCCGTTGTGTGTGCTGGAACCGTTTAAAATTTCCCTTTTGGGTCCTGATGTGAAGTGCTTCTGCTGTGGCCACAACAGGTCCAGCCTTGAATGATGATGCATCCGTGTCAGTAATCATAGAAGATGACTTTTCCATTGCTGTTATTATCTTGTTAAGGTTCTTCCTTATTGCTGTCAGTGTAGTACCCTCGGTAGCCTCGGATAGGTGGTGTTCATGCACCACTTTGTCAGGAAATTTTCTTAACACCATAGCACGGAAGTAGTTTCCATTCACTGGCTCTCCTAAATTTTCCAGGATTCTTAAATGCCTCTCAATTTCATTTAGTGTGCTCCTACAACTTGTACTGTTGTACTCTGCTCGTTGTAGATTATTCAGTTGAGTGTAGTGTGCATCTATCAGAGCATCCTTTGATCCGAAGCGATTTTTGAGAGTATCTATTGCAATCATATAGTTGTCGTCGGTGACACCTAAACCTGATAAAGACTCCTTAGCTAGTCCACTGAGACTCCCCAGTAAGTAAGCCATTTTTTCTGAGTCTGCAATGTTTCTCTCATGGATGCTAGCTCTGAACCTGTCCCAGAACTCTGTCCACTTTAAACAATCTCCACTGTAGGATGGCAGTTCAAGCTTTGGCAGTCTTGTTGTAGCGGAGGCAGCTCCTTTCTCTTCTACTGCATGTTGTACGGAACTCAGTGAATCCTCAATCTCAGAACATAAGCTTTCTGCCTGTAATTGGATAGCCAGAGCTGGACTTACTATATCCAGTTTTGGAGTTGGTAGCTTCATAGTATATTCCTTTATTTCTACATCCAATTTATTTACCAAATCCGATAATTGTCTTACTAATCTTTTAGCCCTATCATATTCCATCTGGTTGCTTTCATATTCCTGTTTTGCTGAAGCTATGAGTGTCTCCAGGCTAAGTTTTCTCAACTCTATCCGTTTCTCTAGAATTTCTTCCATTTTGTTATGATTGATCTCCTTTTGGGTGTTGTATTAATTTTCTTTCAAAGTAAAGTACTACGAGAGTAATGGCGGCTACCATAATAAGAGCGCGCCAAGTTCTTATAAGTACTTGTCTTGCTTTTAATACAATTTCTTGCGCTTCTTTGACTAGAACAATACAAATAACGATGCTTCAATAATGTAATAAATCGAACGACAACTAAATAAGTTTCAACAAGGCTTTCTTTTGAATTATTTTGTTTATACTGTAAGTAGGTATTTTCTCAACTTATCGAAATACCAAGACGTGCTTCACTTACCATT
Source organism: Choristoneura rosaceana (assembly GCA_037349165.1). NCBI lineage: Eukaryota > Metazoa > Arthropoda > Insecta > Lepidoptera > Tortricidae > Choristoneura > Choristoneura rosaceana. The sequence goes on along the minus strand of JAZBNJ010000038.1, from coordinate 7,465,333 downwards.
GGATGTCCATGTAAGAATTGCCGGAAAACACTTAACTATCACTTTTCTTAGCAAATTTCGTACTCACTCACGATACACAAGCCTGAAACGCAGTTTTCTTACAATATTTTCATTTTTCACACAAACTTTGAACTACTCGCCGCTGAATTGCAATACAGATAAGGATAACATCTACAAGTCGTCGCCATGCCACAGAGTAAGAAATTATTGCTCCAGTCCAGTTTGGTACAATATACCAACATAACAACCATTCCAAGAAATCGTGTTTACAATTTAGTTTTAATACTTAAATTATATTGATATCATTATTTCGCTTAATATTAGGTAAATATCCGACATATAATTTCTTCATTTTATAATTTACTAATAATTTATTACTAAATAAGGTAAATAAAACGATAACGGATGTTGACACCTCTCCTCTCAAAGGTACAACACTAAAACCATAAACAACGATACTATTCTTTTTAATAGGACATAAGGCAAAGGAACCTGACTCACGCAGCCCTGTTGTACAGTACCTTTCGATGGATAAGGAAGAAAGGAAAATAATAAGAATACTCATAAGGACCGTCGTAGAATTTTAATAAGAAATGATGACCTTCAATGTTATCATTAGTCATATTTAATAGTAATTTTCTGTCAACGTATAGGATTCGGATATTAGCGATGTTGACAAAATTCTTTGCTTCGCGTACGAGAATAAAAGAGGGTTGACAAAGAAATAGCCAGAACTAATCGGGCTACTCTCTATCAAATATCCCAGCATTCTCCACCATTTTTGTCGCCCCTTTGATGCTTCCATACATGTCATACATATATATTCCTGGGGTGCTAATGGTATACAGCAATAATAAGGCGACAAATATTGCTGAAGTGTGTAAGGGCAAGTTCTTATTTTGGCTTCACAAGATATGTGATAACAGTGATTCCTAAATCGGTGTGGCTGTGCCACGTTCCTATCACAAGCTAGGCTTAGGTAGCGTGCTTAGCTTACGGTCGATTTACTCCGGTCTAGGCACAGCGCTATGCCCGGGTGCCTCAGTGCTTAGGTAGAAAGATCCTGGGCCTACCAGTAATCTTCTGACCAATCCCGACCGATCAATAGGCTCCTGGCCGGTTCAGTTTGCCCGTGATCTGGCCTGGCACCCGCCGGACGTGGGGGCTTTGCCCCCACGAGGACCTCCACCATCCCCATAGTCCTGACCTCGGTTGCTCCATCATCTTACGACCGTTATTGCTGGGCAAGAGATACTCGCTCCATGTCTAGTTTATGCGCTCCGCTGTCTATGACATTACCAAGTGTACATTGTACTCTAGCGCTTACTAGACCCATATACGGAATCTACCCTGTATTGAATTGCGGACGTCCTTACACACTTCTTGATCATGGCAATTAACATTATATAGCAAAACACTCACCTTAGGTATCAGCCGAGTTTCAGGAAGGAACTAAACTCTCTATTCTAGGGCATCAGCTTAGTTCTTATCCATGGTTAATTCATTTGTAACGCCATTACTCTATACGGTAGTACCAACACACAAAATTAGACAAATAAGGAAAGGCAATGTGACCACATTACATATGTATTACATATAATTAGGACTGTGACACTTACCGAGTTTTATATGGCAAATCGCGCTGTGCGCGACAACAGGCGCGTGTGCCGAGCCACTGTTGTTTTTTAAACGACACTGTTTTTTTCTAAAATAACACGGTTTTTTCTTAAATAACACTTGTTTCTAAGATAATTCTGTTGTTTCTAAAATAACACTGTTGTTTTTAAAATAACACTATTGTTTTTAAAATAACACTGTTGTTTTTAAAATAACACTGTTGTTTCTAAAATAACATTGTTGTTTTTAAAATAACACTGTTATTTCAATAAAAACACTGTTGTTTCTTACATAACATTTGTTTCTAAAATAGCACTGTTGTTTCCAGGCGCGTGTGCCGAGCCAGTGGCGGAGCAGCAGCAGCAGCAACAACAAGAGGGCATGAGCACGGCGAGCTCGCCGCCGGCGCAGGCCGCGTCGCCGCCGCTCGTGCCGCAGCTGCCCGACGCCTCCATGTTTGAACCCATGCCCTTCAAGCAGGAGCCCAATATGTAAGCGAACACATGATCCCATTGTTGTAACTTCGACGAAGCTCTGACTCAAGCTCATGTTAAAGTACTTAGGAATTCCGAAAAATTTCTTCTCAGTGCAGCTCTATAATATTTGTCTCTAGCTCCAGTGGCTGTACATTGTCAGTCACATGGTACTGTCAATTTATTTATGAGGCTGAGTCGGAGGTTCTGAGCACACTGCCAAACGCGACCGAATATCGATGTGGTTACCCTCGCTGTTTCAATTACTAACAAAACTTTTTCCGCGTAGTTTCCGCGCTTATGTGTTATATCAGCTAAATACGTCGGGACTTCGGTCGTGTATCTTCGGCACAGATGTAGAGATCCGTCTGCTCTTACCATTATTGATCACTTAGCTTACGTGTAAGCTTGTCCTATTTAGTAAGGTACCTTGTGATTGTTTTCAAAACACGTTACTGGGGTCATGTGACCCTGTTTATTTTGTATGCGTTCAACTGTTTTACGTGTCCCTGTCACTGGCTCATATTATTCAGACGCGATGGATATCTCTAAGAAGGTAGCGAATCAGCGACACGAACATGTTGTTTTTATTTTAAAAAAAAGTGAAGATTCCATCGCGCCTGATGGTTCAACCAAATATTATATGCTTTAGTGCTTATATTAATGTATTGTGGTAGAGGGGCGGGGCTTTTTATTTTATTATATTTGTATTTAAATTGTTCCCCTATTACGCCGAAACGATGCTATAATTTAAAAAAAAAGTATAAAATTAGTTTAATCATGATTATGTAATTGTCTCTCTCTCTTTAATAGCTATTATGAATTTATTCATTTCAAAGATCTCACCCATCCGGATTCATATATAATAAAAAATGGGCTTCAATTTGCGGAAAAAAATCATTTCTCTGAACTAAAACAAACTATGTTTTAATTCGTAAGCTCGCCTGAGATCGCGACCTAATAAGGTTTATTTTAGTTCATTGTTTCATACTGTATGCAATTATTATGTCGCATTATTCACTATTCAATAATGGGCGCTAGTTTGTATTTAGTTTTAGACTTTCCACACTTAAGGCGCGACCACATGCAAGTCGCTCGACGCTCGTTTCCAATGTCAAATCTGGTCACGTGACATATAGCGATAAAGCTGAAAATGTTGAGCTTTATCGTTGAAAAAAAAACTTCAATTTCGGAAAAAACACTTTTTTTATCCACTGCATTTCTTTTATTTGTACCACTGCTACAAAATTAGATAAGCTTTTAAGACCAAGATCATTCCTGCAAGCAGCCACGTTGTCGCTGCTGCTCGACGCGGCGACTTGGACGCTACTTTTTTGAGTCGCGGGAAATTCAAAATCACATTAAAAATTGGGTCACTGAACCAAATTTATCGCTGCAAACGAGCGACGAGCGACTGTATGTGCCCGCACCTTTAGTTTTTGTAATTTTATTTTATTTATTGTTCAACCAGGAGCCCCGAACATACTTCGCGGATAATGAAGAGTGCAGACATAATACTGTTATAATACTAGCAGCCTCCTGGAAAATGGGCGTCAAAATGTGCCTTTCGCACTCTTACTCCTTGCAGAGTAGCTGACTGCAGCTATCTTCAGTATACATGCAATCAGACGAGAGTCTGTACGTGCTTCAGTCACGTCTGAAGTGCCTGAAAGTGTCAATATGGACCATATTTATATAAATCGCACTTTATATTACGCCGTGCGACACAAAATTATTTTCGACTGTTTTTATAAATGTTATAGTATGATAAATGTCGGTAAGGGCTTTACAGCCCAAACCTTTACTCTAATTATGTGGTGCCTGTATTTTGTAGAATTTGTACACATAGGTGTAGGTATCCATTTTGCCCAATATCAAAGTTTTTTATTTATACATAGTTTAGATGTAAGCATAGGTACTCCTAAGTGCAATTTATTTCTGTATAACTCGGCTGTGTGACTCAAAATGTATTGTGAACAAAGAACTTCGATAAATTTACCAGTTACTGTAGGTTCTAAAGTTATGTTTGTCAGCGTTTAGTTTTCTTTTACGAATATTGTAAAACGTATTTATAAATAAAACAGTTGACCTTCTTGAATATTAGTTAAGATCAGTAAACTAAGGTGATGGTTTCAATGACTTTTTACCACTGTATTGTTTAAAATTCTCATTTGAGTCAAACGGTTCCGTTTGTAGGCATTTTGTTATTCAATATAAAATGTGAAACGCGTGATTTTTAGTGGACTGAACGCTTCCTTGTTGTTATGATTTTGTAGTCCGTATACTATACCAATGCTATGAAGTGCTCAAAGTATCCTAATTAAGACGGAAACGCGTCGTTTGCCATATTGCGGTGAAAGTTATGTACGTATTAGAGATTTAGTATGAAGTGTTTATGGGTTTTGAGTCGTAGTTGTTACGTTTGAAATAGGTGCCTTATTGTCCAATCAGGTGAATTGTTGAAAATGTACATACTATGTTATGATTTTTAGTAGAATATATTTTAATAAATAATCTGTTACAATAACTACGGCGTTTTATTCTGACAATTTTATACTATAGTGTTACATATAAATTTACTAAAAAAGTCGGTGTCTTAACTGCCTGGCTTCTCTTTAACGTCCATGTACCCTTTCCTTCGGTCGCCGCGGTTCTTGCAGTACAGAAACAGAATTGATAGCGCCGACACCGCAGACATGGCAAGCAGGGGTATGTATACAGAAAGCATGATAGTTCACTTTCTGCTTATTGATTCAGCAAATTGCTTACACGATTATATAAATAGTTGTAACTTTCACTACGTATATATAAAAATTGCGCATAGTACTGATGAAGAACGATAACATTCTGACAGCCGACGTCAGTCTTTAAACAATCAAGAAAAAGAAATAATGAGGTATCATTCATATCAAATCAATTTATGGTTAGAAAAATAACGATATATAGATATCTATACAGATATCTATGAATATCGGAATAGTTAAAGTAGCAGTATGGTGTTGCATCAGTTTAATCTGATCTTATTTATCTTCGCAACAATGCGTTAGAAGTAGTAAGATATATTTCGCTATTTTGTAGATCAGTAGGTACCTACTACTTTCATTGACATCTATTTTTTTAAATTATGTACTTGTTATGTACATACTAGACTGCATGTTTCTGACATCAAAACAGCATCAAAACGGCGCAGTCCGGTGAAGAGTTAACTATGGTTTGTTGACGTCCGTGACGGGTTGTGTCCATAGAGGTAGGAGAGTAGGTACAATAGAGCCATAGAGGTATGAGGTTGTGTCAATGTAATATTGATGATTGATGCGCCACGCGTTTTGTTGTAAACAACCAGTCTAGTGCCGTAAGGTACTATAGGTACCTACTATGGCCACTGTTACACATGCTCGTTAGTAGTAAGAGAGCTTGCTACTATCGAGCAAATGCTACCTAGTAGCATGTGTGAACAGGACATGCTACTATCGAGCATGGTTATTAGTGGCATGCTCAAGACGGGGGTCGAAGGGGAAAAGGCAATAAGCAAGTGTGAACGCGTTTGCTTCAGTCATGCTTATAAGCATGCTAGTAACGAGCATGTGTAACAGTGCCTTTAATACTCTTTGGGTACTTACGGCTGTTATACAGAACTGAATATGTCATCGAGTTCGAGTGCCGGACCGTCAGAGACGGACGACAAAGATTCGAATGCCTATACTTTTTCCTATTTCGATGAAATTGATGTTGCAAGTGCAACATGCTACTTAATAAAAATTTGGATAATAAGGAACTATGCATGTTCCAAATGCAATTGTTACCACACAACTGTTGAAAAAGCTGCGTCAGTATTTTCTCTTATAATTTTAATTCTTTATTTATTTTTTAGTAATTAAAAAAACGTATGGAACTAGCAACTGTTCTTTATTTACATATAATAACTGCACTTGTTACATTATTGTAAAATATTCCATTTAGATTTAAATGACCTGATGATGATGACTGTTTTGGAACATGGTTTGGCTGACTTGTACTTAAATTAAGAATGTCAATATACGCAACATAATACTTGTGAAATGTTATCATATTTGACTTATAGTCAAAATACCACAAACGGAACTTATCTATCACGCTAAGACATAGTCATATTTACCTCGACGTTTCAACCAAATTATAGTGACCGTGGTCACGAGTAGACTGAAGTGTAGGGTGTCAATTATATCTATCCCGGTTATAAGCTGTCGTCTTCATGGAATCCTGTTATAAATAAGTGTCGGCGTCGGGATGAATGTTCGGAGGGACAAAACGTTGTTAGTGTTGTACGTCGGTGTGATGGGGTGACAAATAAAAATTAACAAGAGCGGGTAGTTCGAGATACGAGTGCCGGTACCTTTTGTGATCAAGTGCGGGTAGTTCGAAGTACTCGCGCTGCTAAGCAGAAGGGCTACTCCGAAACACAACGTTCGAAGTTCGTGTTGTGCGGTCTCTCTCACACTTATACTATTTAATACGAGAGCGAGAGGGATCGCACGACACGAACTTCGAACGTTGTGTTTCGGAGTAGTCCTTCAGACTTGACACTCTACACTTCAGTCTACTCGTGAAACGTCGAGGTAAACATTACTCGTGTGTTTTAGCGTGATAAGTCCCGTTTGTGATATTTTGACTATGAGTGAAAATCACAAAAGTTTAAAACATCGAATTGGACTTTTAGGTACTGTTCAGTTCTGAAGAAAAAGAAATCAAAAAAAATAATAACACCTAGAAAATATGCATCACACAGGAATAAATAACTTAATTATTCCTTTTTTTCTTAATTTAGACTTGACTAGTTTTTCACAATAATTTTTAACAATTTACAAAAATACATTTTATTTTCACGTATCATACGCCGATTATAATATTTCCATTAAAAATGTTCCTTTTAGAAAAATGAGTTTTTGGTAAAAATTTAATTTTTAATATAAGCTTTTTTGCTGACTGTACTTTTTGTCAACTTTACTTGCATTGTCACCTAAACTACATTTGCATACCAAATATCAAGTTGATGTCATTAATCGCCGAAGAGCCTGTCCTGCAGAGACGATCCTGGCCAAACTACTAAGATGTCACTACCAGATTATTTTATTGCTATTCATATGTATACATAAGTATGCCAAATTTCAAGTCAATCTGACTACTGGAAGTTGATCGAATTTAGCTTGCAAGATTTGACTACAGACAATGGGACAGGTGAAACGAAATAAAAGTTTGTGACAAAATTTAATCCTTGCAAACCACTTAAGTCTTTGTCCAATTTTTATTTTGATTTTTGTTTGTTTGGACAAGAAACTAATATTTATATAATAAATTTTCGTGTAAAATGTTAACAGTACCTCAGTAATAAACTTAATCATTAAGGGTAGTAAAAACGTCCATAATTTCATTGTGAATGCATGCATGGCGACGGCAATTTAAGGTTCGTTCAGTCTACAGATGTCATCGATGCGTATTATATACGTAGCTTCGCAAGGAAGTCTACGCAACAGGGTAAGGTTGCAACGTCGTTATTCCGTACTAGGCTCGCCAATTATATCCTACGGCACGGCGAGGGAGTGAGCGATGCGCGAGGCCAATCAACTTTTTTACCGACACTAATCTGTCCGGGACATTTTTCAAACAATTGCAGATTTTTGTAAGTAAACATATTTTTTCTATAATTTAATAGATGGTGTACATGAATACATACCATCCTACGTAAGTTCAACCCATTAAACCGTGAAATATCTTGTTGGAAGTACAATTTTTTTGCTAACGCCAGAGACAATTTTGGTAACGCAGGAGACGCCCAAAGTGTCAGTAAAATAGTTGGTTGGCCCACGTGGCAAACGTAAGCGCTGATAACGTGCGCGACTGTCACTTGCATGCCGCGGGCTGTAAGACATACTTAACTAGACGAACTTAAATAAGTATCCCAAAGTGAGCTAAGCCAAAGCTTTGTTAGAGCGGCAACGCTGTCGCGTGGTGTCGGTGCCGACGTAGCAGAACCCGGTGTCAATGCCGTGCTCGCGCAGGTAGTTCATCCACTGAATCTGCTTCATCGATGAGTGGTCGTTATCTGACTTTACTTCCACGAATTTTATCTGTAAACATGTGTTTATGTTGTGTACCCTTTATAGCAAACAAGTTTTTAGTAAAAAAAAATATTTTTAATACAAGCTGGTTTTGCTGGCTCTACTTTTTATCGACTTTACTTGCAATATTGCCTAAACTACATTTCCTTGGGATTTTAACTATCTCCATACAGAATTTCGTCTAAATCGGTTCAGTGGTTAAAGTGTGAAAAGGTAACATAGTTCCCGCGGGATAGCGACAAACGAAGTCTACGCGGGCAGAGTCGCAGGCAACAGCTAGTTGGTAGTATAGATGGATTTCTCTTATATGGTGTCCCACTAGTACAGGGTGGAAAGTTGAGATGGGGCAGCAATACTGGGTTAAGGCAATAACTTTAGTTAAAATGTTCTGTAGTTAGTTGTCTACATACTGTTTAATTTTCTTTAAGCATAAAGGATTCATATAAAAAAAAAAACAATATGCATTGCATGCAACCACATTAGTACCCTAGGAACTGTAATGGAAAAAGTTTTTTTTGATTTATGGGTCTAACCTTAGTTGGTCTCAAAGAGTGTTTTAATCCTAGATAGAAATGGGACCGATTGGCATTAAAACAAAAAGTCAAATCTGTCGATTTTCTCGCTGACTGTACATTTTACCAAAAATCTATGAATGTCGATTTTCATCACTCAAAAAGTTAGTAAAAGTCTCCTAAGAGCATTTTCGCGTAGCAGCAAGGGATCTAGTAGCTGCCCTTGCTGCCCCATTTCAACTTTCCACCCTGTATAGTTGGATTCATCTAATGGTGTCTTCGGGTGTAATGCTTTACCGGCCCGGATAACACCGACATGGAAATACCGACCCTGTTTTTCGTGTACACGCCCATAGAAGCTCCTGTCAGTTTCTATGGGCGTGTACACAAAAAACAGGGCCGGTATTTCCATGTCGGTGTTATCCGGGCCGGTATAGACTATCACCCGTGTCTCCCAAGGCATGTAGGTACAGTCGGAGTAAAAAAGGTTCGTCACCCTAAGATCTATTTTCCTTTGCTCAGTATGAGCGCTAATCTGCTTTACCGATTGAGTAGGACATACTGCGTCAACCTGTCAACCAGCTAAACATAATCAGGTGACCATAGCAACCTGCCACTACACCTTGACACTGACAAACACTGACAATTAAATAGAACATTTTTTGATTGAAACCTTCACGAAGTAGTTTATTAAAAAGGTTTTGTATTGATATGAAACTAGATATATGTCAGAGGTGTATACTATTTTAACCCTTGTTATAATGTCAAGTAAGTATAATTTGATATGCACTTGTCTACTTAGTACTTTGGCTTCAAAACGTACTAAGAGTCTATGACTTTGTAAAGGAATCAAATTAATAACTGACGAAGGTTTTCCTACACCCACTGTACCTCTTTGTTGTGAACGTTCCAGAGCGTGACGTCGGGGAAGCCGCTGTGCGCGTAGCGGTAGTGGCGCGCCAGCCGGCGGCACAGCGCCGCCAGCGCGCGCGCGCCCGCGCAGCGCGCCACGTCGCGCACCGCGCACCAGCTTATGCTGCGGTTTATGCCTGACAGCTCATCTGGAAATATACAAATATAATACTAGTACCATATAAAATACTAGTGCCATATAAAATACTAGTGCCATATAGAATACTAGTGCCATATAAAATACTAGTGTTTACCCGCGGCTTCGGTAATTATGTAATTAAGGTGAAATTCTGGGATATCATTAAATTCCTATGAGAATTCTTAAAAATTAGATCGTGGTCTTTATTGACGTTGCATTGTAAGCAACACTGTCTCACAAACTGCTCATTTTACCACACGGAAAAGATGGGTCCGTCCTATTGTAAAATCGGGCACGGCTCACTTTACAAGCACATATGCAAAAACTCAATAATAGTACAAGAACTTACGTTCCGGCCTTGTATTCCAAACATCTTCCATCATTTTCAACACTTCCATCTCTGAAGACTCTTCTATGAGAGTGAGTCGGTCGTCGATGATTGTCTGTCTGTTCACGTAAAAACTTTCCGAGAACAGATCTAGCGGGTACACCTGGAAGTGAGACAGAAATATGCCGCGAACTCCACGCGGCTTGGAGTAAATGATGTCCCAGAACAGGAGGAAGAATATTGTTGTTATAATCCTGCCCTCCCAGTGCTCGCCTGTGAAAGACATTTTACTCTATAGTTGTGGTATGAACATATCGTCACTAGTTTTAAAAGAACTCGTAGCTCAAAATAGATAATTTTTCAGAGTGAACTTTATAGACATTAATCAAGGTTCAATTTTGTTGACCTATTGATTTTAGATCATTCCGATTCAGATTTTAGAGAAACTGCGGATATAAAATTAGTTACCGTGTGTAAATTTGCCAGTAGAGATGTAGTGGGTAATAGCAAACTCTTCCACACATTGAATAATTCTGCCTTCTGAAGTTTTCGTCTCGAATCTCGATTTGCCTTTTGACGTGTTCCTTAAAAACAAAAAGTTTTGGTTTTTATTAATAATTCACCTGTTCTCATGCATTCATAGTTGTGTTTTTTCAAGTTTGTAGTTATAAAAAACTGTTGTGCTTCGTAGTAAGTGTTAGTTGTTACTGAACAACTAGACTAAGTCTTGGAGCCTTAGGGCCTTTTCACATCTATCAATGGTTAATTTGGGCTGACTTTTACTTTTAATATTTCCATTGTAATAATTAAAAAACACGCTTTAATGCTAACTGCCTAACTTCGCCATCGTCAGACCATAGAAACCACATTTGGTGAAAATACACTCTAAAACCATTCTAACCATTCCGTTCCAGCCATTGCCTGCCTAACTACTTCATCATCAGACCCTGGAATGTTTCATTTTCAAGATACACCACATGACTATCCGAACAAGTCCGAACATGGCTAGCATGGCATGGTTCTGTCTTGGAACTTGAAGTTCCAATATCTAGCTTCCGAGTTCATCAGTCCAGCTCCATGGTACCATATTATTGTATTGCCATCAGAACTACGCATACCTGCTAATTTGGGTATCAATACAATAATAAGAAGAGGTTGAATATCAAGTCGAAAGATTGTTACATACATATTTACATAGATATATACAGAGTTACAAATGAAGCCAATATAAGCATGTTATTAAACTTACTCCATCGGTTGTTTGTATACATGGTCAGCGTCCAAATTTTTCTCTAAAATGTGGTCCTTATTAGCATGTTCAAGTAATTCTGTTTTCAAGTGTTCACTGATCTTGTTGGTTTTCTGCCGAGCTATTTTAACAGCGCGACGTCGCATCAAATCCTTTTCTTCTTCAGATAAATTGGACTTGAAACCTTCTAGTAAAACCTCAGCCGCCTAAAATAATAAACAAATTATTGCATTATACACGCGCTTACATAATCGTAACCACAAACTCTTTCTAGCAAACAATACGAGATACTCCTTAGGAAGCTATTGTCGCTCAGTCTAGAGTTTTTGCTAATAATGCAAAATTTAAGGACAGTAAAGAAATCTACCTCACACCTCTGATGGAAGCGCAGCTTAAGGGGCTGTTTTACCACCTATTGATTAATGTTAACTGACGGTTAAATGTCATGCCCTCTCTGTCTATTCGAACAAAACAAATAGAGACTAGTCAATGGGTGGTGAAACAGCCCCTAAATGTACGAAGCAAGCCAAGGAGTATTATTAAAATGTGTATATTTATAGTAGGTAATTATTAACCTGATCACACCGGTGAAGTAGACTGTGCAATATCAACGCCTTTTCTGCATACCAGCCTGCTTTTTTGTGTTGCCGGAATGCGGTTTGGAAAATCAAACGCGTGAGGATATCTAAGGCCAACTCATAGTTCTCGGCAGTCTTCTCTTTCTTCAATTCTTGTATCCCTGAGTCGAGAATTCTTATGTACAAGTACGCAGGTGTAAACCTTCGCAGCCAAGTTGGAAGAGCTTTGTAACTGTGGACATAAGACAATAATTATTTCCATACCTAACAAAACAGTCGCAGTCAGTATTTACGAGTACATTTCTGCAATAAAGCGCTTCTATATAGTACCACAAAGTCCACCATCTTTGCGGTATTTAATTATTTAAAATTAATTTTAAATATGGAAAGCAAATTATGTCTGATCTCTGATCTGCCATACACTAGATTGGTTTTAATATTAATAACACTTACCGGGACATTTCCTCGCTTGAAATTGCTTTAAAAGCAATGAATACCCTCTTGACCAGATTGGACTTTGCAACAGAGCTTGTCTCACTTAGAAATTCTTCATTAATAGTATGTGCAACCATGTATCTTAAAAAAAACATAATATTTATAATCCTTACTACAATATTATAAATGCGAAAGTAACTGTCCGTTTGTTAGGTCTTCACGCTTAAATCGCTAAACCGGTTAAGATGAAATTTGGTATAGAGATAGTTTAAGACTCTGAGAAAGGCATAGGATAGTTTTATCCAAAAAAATTGCACAATTACCGCGGGATAGCGATAAATAAATTCTGAACAGTCGCGGGTAACAGCTAGTATAAAATATATCTTTAGACAGTGAATTATTTTCTTATTGGTTTGAAATACAAATTTAAATAAATATGCTTTTAAATCAATTGAAACTTGGCTCTACTACTATCGAAATATAATCAAATCATCACTATATGTAGCAATTTATGATCAAAAAAGGCTTATTTAAATTATCTAGTACTTGAAATTTCACCTACAATAGCAAACAAAATTATGTCAAAATAAATTTAATACCTTTCAAACTCGTCTTTGTTTTCAAAAACAGCACTAGCGTTGTCTAGTTTCATGTCCCTATCAACAGGATACGATTCTCTGTTTATTTTGTCATGTATCAGCGCCAGTTCCAACTTTTTCTCCCTGATCATGGTATAGTCCATGCCAAGGTACATCAGAACATACAGCTTATTCAGAGTGCTTCGAGCGAAGTCTGACAGTTTGTAGCAAGAGCCCGCCTTTGCTCTCATGCTGAGGAAGGAAAAGAATAAATTTTCAAGCTATAATGATAAAATACTCAATTTGAAACAACTGCAATGACTTCTATTGGTTTTAAATGACTATGCTATACTAGAACTCTCTGTTGTAAGTGGATATACAAGTGGCTGGCTGTTGATTGTTAGTATAATAAGCCCAATTTTATGTTATGCAAGCCACAGGGTATAATACCTATGCAAATATTTTAAGGTTTTCACCATACATCATACTATATTGCAAAGCAAGTAAGAATAATAGTATTTACATTTTGAGGACTCTATGAGAATTATCACTGGCCTTGCCAGGTGTAAAAAAGCTGCTGATGTTAGAGGTGCGGCGGCTGAAACTGCTCAAAGCCTCAATGGCATCCTGCTTTGAATTAACTTTCAACTTCAAGTCTTTACAAATTAGTTTTACTTCTTCAGCTTTTAAGACTACAGCAAGTTCTTCAAAAGTCATGTTGTTGCAACCTGGAATGATGGAAACAGATCACTTATTTAAAGTTTGTAACATATATTATGGGTTGTACTTTATGAAAATAATAGAGATATTGATATTTGACACATATTGCAGTTTGTGTAAGTGGCTTGACAGCAAAATAATTATGAAATTGAAAGTGCATAGGCAGCAGCTGATGTAAACATTCTGTATGTGGTTGGGCAATTCCATTGTATGGTGTCTCAATTTGCTTCTGATTTGAATGTTTTCTGGTACTGTGCTTTCCTAATCTATTAAACAACAATATGTAATTTCAACACAATGCACAAAATGTAAAAAGCTCTAATTTTAATACTAGGTACCACTTAATTTTTTTTTTAAATTAGGAGATAGATCAGGGGTCTTCAAACTTCTTGACTCAAGGGCCACACTGCACTTAATGTAAATTTGTATTGTAAACATTACTTAAATAGAATTAGTCTTCAGAGAGTGCCTAGCTACAAGTAACGCATAAGGAAAGCACTTGGTGTTGATTATGTTCATAAGTGGATATTTATGATTATGGCCAATTACCGTCAGTGGCAGGTCTTACAAAACTAATTACTAGTTACTTGTAGCTTTATAAAATCGGACCCAATATAATAATCGGGCCAATTGGCCCACGGGATGTGGTTTGGCGACCCCTTAGATAGATAATAGCCACATTTATAAAAAAAAAAAACATTTATTATCAGTCGTTTAACGCCCATAGATGTCAAAAGATGATCACAAACTTTGTTAGTAACAAATATTCTTATAAACTATAATTTATTTTGTCAAGAATCATAATACAAAGAAAATGGTTTATTGAAAGTAAAACATTTATTAAAGAATACAATTATTATTTGTAAATAAACTAGGTTAAGCCCATCATGCTACAACTAGGTTTGGGGTACAGATATTTACTTAAAAACACAAAATATAATTTAAATTAAATTTCTAAAAACTGCAATTAAAATTTTCAAAACCACTCTTAGTTACTATGTCTAAATGAATGAATGAATAAAATTTATTTCGAAACAACAACAACAACAAAAAAGAAACAGCTTACCAATATCTTTCATAAATCAAAAGTTTTTTTTTACATACCTAGCTCCAGCCAATTACTTCTCACCAATGATTCAACCATTCTATCTAAGCGGGGATCATCCAATGGCTCTTTATCTTCACTAACAATTTCGCTGATCTGTTTCCTCCGGTACCATCCTTCCTTGCGCCAGAACAAACGGCATACTAGCTTCATTCCTGGCTTTACCACCAACATATAGCTTTTTAATAGCTCTTGAGCACTTTCATTTAATAGTGGTTTCAGTGAATTATCATTTAAATATCTATCTACCATTTGTAGAAAAAATATTGCTGAAATAAAGATACATACCTTACATATTATGATACAACAAGTCTTTTATATTATCAGTCCAAAAGGGGGGAAAGGGGGGGGCACAGGGATCACAACCCTCTGCCCTCTTCTTAAAAATCATGAAATTGACCATATTAGAGAATTTATGGAAACAATTCTATTATAAAAATTATTTTGTGACAATATCATTATATTATTAAAATTATTAGAAAGATGCACTCTCTATAACCGAAGTTCACAAATATTTATCAACTATCGTCAGCTTTCATGAGAATGCTGACAATATAAAATGATAATAAAAAGGCAGAACTTACTTTTGTCATCCATGCCTTGGCATGCTTTATCAAAACCTGGCACATCTTCTAAATCTTCAGTAAGGCCTGCATTTCCAGTTAATTCTTTTGCTAAATTCCTCCTGATCTTAGTAGGAGTTCTTTTTTTAACACTGCGCTTTTTAGATGGCGAAAAAAATCTATCTTTAGAACTGGAACTGATCTTAGCAGTTGATGATGTGCTTGGAGTCTTTTGTGGTGTTTTTTTAGGAGTTTGCGGCGAGACAGAGTATATAACAGTTTTATCACTATCATTAGATTGCTGTGATAAATTTGGCGACCGTAGCTTCGACGGGGGAGTAACAAAATCGTCGTCATCGTCACTCAGTAAACTGACATCGACCACCACATGTTTATCTTCGATTCGGATTTTAGGAGATTTTGCCAGATTCGGTGACTTGGTGAGACTCAAGTTTCGTTTTTGTCTTTTTAAGTTTTCCATGTTGTTAAATCTTTGCGATGAGTGGACTTTCGTTTTAAAGAAGTTTGTTATTGTCAGTTGTTGAGACATATTTCTTAGAAAATTAGTAGGTCACTTGCACATGCATATCAAACTCACTTTACGCAGAGCACCATAAAGCATACAAAATACTGAAATCGCTTGATAATAAACAAGGTACGACAAAAAACAACACAAAAAAAGTTTCGCTGATTTCGCTCGCAAAATTGTTATGTCAATGTCACTACACTGACATGTGTCAGCCGTCTGAAGCGCTACTCCAAAACACAACGTTCGAAGTTCGTGTTGTGCGATCCCTCTCGCTCTCGTATTAAATAGTCGAAGTGTGAGAGGGACCGCACGACACGAACTTCGAACGTTGTGTTTCGGAGTAGCCCTTCTGATAGTGACTGTAGGTCCGATTCGTTTATAAAACAAACTAGCGTTTTAACTCATATCTTGAATAGTTCTGTTTACAGTTACAGTACTCCTTTGATTATATAAATAGTCCTGAAGAAAATATGAAAATAATACTCATAAACGAAATGTTAAGGGAATCGAGCTTGTAGTTCGTCTCAAAAGTTTAGAAATTAATTAAACTTAAAGATGAAAAATGTGTACCTAGAAGTTATACTTAACACGATAAGACTTATCCGGTTTGAAGGACCAAAAACGATTAGGTAGTTTTATGACGAAGAAGTCGTGTTATGACGAAGATGGTGGACATATTATGTATAGTGGAACAAATGTTTAATGATGATCAAAATCTAGATGGTTTTATTATTATGGCGCTTCCCATCCCAAACACAGTCAGTACTTAATAAGTTGTAAAAAAATAGCAAATAGATAAAATAAATCAAGAAATCGAAGACAATATGTCAAGAGAATTCAGAAGGTTTTCATTTCGTATGAACAGTGGACCTAGACGCAGCACTAACAAACCCGTTCGTATTTTACACGTTTACAAAAAGCTCGTATAATATCTACCTTCGTTTTTTTCCATTCCAATCCAATTTTTTCACATAATGTCTTAACAAAATCATCTTGCTGGTATGTATCTACTTACCTACCTGCTTCACAATTTTGCTCAGTAAGTACAATATGAGTTGTTATGCAAGTATCTAATTACAAAAACTGATATTTAATAGGTAATTTATCTATTTCAAAAGGTGACTTACTAAGGCATACATAATAACATTGTACAGTTACCTATATAACAATCATGGCTATAACTAGATAAGATACTTACTACCTATAGGTAGAAAGTTTATCGATCAAACATCACAATGTCAGATAGCCAACCAGAGCCTGTGCCCAAACAGGTTCGCATTTATCAACCTACGTATCAAATTAACTCGAGGAAGCGGTTCAACGTGGAAAAGGTGGAAAAAATACTGAAGCAGATCGTGGACACAGAGCTCGAGGAGGTCGAATACAGCGAGAAACTCGTGCCCGAGCTGTGCATCACCCTGGCCGAGTCCATCCGCAACGCCGTCAAAGAAGAAAACTATGACAGGTTCCTGACATGTTTGACAATTGACATACATACTAGTCATTAAAATTTTCTGTAATTAAACGAACTGAAAATGTAAAAATTTGAAAGCATAATGTACATTATACCATTACTTGCTGGTGCATCATTTATTTCCAGCTTTTATTGTTTTTCAAAGAAATGCAAGAAGTAAAATGATTTGATTTGAACCATTTCATTGACAAGTGATCCGCCCCAGTGCTACTGTTCTCATCGAGCGACAGACCAGCGGGGCATTGCGTTGCTTCATTGTATTAATTTCTAGTAGATATAATGTGCCTTGTGCCAATACTTGTCGGCGTATCACTTATTTCACTCTACTATTGTTGTGCTTGTCAGACTAGTAAAGGTAATGGAAAGAAAAAGAAATAAAATGCTGCTGTCGAAATCCCAGGTACCTAAAAGCCTATCGATTAATTAATTGCCTACGTTTAAATCCCCGCGTTTTAGTCATATGCTACTCTTCATTAACCATGTACCTACTTGTTGTCTAAAAGACAAAGAGGACATGCATATCTCTAAACGCAACTGTGGGATAGCATCACCCATGGTTCGACATTATAAAACAAGTAGTACATTTGGTATGCGAGTGGACATACTTCGTAATTCGCAAATTAACCTAACAATTTTGTATGTAAGCATTTTACTTCTATACTTCACGCACACGCACACGCATTCGATGTCCACAGCCGATCAGCCAATCGAGCAGAGCCGATTGAAGTATTTTTATATCTTACTAGCTTTTACCCGCGGCTTCGCACGCGTAAACTAATCGGTAGTAGTTGCACTTGAAATTTTCAGGATTTTAAAAATTTCCCCTGGCAATTTCCAAAATTTATATCGTGGTCTTCCTTCATTGAGGTTGTGTTGTGAATAGCTGTACAAAATTCAAGACTCTAAACCCAGTGCTGAAATTTCAAAAATGTTGCCTATCCAAATTCAAATCATTTATTCAGTAAATAGGCCGCGATGGGCACTTTTATACGTCATTTTTTAAACTACCAGCGCTTTCGGAAAGACCATCATTGCCAAGAAGAATGCGCCGCATGATAGGTACTTGGCAGAAAGTCATTTGTTTTCAAAATAGTTCAAAACTATCCCGTGAGAATATCCCAAGCAGCAATTAAGTGTCGTGAACATCAATAAACCAGCGCATTTAGAACTTAAAGTTCTTTAGGAGACTTACAAGAGAGTTACAAAAAGATTTAGTCTTTATAAGAGCGGTTTACCAGTTATTATACAGCTCAAGCTGTATAAAAGCATTATTAAGGAATCCGCGTTAGCTTATGGTGTTTTAATAGAATATTAAAACTCTACTATAACACTTTAAGTATAGTGGGATACCGCAAGCTACTTTTATCTTTAAAGCTGTATAAAGGCTGTATTTTGCATGTAATTACTTACTTATTTCAGCTCTAAGTGTTATTATAGTATAATCTGACACTTATTTCTTTACAAGAGTATATGCCAACTCCGTTGTAAAACTAATTCTTATCGCGTAATTTTACACTCTTATAAGTACAGTAGTTTTATAACTTCTGTCTAGGAAGACATTTAAGAACTAAAAAAA
The DNA here is from genome assembly GCA_037349165.1 of Choristoneura rosaceana. Taxonomy (NCBI): domain Eukaryota; kingdom Metazoa; phylum Arthropoda; class Insecta; order Lepidoptera; family Tortricidae; genus Choristoneura; species Choristoneura rosaceana. The sequence goes on along the minus strand of JAZBNJ010000038.1, from coordinate 7,446,450 downwards.
TAAATTACAGCTATAGTACAGCTTTAGTCTGTATTACTGACAGTTACGAAACGGTTTTTGCGCATGTGCATAAATTTCTGCCGCCCTGCTTGGAAATTTTGTTGTTAATCGCTACTGCAGCTGTAATAATGTGGAAAAAAAAGGAAATTGTCTGGTGCAGTCAAAAGACGCATTAATAACGAATTTTTAAATATAAAAAACTACGACACAAATGACAATAGACCATCAACATCATCAGAAAACCATAGTACACCAATAAATCAGACAACGAATAATCCAGTGTCAGTTCCATCGACATCCAACGAAGGTTCCGTGGCAGTAGAAATATTAAACAGTGAAAATCAGACAACGAATAATCCAGTGTCAGTTCCATCGACATCCAACGAAGGTTCCGTAGCAGTAGAAATATTAAACAGTGAAAATAAACATAGTGATTGTGACAAATTGTGTGTGGATTTAGACAAATCTTTGGAACCTGATGCTGAAGTTTGCCATGCCAAGAGATGGCGCCACCGGTCAAATTAAATCGCGCCAAAGTAACGGAGACTGCGCTAGGCGCTAGGAACTGTAGGAACGGATGTGATTTTGTAACGTTGTTCTTTTGTGAAAAGTCACAGTGACAGCTCCTGACGGCGAGTCACGGTGACATTGTCACCGTGACGTTATTTATCCCCCATGTCTAGCTTGCTCATTCTTGAAAAATGCGTTCTTAAATAGACAAGGATGCCAATCATTAACGGCCGCGACAACACTACGGAAGAAATTTTGTTCTGTCATTTACTCAAGTTTCACTGCTGCTGTGCGCTGGTATTTTTAAAAACCTCGTATTATACTTTGTACCGTAAATAAATTAATATTTTACGAATTAAATCAGTGTTTTTTCTACAAATATTTTTTTATTTTGGTGATAAGTATCCTACTTCCTTCCTACTAATATTATTGATATATTTAATATTATAAACGCGAGAGTTTGTATGGATGGATGTTTGTTTGGGTGTATGTTCGTTACTCTTTCACGCAAAAACTACTAAACGGATTTCCATGAAATTTAGCATACAGGTATTATATACCCTGGAATAATACATAGGCTACTTTTTATCCCAATATTCCCACGGGATAGGGATAAAATCTCGAAATAAATCTTGAAATCTCCGCGGGTGTCATGACCACTCAATGGATTTTTTTTTAAATGGCCGCGCCACTAAGTACGATATTTTTAAAAATGGCGGATGCCAACCGAAAGGCTAACTGTGTTTTTAGCCTTTCGGTTGGCATCCGAATTTTTCCAAATTTATATAGTAAATGGAAACCCTCGGAGTATACGCTATTTTTAATCATATACCTACTCGTATATTGCCTGCATACTACGCCATTGCAAATTAATCCGCTTTGACCTCTGCAGGGTTTTTCATATCTTAATACGTATCTCTAAGGAGAATTATAGTTGATGTGTTAGGAACCGAAATACAGCATAAAGAATAAAAATATTCTAATATAAAACTGATTAAAAACCAAAAGCTGTATAATAGATTCCATTTATTCCGTAGTACAGCTACTGAGACTATAAGTCTCTCCAAATATTCTTAAGGCTGTTAAAAAAATTGTCGCCATTTTCTATTAAACAAAGAACATTTGAAAAGATAATTAAAGGAAAACTTGACAATATTTGGCCATAACTAAGGTCGTATCGTGATTATTAGCTAAAATAATGATGACTGTGTCCTCCTTGCCTCTATTTAAAACTCTTTGATTTTATAACCTATAAAACTTTAACTTTAACTTACCTTATTTGTTTTTTTTTATTTTTATTTTCAATATTCTTGGTGGCGCGTGAATATTTGGTTAAAAAACACACACTGCTTCACAATAAATATGAATTTGCATGTAAAATGCACATTCACCAACATCACAAACCGCGTTGATAATTCTTTGATATTATGTTTTCTAATACGATTAAAAAAGATTTCGCCATTATCAGCTTATAAGTAGCACTCGTGTCTTAAAATCCACAACAAATATTTTTTACTCTTCTGAAATTATCTTTTAAAACCTATTTAGAACTTTTATTCTTACAAGAGGCTGTTAAGATACTATCTGTAGTGTTATAGTTTCCAATTACACCGAATAACAGCTCTTATACAGCTATTATTCTTACAAGAGGCTGGTAAGACACTATCTGTAGTGTTATAGTTTCCAATTACACCGAATAACAGCTCTTATACAGCTTTTACTCTCTTAGTCAGCTCTTATACAGCTCTTATAACGCTAAAAGCTGAATAATTTGGGCCCTTTTTGCACTTATAACGGCTGTATAAGCGCTTATACAGCCTTTATACAGCCTACTTAAACAGCGTTAAGTATAAACAGGAACCGATATACAGCTTCTATACAGCTTGTCATGCTACTTGGGATCCGGATAAAAAGTAGCGTATGTGTTATTCTAGACATCGAGTTACCTTCATACCAAATTTCATGACTCTTAGCCCAGCGGTTATTATTTCAAGATTTTATCCCTATCCCGTGGGAATATCGAGATTAAAAGTAGCCTATCTATTATTCCAGAGGTCCAGCTACCTACATACTAAATTTCATGGCTCTAAGCACAGCGGTTGTTATTTCTAGATTTTATCCCTAGGTATCCCGTGGGAATATTGGGCCAAAAAGTAGCCTATGTGTTATTCTAGACGGCCAACTACCTATATACCAAATTTCATGACGCTAAGCGTAGCGGTTATTATTTCAAGATTTTATCCCTATCCCGTGGGAATATCGGGTTAAAAAATAGCATATGTATTATTTCATTGGTCGAGCTACCTACATACCGAATTTCATGGCTCTAGTCCCAGTGGTTGTTATTTCGAGATTTCATCCCTAGGTATCCCGTGGGAATATCGGGTCAAAAAGTCGCCTATGAGTAATTCCAGACGTCCACCTACCTACATACCAAATTTAATGACTCCAAGCCCAGCGGTTGTTATTTCAAGATTTTATCCCTATCCCGTGGGAATATCGGGATAAAAAGTATCCTATGTCCGTTTTCTGGCTCTAAGCTACCTCCCTACCAATTTTCAGCCAAATCTGTTCTGCCGTTCTTGAGTTATAAGTGGTGTAACTAACACGACTTTCTTTTATATATATATAATATAATATATAATAATAATATAGATTGCGCGGACATAAGCTTTTTTGATTAGTAAGCCAAAGGTGTCAATATGTTGCGGAGAAACCCTATAATAGAAGATACAGCCCGTGATAAGAAAGTCTAGCTGTGACCGTTAATGTGCAGAAGTATGTACAAAATATATGTATCACGGAGGACGGAGCGACGCACGGGGCGGGTGGGGCTGGCTGGCAAGTATAATCGCGTGCAGAAATAGAAATTAACAGTCACGGCTAGACTTTCGTACTACCGGCTGTACCTGGCTGCCATATTTCTGAAGATGAGGGAAATAGAGAGATATCTATTTGCTTTGAGTTTTCTGAAAGTCAGTGTCTATATGTGCATGGACTTAGTGTGTCATTTGACCGCAGGTACCGGATAATAGTGTGTGTGAGCATCTCGCAGCGACGGCAGCAGAGCCTGCACATCTCGCACTCGTTCCTGTGGGACCACGAGCGAGACTCGTTCGCGTCGCGCACCTTCGAAAACTGCCACATCCACGCCTGCGCCGTCGTCTACGGCATCTACTTTGATTAACTTGCCTTGTGCTGTCGAGTACCAGTCTGAATTTGACCTGGAGCACACTATACTTACTTGGAGAGAATATGATTAGAGAGCGGCGTACCGTAGTCTGTCTCGGGATTGTCGCCAAAATTTGCCATTTATTTGCTAACGGTATGGTAAAGGGGGCTAGTTGAGCCTTATGCATAATTTGCATGTCCTGTCCGAGTAATTATGCTCTAAGGATTTAGTTTTGTATTCAATATAGTTTGTAAATACATAATACATAGTCAAAAACTTGTTTTATTTGAATACCTATACAGAAATAGCAGTAGCTCGTAAATGCCCAAAGGGAGAACCTGTAAGGTGCTTTTCCACCAACGAGGCATGGCGAGATGAAGTGGAAACGAGAAATTGTAATATACTTAACGCCAACCCATTGCCACCACATCGTTGGCGCAATAAACACGCGAGAATACCTAGTGTTTCCGTTGCGATTCGGTTGATTATTACAATAACAAAAATAATTATTCCTGTATCAAAGGGCGTATCGCCAAACCGCAGTTTCCACCGAAGATGTGATAGGAGAGAATATAAATTTTGTCCTACTAGTCACAAATTATCGTCTCGCCGCGCCTTTGGATAAAGTATATACCTTTAAACTGGAAGTGCCAAGATTTATAGAAGTTTTTAGAACACGTAACTACGCACACAAGGGCGAATCCACCGTTGTGGGTACGATAGGCATGCCCACAACCCTAATAGAATTGTGAAGACACCCTTTCACAGTCAGTCGAGATCTTCGAGATCAACAAGCCAATGTCTTGATTCATGGAAAAAAGGAAATAATCAAATTAAAAATCATCCACGAGTCATGATTGTTTATGGGCGAGTGCATACTCCAACTCGCACTTGACCGATTTTCGGTTGGCTGTGACCTTGCTGTGATCACCTTTTTTGAGGGCTGGACCCGCACCTGTACGCATATGCATCTCAGCAACTCCTAACTGACAAGAAATGCATAGCTGCTAATCAGATCCCATCAGGATTCTGTCTAGTTTTAGCGTAAGGAACCACATACCTATGATATAGTGGGATAGGGAAAATAAAATAAAAGGCTCCAGTAAGCATTTTTACAGATCATACATATTTATTTATCCATTTCATAGTATAGATATCACACTGGCCCGCCCTTATAAAAATAAACGTGTAATACAGAATGGCCCAGCCTCTGGCCGTCGGCGCTGGCGCGACGCGACCTCCGCTGCAACCCGCAATAAATATTGGCATCGTTACACCCTAAACTACAACAACTTTGGACACGATCAGAACGGCGTCACACCAGCTGCCGACTCACTATTGATCGATTTTCATCAGGTATTCTCACAGAAGGAAAATCGAGGATAAATCTAAACCATTATACATTATACAGGTAATTAATTATATATGTTTACATTACAAGAAATTCGCACATAGGTATTTGACACACAAAGCGACAAAGATTGATTAGAAGTAGATATTGGTCCGAGACACTGAAGCGAGTCATATCCGCGTACAATACAAGACGAAACTAGCACCAAGCCACCGTACGATACCCAAGCAGCATCACGCAGCGTCGCTGCCACTCCGTCACTACGTCCGAGTACAAAAGCTATCTAGTCCTCAACAGTCTGGTGGGCTGGGACAGGTGGTCGGCTACCTCCCTGCGGGGCGGCGCGCGCCTGGCTCGCGCTAAATCTTATAAAAGGGTAAAGTTTTTATAAAAATCCTAAACGAGTCTCTCGTGAGCCACGGAGCAAGACGCGCGCCGCTTGAGCACTCGCAGCCTCTCAGGGTTACATACATCCGCATGATATGTGTAATAGTACAGATAAAACATTAAGTAGGTACTGGGTACATACACTTAGAACCATACTGTACATTATGGCGGTAAAACATTACTTACAACCTTACAAAATTACGGTAGATAAATTAATACTAGGTTATATCAAAAAGAAATGCAGTGAATATTGGTATCAAAATATTATTCTAATTTACATCGTGTGAATGCGTTTTGTGATTAGATATGTGATATTTGTGTGTAAAGATACATAAAAAGCTTCTTAGAAAGAGATTTTGTCATAGTTTTTGTATAAAAATATGACTCATTTTATTTTATGTATAAGTATGTAGCTTTGAACCCGTCCTAGTTTATCATCATCAAGGACCCGGCCGGCAGACGGCCACAAAAATACAAGTTCGATATTCCCATAACTACAAGCTCGCCCGCGTGGCGTCGACGCCTGGTGCGAAACGAATCTCGACTCTTAACTAGAAAATGATTTACAAAATTCAAGTATAAAAATATAAAATAAATGCATTTTAAGCTCAAATTAAAAAAAAATATGTCATGTTCAGGCAGCATAAAAACACCGCAACATATCTAGCATACTACAAAAATATCACACTTAATGTTTTCATTGGTTCGTTCGTTTAGAGTAGACACGGCACAGCGCGTCACGGTGCGTCACGGCGCGGCACGGCGCAGCACGGCACGACACGGCGGCAGTGGAGCCCGGGCGGGGAGGTCTCGAGGGCCAAATTTTAAACATTTACTAATAAAATATTAAAGCTTAACATACATAAAGATTAAGCATCTCTGCACCTTACATATAGGTATAATAGCCATTCAAAATAACTGCAGATTAAAATATCTCATCTTAAAAATAAAGTCTTAAACGTTAAACTATAAAAAATCGTAGACGAGTTCAGTGTTAAAACAATCCTAACTTAGGCCAAATTAATATAAAAGTACGGAATACAAAAATATAATTATCCTTAATTTCGCTGTCGCATACGAAGTATCTATACCGATTGCGTAACCGTTTAATAATTTATAATCGTGAACTAAATTAAAAGACAAGAATGTAAACGATAGACGGATTTAACACTAAGTAAGAATATATACGACATTGCTCGATCCGGGAGCGTCTTAGGCCTCGTTACAGAAACATTATTACAGTTAACGTTACTTCTGGCGCATCGAACAATCTCGTAAGCAAGCTTATTCATATAGATGAAACATAATAAACATCAGGCAACATAGTGTAGGAGGCCGGCGCTACGGCGCGGTCGAACGAACAGCTCAACTATAAAATAATCAATTGGCGGTGGTTTGTCTGGTCCAGTCCCTGGGAGAAACAATTCAGCTAGATTCCTTCTCCTTCTCCTTTTCCTTCGACTCTGTAAGTTCACAGAAAGCTATTAGTGCCCGCGACCTTATCGAACTAACTAAAACTAATTGCTTCGTAAAAAGCTTATCACGCACTAAACGGCTTTTAACAGCCTTCGTTATACAGGCAAAGTAGGTAAATTTAAATTAATATGGCGCATGTTACTTATTATCTCAACACTAAGACCATGCCTCCCTACTTGGCATACAACAGCTTTAAAAACTGCATCCTTCTTGGAATTCAATGTCCACAATCCACCATTTACTCACAATTTAGTTTAATAGCCAGCGAAGGTTATTTATTTTATGGTGGTTTATGGATACTGAATCCATTCGTAATATTTTGCATAGATAAATATAAAAATATATTTTAGTATGATTGTATTTGGCTGTATCTTAAGTCTAAAGTAAAGATCGTCGACCCGACTTATTATGACCTGTCTGGCTAAGCGCACGGCGCGTTAAGGCCCGAGCACGACCACGAGCGACCGGAGGTGGCGAGCGTTTTTCTCTGTTAATTGCGTTTGGGGATGCTGCTAGGCAACTGCAGGGTAAACGCTGAACGCTGGTCGCGCGTACTCTAGTAGGGCTTGCTACTGCTAGCTTAAGCTTTTCATGTTCCACGGCGGTCGAAGCTCGGTAGTTAAGGTAGCAATTTAAAATGAGGTAGGTTAAGACTCAGATAACGGAAGAACGGACCCAAGTATTCTCTCTAATTCTCTATAGTCGTGATAAGTACGTGGTTCTAGATCTCGATTTGATAAAAAAAAAAAAATTTTAGCGTTGTTTCAAATTCAATAATTTTATTTCAATATAAAAATAAATTTGTTTATTTTAATAAACGATTTCACTAATATCTCTAATACCCTTAATGCTTTATTGTCATTGTCACTGAATAGTACACGAGGAAAAAAAAATATTGTTAGTGACTCATTATTACTTATGTGCTGAGGTTTTGTGTCCTGTTTCTGCACACCAGTCAGAAGTCCAGAAATAGTTTATAATGGTATTATGCCTTCCAATCATGGACTCTGTTACTTCCAGGTGAATTAGTCAATTGGATGAATTTGCCCGTCGGTATTTGCGTGCGTAACTACGAATGGTAGAATTAAGCTTCTCCTAACAAATTCCTAAATAAATGTCTACGATAACCTAAAGCATTTTATTTAAGGAAATATAGAACTATAGGCAAAACTCGGCATTAAACAGAACGTTACCTTATCTGCGTCGTGCGTTTAACCAGTGCGTGCGTAGATATAAAATAATACTTAAAATAAAAGCGTAAACCAAAAGTAACGCATACAAATATACGATGCGAAGCCTCTACGCGCCTACGCATGCGCGGCCACAATGGTTCGGGACTGACCTTCGTCGCTGTTACCGTTAGTGAGCGGTTCATCAGCTTCCTTCTCACCGTTCTTTTCTCCGTTCTCAGCGGGCTTCTTCTCCTCATCTTTATCCTTATCTTTCTTTTCTTCGGAGCTCTCCTTGGCTGGTTTCTTCTCCTTGCCGGCTTTGCCTTTAGCGGGCGTGGCTGGCTTGGGTTTGGGCTCCAGCGACGGATCCAGCACAAGTTTGCCGATGTTTTTACGATCGTGCATCTTTTGCATCGCTTCGGCGACCTATAAAGCGATACGTTTATTTAAAAACTACCCATAATTTAGTAAAAACTGTAGTAGGTACGCTAAATGCAGAGTAAATGTCACAAATGCTAACAAGGCCTGAGAAGAGGACAAGTCTCCTGAAAGTTTAATAAACGACTCGCTATTAGTATTTGAATGCCTGAACCACTACTATGTGTAACAAGGCGTTCTATTTGAAACAAGTTGATTGTAAGACATAACATACATACATAATACAAATAAAGGATGAAATAGCGGAAAAGGACTTTTTTGTATGTGGCTGCTTGTCTACTGGAGCGGAACGGGGGGGAGCGGAGCGGAGTTGTGGATTATGTCTGTCCATAGCAGCGGAGCTAGACAGCGGAGCGGAGCGAGAAAGCATTGCGGAGCGGAGTTCCGGACTGTTTTTCCATTCCCGGGGTTTCCCCGCTTGCGCTCGTTTCTCCACCCTGTTTTGTATAATTTTTTAAGCTAGCTATCAACTCCCTGTTCACAGAAAACGAGCAGAAACTTTATGCAACTCTATTGGTGGTTATCTCGCTCACCGTTCCGCTGCCTCGGTCCGCCCCAGTGGACAGGCAACGTAAACCTAAAAACGTAAAGCCCAATTTACACCGCAAGCGGAGTGGACTCATTGACTTAGTTAAACTTACATCGACCAACTTCATAGGAGGTCATAGAGGTCTTCAAAGAGGTGTAAGTACATTCATGCAGACGATCGTTGTACGATAAACCATAAACTAACCCCCTTATTCATAAACGACAATCAAACCTATATTAGTTAAAATACCGCTAACATTCGTTTGTCCTTATCTGTCACTTCGACATTTGTATTTGTTAGAAAGGGACAAAGCATTTGTTAGTTAACATAGGCTTGTTAAGTTTTATGAATAAGGGGGTAAGTCATTAATGACTTCGCTCCGCTCGCGGTGTTAACCGGGCTTAAGCTGGCACTTACGTCTTCTAGCGCCCAGGTGGAGTCGACCAGCGGCTTGACCTTCCCGTCCAGCCAGAGCTGGAAGACGGCGTCGACGGCGCGGCGCACGCACTCGGCGCGCCCGTGCTGGAACAGCAGGTGCCGCAGGTTCAGCCCCGCCAGGCTCTTGTTCTCGTCGAACAGCTTGATCGGAGACACCTTGTCCACTTGCCACCACTGGTCAAATTGGAAGTTTCAAATCAATATACCTGAGGCCGTATTGCCTAATGATTCTGACGCTCGCGATCGCAATCAAATGACATATTTCGCATACAAAAACTGTCATTTGATTGCGATCGCGAGTGTCAGAAACGTTAGGCAATAAGGCCTCTGGTTCGTATCTAGTCTAGTCACATAATTTAACAAGTCTTTCATATGTTTGTCAGAATTTTTGTTACCCATATTTATTTTCACGCCGAAACAGTAAATTTTTGTGAAATTTTTAAATGGTCACCCTATAGAAAATTGTAGGTTAGGTTTGTTTTGTTTTATAACAATTCTGAACAATTAATGGATTCAAAGAAAAAAAAGAGTTATGTATGGCAACAACTTCACTTCAACAATTATGATTTTTTTATTTCCCTTAAGTCCGCCTTTGTACCAGTACCTATCTCAAAGTTTGTCGATTGTATTTTGTTTCTTTTCTTTTGTAAAATGTAGAGTTTACATACATACATACGTAAGTACATTATGTTGCCAGGCTCGAAATCAATCATTTCAAGGACAACCAAATAAATAGTTAAGGGTTAGTTCAGTCAGGACTGAAGTCCACTCCAAGTTTCGATTTTCAATGTTACAAAGTAAACAAAACCACGCAACCCGCAATTTGATAATAACAAAGGAGGGAGTAAGGGAACGCGGAATTTTAATACTCGAGTAGGTACAAAGATATATCTAATTTTATTTTCGGCTGACGCTCGTACCGACGACTGATAATAACAGGGCTTGAGCGTTTCAATGGTTTCAATGCTGACTTTGGCTACGCATATCTATAACGAGTACCTACAAGCTACCAAACAGCTGCCCCCGGAATTAATATTCAAACATTCGCTAAAGCTAAGACAGTATCGTAAATCTTTTGTTTTAGAACTGTCTTTTCAATTTAGATGAGGATTTTTAATTCCGGAAACGAAATTAAATCGCCGGTAGAAAATTATTTTCTATTTACTTACGTATTATTTTTTCATGTTTCTATATTTTGATTTATGCCTCTCAAGGAGGTCAGACACGTTGAACAATAAAAAAAGCAAACCAAAAATATTTTGTATAATAGTTCGTGTAAGTAACATTGTGGTAATAAGAATCTGATACTAGTTAGTAATGAATTGTGTACTCACGGCACGCGCGGTGCTGAAGAAACTCTTAGTCTCGCCGGTCACGATGTTGGATGATCCTGCGATAAAATAGCTCGGTAAAACGCTGGTATTCGTATTAAAATTCTTCCACATTAATGAGTTGTGCGTGTGAAAGTACTTACCGTAAAGAATGTACCGGCCCATGGGCCTCAGCAGAGAGTAGCCGCGGTTGCACTCCTCGCCGCAGAGACAGTCCAGGACGATATCCACGCCATCCGGATTGATTCTAACGGACAAATGACAAGTCGTAAATTCCAAGTTAATTTCGAACAAGTCTTTAAAGCTGTGGGCTCATTGATTAGTCCATTTACAGTCAGAAGACATCCTTACGATATCCTGACGGCGACTGAAAGCAGCCATTACAAATATTAATGCACGAACTCAAATAACACGCTACGGATGTAGCAATATCCATTTTCTACACATTTAGCGCCGGCTAAAGGCAGTAGATATCCACCTCCGTTTATTTACATCCATTGAACTTGTGTGGTGCGGCTTGTTTATGCTTTAAAGAGCTCACCAGATGTAAAAATATCTTTTTCTATTTACGAGAATTAAATGCCGCGGTTGTTATGAAGCAGCTGCCCTAAGGAGCGGGTTATAAGCGGAACAATTAACGTGTGGTGAGTCCAATATAATTGGACCTTGACTTTACTGTTCGTTCGTCCTCCCGACTCAACAAATTGTGTAAGTAGAGAGGAAGAGGGGCTCTACATAAATTGGTGGTATTTGTATCACACGAGTCGAGCTGCGCTCGAAATATGTAACTGTAATAAACACCAATTAACAAAGCCTGAGATCGAGAACAATTTGACTTATTAGCTCGGAAGCGGTAACCGAGTCGCACGTATACACGCGCGCTAAAATTAGGTAGGTATATATATATACTACTAGTTTTATTACTTTTTCTGTCTAAGTAAGTCCCTTTCTAGGGTTCCGTTGTCCTACAAGGAACCCTTTAGTTTCGCCACGTCTGTCCGCAGCTGAGTTTAGAGACTGTTAGTGCTAGAAAGCTATGTATAATCTTGCATGATACATGATATATTGTCTGCTACGCCGTCAAAGCGTACCTCCTCTACCTACACGAAAATTGGGGATGATTTACTTTTTCCCGTCTAGACGTCTAAGTCCATAGTGTAGGGTATCGTAGAATTTATGTCTTTCAAAAACATTATAAGGTTTGCTAGTACATTTTTCGATTTCAGGATTCGTTTGCAAAATATTAGTCTTTAAGTGCAAATTTTTGCTAAAGGCAAGTGTACCCCCACTACAACTAAAATCCGTGGATTAAAAAAATCTGAAAAAAAAACCATGCTAGTATGTACATGTATTTAATTAATTTAATAGGAAAACTATCACAGCCTAACATGCTTTAAAAATAACGAATAATAGCAGATAAAATCTAATACATATTGAATATTTCTCGCATGTGAATACGGAACCCTATATACACAACGCGCACTTGGCCGTGCCACTTTTTCTTTTTTAATTAAAATAAATTCGTTTGATAAGGTGGTAAACATAGCACACTGTCGAAATGTAGGGCCGAGTACATGAAACGTGTTTAAATTCCGGCGCCGATCGCGCGTCGCGTTAATACAAACAAGGGATTAGTGAGATGAAGGGCCCGCTGAGCTGGTTATTATTTTTAGCGCTTCGTGATTTCATCCCTTCATTTTTAGAATTCATCGCGCAATCCACACTAACGCTTCTCGTGATTCAGGCACCGACTATACAGTTTAGAAAGGACCGCCTCACTGATTATACCATCATAAGTTGGCAGTGGATAAAATTTATAAACGAAACAACAACGAAAACCACTATTTATACACTAGTAACCATGTGAATAAACGGAATAAGTTAACGTGATACTTGTTATAATGGTCAAATTTGTAATTTGTGTTTAAACTGTTTAAAGGCTTTGATAAAAAAAAACATTGGAAGTTGTGTAAATTTTTAAATTTGAATCATATTAAGTTTTTAGTGAATGAGTGTTGACTTAGAATAATAAGGTATTATTGGGAATGAAAAAGTTTATTTTCCTCCATTTTTGTTTATGTTTGTATTACTGCTAATTAATAAACAGGGGAGGCCTATGTCCAACAGTGGACGTCCGACGGCTGAGATGACGATGAATACACTTCGCTACGTTAGTAAAAAAATGTGAAATTCAGAAATAACGTACAGTAAACGTTGTAAACTCATAATTGATACCTATTTACTTGTAATCAAACTATCAAAACCAATTAGAACCTATCTGCAGACGTGACGTGATCATACAATTTCTATGATTGACAAAAAAAAAACTAAGTTTGCGCAGTTACATATTGTTCTGAAATTGAAACCGGCACTCACTTCCTAACTTCGCTGGTGTAGTCGCTGCCGCGCTCGAGCAGATGGTCGATGTTGTTGTTGTTTGCCTTCAGAGCCTCGTGCTTGCTTTTGGAGCAGACGCCGAACACCGTCACGTTGTCCACGGTCTTCGCCAACTGTGCCACCGCTTGCCCCTGGCGACAGATCAGAGAATCACCAACTGTTCTTGGACTAAATACTTATTAAATTAAATCTCGGCGAAATACAGCTATATTATGTTAGAACGGAACGCATTTCTATTGACTTCCTCATCGATAAGTTCACGACTTGGATGAACGTGCATAATAATATTATACACTACCTATAAGCCAACTGCAGTCAGCAGGTGCTTTAACTTTAGACTCGGGCAACTTAATAAATCTTGTCGCGTTCGACGTGTGTTGCTCTAGATTACTTCGGTACAAGAAAAAGCTTTTCCGCTACGTGGAGATACTCTCTCTACCAATAATGGCAATAATATACAAATCATTTTGAAATAGGTACTAGTTCTTGATTAGGTACTTCAGATTTGTAGACGGCAATATGAGTGTGAGAAAGCGTACAGACGAATGTAGGTACCGCAAGTCTCCATAGGGGTAACAGCGTTCCGCAACGTTCGCAATTGAATTCTCATGTTCAGCTCAATCGAATCACGGCGTAATTGACACTTCGGTATAAAGTGGTTCATAATATGCGAACCAGAGCAGGGAACACAATTACAGACGAAGTGTTATACAAAAGTTTCCGTGTCCACCACCCTTTGTAAACCCATTAGCCGTATTACTCGTAGTAGGTTAGGTAGCTTTAAAATTGATACCTCTCGATGTTATTGGCCAGACATAGTTTATTGACTGGCCCCGCCCAATGTTAGCCATTCGCAGTAAAGGTCATTGACGTGGAGGGTGTGTGACGTCACTGGCGGAAGCCACGAGATTCCAAAACAAGCCAGGGTTTTTTTCCTAATTCAGAGCGGCAATTAGAGAACTAGTCGGATTGTTTGCACGGCTATTATGAAGTTCACATACGCGCGCCGACAATTCTCGGAAGCTTCATCTACGAAAGTTGCTACCGAGCTTTACAGACATTACAATGTAAAGACTGTAAAGATCAACATCATGGACCGGAATAAAATGTTGATTATAAATATCGTACAAGCACGAACACAATACCGTTTTTCGTGCAACGCATAGAATTGATTTAGAACTTCTTATTAAAATCGTATATTTATAGATCTGTTCACACAAAAAGGTTCGACCCTCCACTTTTCACGATCATAGTAACCTAGTGTAAAAGTCTTTAACACAAACGCATTCTTAGCCGCTGTCGGTAATCTTAGTCACGCACTAGACATCTTGTAAGTGTAAGCTGTGGTAATAGATAATAAACATTGATATTTTGCTGTGAAGGGGCGCGCTTACGTCTATAAGGTAGGAAATAACAAATAAATTACTCGTCTGATCGAGTTCATCCTACTAACTAATATCATCAATTTTGAAGGTTGTGTGTGTGACTGTGTGGACGGCTGGAAAGGCTTAGTATGTAGATAACTGAATCTTTGGAAAGCTTGTGTGTTACAACCTACTTTTTATAAGCTACCACGTAAATAAAGAACACAATATAATTTTTGATAAATTACAAAAGCCCGGAATTTCAAAGGTAGGGTATCTAACTAAATCCAAAAAAATTCAACGGATTAATTTGACTATGATTAAACATTAAGTCAACTTGCATACACCGTGTTTTTCTTAATTTCCGTTAGCTTTGAGGGTCAATTCAACCGGTCTGAAATCTGAAGGTCTGAAAAAATATCTAGGTACTAATTATCATGACCAGTTAGACTTACCACGCCGCCTCCAGCCGAATGCACGAGTAGACTCTTCCCAGGCGCGAGGTTAGCCATCTCGAAGAGCAGCAGATATGCAACCGTGTAGTTGGTAGTGACGGCCACGGCATCCAGCGGGCTCATGCCAGCCGGCAGAGCGAACACGTACTGCGCCGGCACCGACACGAGCTCCGCCCAAGCCCGGTACTCGGGGAGTGCTACCACTTGGTCGCCCACCTATGACAATAGACAGTTTAAAGGCTTTTCTATGGAGACGGACTACAGGCACTACGGCTGTTATCCTGGTGTCACGTGGCTTAAGAAACAAGACCTAGTCGTATCATAGACGTGCTTACTTTAAACATCAACACTTAGGGTCTGTTTCACCACTTGTCGACTAACTTTAAGTGGCAGATAAAAAGTAATGCCGTCTTTGTTTATTCGGACAAAACAAACAAAGACGGCATCACTGATATCCGTCACTTAGTTAGTAGACAAGTGGTGAAACAGGCTCTTAGGGGCTGTTTCACCATCCATTGATTAGTGTTAAGCTAACTGACGGTTAAATGTGATGCTGTCTCCGTCTATTCGAACCAAACAAACAGAGACGGCATCACATTTAACCGTCAGTTAACACTAATCAATGGATGGTGAAACCGCCCCTTAGTGTCCTTAACAATAAAAGTTTCCGATTTCTTAAGACACACTAGGATCAACTTTTATTTATTTATTAAGATAATAATAATAATATCATGGGATACTTGACACAAATATACCTACTTAGTCCCAAACTAAGCAAAGCTTGTACTATGAATACTTGTCTACTATTTAAGTAATGGATAAACATACTTATATAGATAATTACATACTTAAATACATATTAAACACCGAAGACCCAAGAACAAACATTCGTCTTATTCACACAAATCTGCCCCGGCCGGGAATCGAACCCGGGACCTCAAGCTTCGTAGTTAGGTTTTTAACCACTTGGCCATCCGGTCGTCTACCGTCTATAAGTAATGGGATATCTACACCCAGTATAAATTTTCAAGCCACTAGGTTTATAATTACATAAACCTCTCTCAATAGATATTTAGTTTCGACAGTGCCAACCGTAACCATATAAATATGAATATTTAGTATATTACTAATATTGTAAGAGAAAATAATGTAACAGAAAATTCGTGAAGTTTGAACGATAGCTACTGAATTTCACGCAAGTATGGCTGGGTTGAACTTTTATGTCCGTATTTGCATAATCCGTTAATTTTCGCACAATATCTGTCAGTTACTAGCACATTAAGTGTAGTAATTAGCAATATGTAGATCAATTTATGACTCCTAGTGTTGTTAAAGTTAATTATGCAAGTGCAGTCCCTCGTGCGTGTCAGACAGTGGACATCGTTCAAGCGCGCTACGTACATATTTATGATTGAACGAGTTATTTGCTTTCGACTATTTGATCACCGTGCTGTTTATTAGGTGCTTTATTGACTTTAAATTTACTGAGAGATATTTGTTGAATCTTAAGCTGTTTAATTACATGATTAAATTAAAACACTTATTTATCTTCGTTGCCCTTCATTGCTGGAAGCCAGTCAAGAATTCTTTACACGCCTTAATTTACTTATCTTGAGCTGTTATTACTTCTGATCAAACAAACTTTATCCATACATACTCAATATATAATATATATAATTTTATCTACTCTCATATCGAAAAATTCGAATTATAAAATTAAAAACAAGTTTATATTTACATACTTTTTTAAACACAATACCGAAATATTAAAAAAAAAACTCATTTCGACACTTTTCTTCTAACAAAATAATGTTATAATATAATTTTTTAAACCATTACGATACAGGGCAAATCCAAAAAGTTTATATCAACAAGTTTTGATTCCAATATTTCACTTGTCTGTGGCAGTGCCCGCTTTAGCGCATGCGTGCACATGCCGCACATGCGCAGTGACGTACTGAGTATTACCGCCATTCCGTTGATAGGTTGTTATTATTTTGTTGTACGAATTTTCGTGAGAAAATTTTGTTTTTGCTTAAAAATGTCTGATATCAGTGAATGCGCAGAAGATTTGACTCCGCCCGATATTTTAGATGCGGCGAAGGAAATGACTCATAATTTACTAGAAAAGTGAAGGTCCTAGTATAAGTTCTGGTTGCAATGCAGGTAATTCTTCACCAGCAGGTAATGGTTCTTGAACACATGATAGAGGATTTAATATATGAACGTAGATAAAATATTGTATGCAACTGTACGCAATTAGGCCTTATAACACTCGTGTGACCCTTTTATGAAACTCGGCTACGCCTCGTTTCATGAAACCACACTCGTATTATATGGACCCCTATTGCGATACAGTTGCATAAATAGCTATTAACCTATTTAAAAATTTGAATGAAAATATTAATATTTTTTAACAGACGAAAGAAAACGAAAGAGGATCTCAAGTCGAAGCGTACATTTTTTTTTATGTATGACCACGCATAACTTTTTACAGAGTAGTCCGATTTTAATAATTATTTTTTATTAGAAAGCGTATAAGCGTATTGTGAAGGGTGGTCCCATATAAATTTGGAAAAAAAATACCCCAAGGGTGGAAAAAAAGTGGAAAATAAAAAATTAAACCACCAAAAGTACCGAAAAGCAAAAAAATAATGAACCTTTTTCTCCTTTCTCTCCTATTTAACCTTCATCTAGGTAGATACT
Source organism: Choristoneura rosaceana (assembly GCA_037349165.1). Classification (NCBI taxonomy): domain Eukaryota; kingdom Metazoa; phylum Arthropoda; class Insecta; order Lepidoptera; family Tortricidae; genus Choristoneura; species Choristoneura rosaceana. The sequence continues at coordinate 7,428,724 of JAZBNJ010000038.1, read as the reverse complement.
AGTTTGAAGTCTGTGCGTCAGCACTATCCATCACGAGTGGACCTATAGTCGTCTACCAGATGGGGTTCTATCACTCCTCTTGGCTCGTGCTGAGGCACTGACTTCAAACTAGTACCTAGATGAAGGTTAAAATATAGGAGAAAAAGGTTAGGTATTTTCTGCTTTTCGGTTTTTTTTGGCGGTTTAATTTTTTTAAATCACATCATTCTAAAATACCATTCCAAAGTGGTATTTTTTTTTGGTCATATCAAACTGCAACTCAATTTTCATTTTCGACTCTACCAAGCTCTTATTTCAAATTCAGCAAGCAAAATTTTCAATAGTATTTTCTAGTAATTTGATTTAAAAAATCGGTTCCTTATTTCTAGGCACCCCGATATTAAATGAACGTTAAACTTACAAGTTTTTACGTATTTTTGGGTTTATTTTAGGAAATGAGTTTGCTCGACATAAATATAATGCCGGTAGCAATGAGAATCTGACTAGAATCCCAGCGGTTGCGATCGAAATTTTTAAAGCTTTTAAAAAACCAGTGTGACGAAGGAAAGCTAATTTAAAAACTTACCTTGAAGTTAGTGACGCCTTCGCCGACCTGTTCAATTTCTCCGGCACATTCAAAGCCAAGAATGAAAGGAGTTTTAGGCGGGGAGTCGATGGCACCTTGTCGCACGATCAAATCCTGGAAGTTGAGCCCACTGAAACAATGGAAGCGCGACGTTACTCACACGCGAAAACAAAAACAATGAAATCCTTCCTTTGCCAAGTTACGCCACGAATAGCATTAGCACCCAGTATTAGATTTTGACTTTGCCTTGTGGCATATTCCGTGCCTATTATTTTACCCTCTCATCCTGCCTAACTTAACGCTTTTCCTATTTTAAATGCCTCTCGTAAGCGCATAGTGTACCTACTCAAGCTTCATGAATTCGTAAGACACCGAAACGCAGCTATGTGCTTGTCTTTAAATTAAAGTTTTATAACATGCCATTTTAATGATAGGCCAGTCGCTCGGCAATATTAGTCTAGTAGTTCATCGTTTAATAGGCTGTGCACAGCAGCTTACACTGTTTGTTTAATCGTTCATGAGGCGCTTGGTTTAACTTTATCGTGCAACGATTTAATAAAACTAGTAATTAACTGAGTGGGGCATGGAATGCGGCAGCCATTTGTTATAGGTATGCGCCGGAGGCACAAGCGGCATAAAGATACCTACATTTAAATATTTAAACTAGTTGACGTATCAATCAACATCAATATGAGCCCCTCAACTGCGTCGTACTATTGTTACGCTATGCAAGTAGGCATTAAGTAAAACTACGACGACTCTAATGCGTCAACAGGGTCAGCTACAGTAGCTGCTACGGCCTCCAGTAGTTTCTTATCTTTAAAACCACTGCTATCTTCCTCAGCAAGCCTTACGTTTCACTCGCAATTTTTTTTATATGAAGACTTTTTTAGCCCAAGTTTTTATCATTCCGTACAATTTTCAAACATTTTCTCTCATAAATTTTATCCTACACTACAGAGCCCTAAAAAGCCAAATAGGAACACCCGTTCTGTTACATTATTATTTTTATTATACATTCCGTTCATCAGTCAGGATAAAAAAATAAACTACTATAGTATCAAGTGGCAATGGCCCAATGCTGTGTTTGCTATGAAATATGCTCGAATGAGCTATAAATATATTATAGTTCTAAGATATACATATACTTAAATAATCACAAAACCAGATTCGCGTCTGCGCCACGCCCGCAGATTGAGAATGTTTACCGCACGACACTAGAACACCGGAAGCTGACCATAACAGAACTGTTAAGCAAAGTACGGGGTTGGTACCCATTGCAAACCATACGAAAATAAATAAATTACGCAGAATGTAAGATTATTCTTTGAATACCCAAATTAATTTTCATAGTAGATTTATGTACTGGTACAATCATTAACTTAAAGCTATGGAAGATCATACGTAGACGCTGCTCGACAGATGTACCTAGGTATTTAAGTTAAATTAGCCCCAACCGTGTCTTCATAGTTTTACCTATTGTCTGAGCAAGTGAGCAACTATCTGCTTATAATATGGATAAATAAACAGCCATGTAGGTACGATGTAGACGGTTTGCGCGGTTCGTGCTCTTCTGCATCATAAAACCGCGCGGCGGTCGCGCCGTCCGTCGCCAGCCGCGCCGCCCGTGGGTTAATCGATATTATTTGCGATTGTCCCCCTTGCGACACCTCGAGGATGTCGCGTCCGCGTCGGCTGTATGCATAACTTACACTCTGCTACTACATACTCGTCTACAATGCGCATGTTACGTCTTCAATTGAAATTTACAACGCGTCTACATGTAAGGGTCTGCTACATATTTGCACGTCTGCATTAACTGTCTGTCCGGGACCATAAATATTGACACGTATACATAATTATCTATGCTCATCAAAATATTAAATTAACAGTCAATCCATGTACACACCACATTTTTGTATGCGATCATTTAAGTTGCAGTTACAAAGAGGTAGGAAAATATTGATATTGTTAGGTACATATTGTCACATATATACTAACTTCTAAGTTACTATATTTTAACTTCGTTTAGTATTCTTCGGTCCTAAGAATATTTCTATGTTTAGCAACGTTAGTAAGTTGTATTATATAAGTTGCAATGTAGTTTCAATATTGACAAACCCGTGGACAAACCCTCTTTGGACCATTTCCTGGTATCCGATCCGATTGGGCTGAAATTTGGCATAGGTACTTATATAAAGTAAGTTCCGTGACAATACTAAACTGGTAGTGAAATTCAGACTCGTCTCCGTAGGATGAATCTCTTCAACAGTTAATGGCATAAACTTAAAATTTGGTCAAAATGTATAAAATTGATCATATTGCGTACAATCAACAAAAGCCAGGTCAACATCAAAAAAATATGTATTAAAAAGCAGTGCTATAGTGACTTCAATATACCTAATTGCCATTGTAGTACTGTTAGCTTATACTGTCCTTTCCAGTTAGTAGTGCTAAAGGGGCTTACTTTTAGAGCAAGTTATAATCTTTAGTCGACTGCACTTTAGCATCTTAGAGTACACGTAGAGCCCACGAGCAGTCACCACACATAAGTATTTAAGCAATCCAGTAGGCCTAATCCAGTGGGCTGGTATTTATAAGGGCGTCTGGCTTCTGTGGTCTGACTGATTTTAATCGGCTAATATGTTAATAGAGATATTTTTTTATCTAAAATCTTTAAAGGAGCAATTATTGTATATTTATTTATTTTGGGGATCATGGAAACGGCTGTAATTATTTCCGATGAATTTGTTACGTCGAAGTTTAGGCGGAAGCGAACATCTAATTTTAAAAATCGACCCGCGAAGTCATGAAATCGTTTTACTGCTGAAAAGTAGGTAAATAAAGTAGAGATAAAAGCAGCAAATCCATATTTGAATGCACTTTTACTCAACTCTTAAAATAGATTTACTCAGATCGATCGATTGCAAACTCCGTAGACAGGGACTTGATTTGTTTCCATTTAAATGGTAATGCATTTAGTTAGATACTGCCTCAACTATTACGATGTCTGTTTTTTACAGTTAACGCAGGAGTATTGCGGTTAACTGTTGGCAATAAAACGGCGACGCTAAGGGAGTTAAAATCATTGTAGGTACAGCTACCAAACAAGGAAATGCACATTCTAAGCAAAGCCAAAAATATCCTACGGCTCGCACATATATCTAGCTAGTCCTACAAACATTGTAGCAAGTCTGAAATCTGTACCTACTACCTACTCATCGGTTTTCCAATCCAATTTGTTCGGGGTGTTTACGATCCAATCACGATTCGATATCGTATAACAGGGACTTACAGCTTATTTGCGACTCTATTTATTTAAAAATACAACGTGAAGCAATCCTGTTTTGTCCTAATTGTCTGAGTGGCTTGATAATTATAAACAATCAGTGTCCCAATTTAAGCAATCACTTCCGCATATTTACTGAGTACCTACCTAAAATAAAAGAACCTCGGTTATGGGGTATTGTTACCTACTGACTTTGATAAATTGACTTAAGATAAGACTATTGCAAAACCAAAAGGAGAGATAGGTTACGGTTATGATATTAGCATTCTGTGTAAATTTGTAACTAACGTAATGTACCACCGATGCGCTGAAACTTCTCATCTAAATTAGTTACTTACAGTGCCAGTATATTCGGGTGGCAGCTCTACACTTGTTACTTACAAAATCATCATAAAGATTTTTGCAATTTGCATTCTTCTTCCTGACTCGGTTATAGATTTCTATTTTGTCGGTTATGGTCTTGCTCATACTTTCCAGAAATTATATTGAAAGTACAAATAATTACAAGTTTGCCTTTCCTTCCACATTTAAATTATTTAATTGAATAGAAAAGCGAATATCAATGCAACATGGGGACAGAAAATATGCACATGCACCCCTCTAAGCACCCCACCGAACACGCAGCCCTGACGGCCCCACAATAGTCGATATTAATGCATTTAAGCTTTGTAATTCCGAATAATTACTCACGCGACATAGAGCCGCGCGAGGCGAGACACCTAGGCAGTCGCCAACAGTCGCCGTCGTCGCGTCGCCCGACGTCTGCACCCGCATGCTTTTTATTGGGTAAATTGGACGCGGGCACTATCGTTTTATCATCAAAAAAGCTTTGTACTGTATCGTGGCCGATCGTTCCTGGGACCCACATATGCCGCGGGACGGAATGTTAAGCCGAGATAATCTCTAGCTGCGAGCCTCGTATCGAATTTTACACACGCTACCTGACCGACGACTCGTATTCAACAGACTTGAATGGCTTCCTTTAACAACAATAGTCCGTAATGCGCGCCTTATACGCAGGTAGGAGACTAGTTTTTGTTATTAATCCGTAAAATTACTGACGCATTGTCACCAGAGTTATAATCCATTGTTATCAACCACGCCCAATCCGTGCTCAAAATTTTAGGATAGGACGTAATAAATTATAGTTTAACTTTGACACTTAATGCTGAACAGTCTTGTTGCCTATTGCGTGTCAACGAGCGCTCGGAGTACCATGTCAAGGCTGCCATGCTACCCCCAGGTCGGCGACTGTTCCACTTGCCCGAACCCCGAGCGAATTGCCGTAAGCTGTGTGGCGACAACCCTGTCCTCCTTTAACTATCTTAATTACCCGCTATTTCCATATCCTTTCGGTAAACGTTAACCCACTTAAATGCGAGTTCCTTTAGCTGTCATTTTTTTTAATCAAGCATATCTGCTGTATTAAGTGTGTAGGTATTGCAAGAGTTTATAGTCATCTGCGTAGAATTTGGTTATCGATATCCCGCGGCAATATTACATTTTTTTAAGATAAAATCTATTCTAGGTTCTTCCCCAGGACTAAACTATATCCATACTAAAAAACTATCTAAATCGGGACAGATGTTATTGCAAGATTGAGCAACAAACATCTTCCGAAACATTTTTATTCAAGAACTGCCGTTGCCCGCGATTCCGTATTCGCGTAGAAGCACAGAATAAGTAATAGTACAAGAAGTAGAAGTATGAAAAATTGTTTACGTCCTATTCACAGACACAGACCTACCGAATGCACACAAAAAAATAAGTATATAAAAATCGGTTAAGCCGTTTCGGAGGATTTTGGTCACAAACACCGTGACACGAGAATTTCATATACGTATCAGAGATAATATTAGAAGAATAAGATTAGACACAGTTGTAATTCATACTGCAAAGAAAAGGTAAGTACCTATTCTGTACTGCTTACTAAATTTACTTTTACGTGTTGGAGTGCAATAAAGAGTTATTGCATTGTGTTGTATTGAACGCAGTTCGTTCCCCTGCGAGGTGGTGTTTAAAATCGAACATTAGTATGAACAAATGGATGAGTAAGCCATGTACGGGGTAAATAAGTAATTGTAAATTACACTGGGGTTGGAACGGCGCGCCGCCATGGCGTCAGGCGTCGCGACGGCGCGGCGAAGCCAAAGCTGCGGCAGCAGACGCGCCCGATCGACCTGCATGACGTATGCCGATTACACCTAGCCGATGCCGTACAGCCTGGGGTGTTTTAACCTCTACCCTTTCGGTGCAATTACTAGTTCCTTGCCCAGGTAGTCTGCTTTTATTTTTAGTCTGCTTCTAGTTGTTAGAAGCAGACTACAGCTTCAGTTATCTGCTTCAGCTATTTTTTTTAAATGTACAAACAGGTTTAGATTTTCTCTTATTCGTTTGAGATGGAATAAGAGGATTGAGATAAGGCAGATGGAATATAGATAGGTAAGAAAGGAGGCGATCAGACGTGTTAAAAGATGTTTAGTTAAACGCGCTTTATCACCCGTAATTCGCGATGATTTTTAGTTGTTGATCGATCAGGTACCAATTTTTCTAATTCAGTAATTGATAGCAATCGTGTTAAGTCGCAGTTACATTAAATTTTAGTCGTAGCATGGAACTCAACTTTTTTCTTTGACATTTTCTATTTCCGGATGTTATCTTACGTAATTACCTCGCTTTTTAATTTGACATACTTAATTAATTAATGATACACGGTTACCCGAAGTTAATTATTGAAATGGATCTTTGAAGATTTCTCGGTAAGCTGCAGATTTTACGTCAATATAATAATAATAATTCAGTTAAGTATTTTAAGTATATTACTCATAGAAAGTATACAGCATAGAAACAAAATAAGTACTTTATTAATTATTAAATAAATTAAATTCTCGAATTATTACATTCAATACTTTGTTCTGCATTTTGACAAGAACAACTTTATTAAACTCAAACTCACAACATAAAAAACACACTAAATCACAACAAAAACACAGTGGAAACATAAATACAAGGAGAAAGAAAAATTAGAGACGTTGTGCTTTAGTGTCGTAGCCACGTAACCAGAGCTGCAGCGCTGGTTTTCAGCTGAACCCCGGTGAGTATGCACCCACGTAACTGAACGCGTAGGTAATTATTGCGCGAAAAGACGAAAACAACATTATAAATAAAAAATATATCAAGACGAATATAAAAATTACGAAATATCTATAAACATATATATGCGTGAAAATTTGTACAAGATGATTATTATTATTAGTCAAACATAAGTTAAGCTCATGGATGTTAAGGGGTTGTAAGCTCATGGACTAAATCATTAATGAGATGACAAAGAATTTTAGAGTTAAGGTTTAAAAAAATCTAAAATTCTGTGTCAGTAATTCACTTAGTAGGTAATTAAGACATATCAGGGGCAGGACGTGCGCTAAAGACTAGAAAACTTTGTTGGCTAATATCTGTAAGGCTTAGTTGTGATGCCAGCTAAGTACCTAATGAATTAAAGGTGTAAATTTTCGTGTAATGTTCATCGTTAGGAACTTGCGCAAGTCGGATGTCGAGCGTCACGTTCCATTGCGCTTCTGCGAAATCCTTCCAAGCGGGGCCCGACGGCGCGAAATTGCATCTCCAACTTAACTTTCATTTTCACATTGGACGTGCGCATTCCGTTGCAAGAGTGCAAGACTGCAGACATCGCATTTGAAACTATTAGACACCGATTGTGACAGGGCTTTTGCAGGGGAATTGTTGATATTTGTTTTTTCTTCCGCATCTGATGTACCAGCACTAGCACGGCCCGCGTTCAATGAAGGGGAAACTTTATAAACAAGATGTGCTTAAATTTTAAAGTGAATTTATCACTATCAGCATCGGTATTCCGAACACTGGAGTGTGCTGGAGTTCTTTAGAGTCGGCGTAGACGTACCTAATTGATATGCAGCGTGGGTGCTACATAGAATAGTATGGTAAATAATAAGGAGGTATGGATTTAGGTTCATATTTCTTGTATATAAGGTATAAAAGTACCTGGTGTTCGTTAATATTTCAGACCGGAAATACAGAGTACCTACCTAAGTAACCTACCATGTAATTCAGAAATATCCGTGAAATGTAATTTGCATGGACATTAAAATTTGCCTCATCAGTGCGTACTAATTGGGTCCAATTAGAGGGCTACGAATTTTCTTTATAAAAGTTTACGAAGGTACTGCGGAGACCCGTACACTTTAATAAGTAGAGTTTCCGCATTATATAGATAAGTATATAGCCTAAAATATTTGTATATGTATAAGATAAAATTAAGGTTGAATGAGAAATTAATTAAGATATTATGAACAGCAACAAGTCATATGATACTTGATATTGGGATGCATGCCCAATCTTATTAGATTAAAATTAAACTTTTAGACGAGCAATCCGTACTAATATTATAAATGCGAAAGTGTGTGTGTTTGTGTGTATGTTTGTCCGTCTTTCACGTCGAAACGGAGCGACAGATCGACGTGATTTTTGGCATAGTGATAGTTTATGGGCCAGAGAGTGACATAGGCTACTTTTTCCATCCATCCCAGCCTATATACGTCCCACTGCTGGGCACAGGCCTCCTCTCAGAACATGAGGGGCTTGGGCCGCAGTTCTCACTACTTTTTATCCCGGAAAAATACACAGTAACCCGAAGGACCAGCTCGCGATAACCGAATCCCACGTGGGTGAAGCCGCGGGTAAAAGCTAGTTCTTGTATATGTATATATAATCAGAATCTCGGAAACGGCCTCAAACGATTTTGATGAAATTTGGTTTGTAGGGGTTTTCGAGGATGACAAATCGATCTAGCTTGATGTTATCTCTGGGAAAACGCTTATTATCGAGTTTTAACCCAAGCAAAGCTCGGTCGCCCAGGTACTAGAAATTTATGATAAACCTTATATATGTACTTAGTATTTTATCAGAGAATATACAAAAAATAATACAGAGTTTGTGTCCCGAATGACCTAATCAATAAGATAAGAATAAGTACTTACTTAAAAAATACTTGAACAATTAATGAGTTCGGAAACTGTCGCGAACGATCGCCTTTACTGCTAACATAGTCCATATGAGTCACAGCCTATGTATTTATTACCTACTTTACCTACTTCTAATACTAACAATAACGATGCGTGCAATACTAAGTCATCTGATTCACTGACTAATGTAAAGAAAATAGCCCAAAGTAATAGGCACGAGTGCAAATGTACTTAAAGGAATTCCCGCACTTGAGTGCTTTCTGGTTCATTTGTATTCCGGTTGGTCGTACTGGCGAGTTAGCGCACACGATTATGCGCCTATTACGACGAGTCACAGGAAGCTGACTCTACTATTCCCTCACAGTACCTAATACATACGATAATGTAAGGAAAATGAATCATTGATGTACACTAATATTACATCTATTTTATCTATATATATAAAATTCAAAGTCCTGACTGACTGACTGACTGACTGACTGACTGACTGATATATCAACGCACAGCCCAAACCACTGGACCTAGAGACTTGAAATTTTGCACATAGATACCTTATACAATGTAGGCATCCACTAAGGAAGGATTTTTGAAAATTCCCACGGGAACGGGAAAAATCAAGATTTATATATTCGATTCTGAGTGACCCTATCTCAGTAACAATAATAACTAGACTTCAAATTTGTTACACAAGTAGGTATTACATTAATAAAAACATCAATTTCAGGATTTTTGGAAATTCCCACGGGATAAGGAAAAAACGGGATTTATATATTCAGTTCAACAGAATCCCATGAACAATAATTACTAGACTCTTCAAATTTGGCATAGAAGTAGGTAATTATAGGTGTAGTAATTATAGGAAGTAGGTAATTTAAGGATTTTCGGAAATTCTCACGGGATAAGGAGAAAACGGGATTTATATTCAGTTCAATGGGATGGTTTTATCGTTTTAACTGAAATTTAGTACCTATTTAGGTTCCTTGGGGGGGTCTAGGGGTCTATTACAAAAGGATTTCCCGAAATTCTGACGGGAACGGGAAAAAACGGGATTTTTCGTTTTTCTGGTCGTAGAAAGCTGAAATTTGGCATGTAGGTTGCTTGAGGAGTGTAGAAATTCCTACGGGAAAGGGAAAAAACGGAATTTTTCGCTTAATGGATGCAGAAAGCTGAAAATGGCATGTAGATTGCTCGGGGAGTGTAGAGGAGCATTCAGAGTGGAGTTTTCGAAATTTCCACGGGAATGGGAAAAAACGGGATTTTTCGTTTTACTGGTCGTAGAAAGCTGAAATTTGGCAAGTGGGTTCCTTGGGGAGTGTAGGGGAGCGTTGAGAGAGAATTTCCCGAAAATTATTAACGGGAATGGGAAAATTGGGACTTTTCTTTTTCTTTTTTATTTATTTTAAAAATATTTTTTTTATTCGAAAGAGTATACTCCCAAGGTGGTCCACTGTGACCAAATTAGGATCTGATGACGGAATCTCCGGGAAATCGAGGGTAAACTTCAAATTGTGTAGGGACGCATTACGTTTTTCATATATTTTCTCAGTATTTGCGTCTGATAGACATCATCTCATGTTGATTAGCTGATGATGGAGGGTAAAACTCCATAATGGTTAGGAGTTGAGGTTTTTTTTTAAATATTATACCTAATATGCAGGTATAGACGTTTAGTTGTTTTCATTCTGGTTACTCAGGTGAGCTGATGTTGGAAGGTATAACTCCTTAACGGTTAGGACACATTAGTACCTACGCCAAACCAATCAACTGATTACAAAGAAAGAAAGAAGAAAAACTTTTTAAACTTTGTCTGTTTCTTTGTTTATTGGGGGTAATCTCTGAAACAACAGCTTTTTAAAAATCGATACCCTAAATAATAGAAGCCTGTTTCAATTCGATCGCGGACAGTGTGGTATTCTATTGAACTCACTTATTTTTATCCCACGGGAATCCTATGTCGCACAGGTACGAAATCGCGGGCAAAAGAAACAAGTAGGTTTTCTAAAATTACACCTCTGACCTGAAGATGTGAAACAAGGCTTCAAAGTCGATTTTTAAATTCGAAAATTTGCAAATATAATCCTCCGAAAAATCAATTAAAACACGAAAATAAATATCGTAAAAAGTAAATCTGTGTTACCCCAAATTTAACGCGGGCGAAGCCGCGGGCAAAAGCTAGTATTTAACTACGCGTATTAAACGCAATAGGCGCGAAACGTGCGTAATTGAATAACAGTCGTATCTACGCAATTCCTTTCCTTACACAAGTTATTTTTACCTATTAAACCAGATTAGAACAATATTTCATGACAGGATAATTAAGTAGCCTAAGTAAGACTCGCTTAACAGACTAGGTTCAGTATAGGTAGGTAGGTGTTTAAAAGTTAATTGTAAAATCCTGTAGAATGGACCTCTATTGTTCGTTCATTCGCAACAACTTTATTAAACTGTACCCTGGAATTCAGAGAATAAAAAAATGTCGCATGAAAATGGAATTGTGCTAGTATGCCAAACGTCGAATAAATAGCGTGACTGGACACATAGTCCGTATTTTCAGTTATTAAACACCGTCTAGCAGCAATGAATTAACTTGGACTAAAAATAAACTAGCCCTTCGTGTACGTGGCCTTTTTTATATTACGAGTATAAGCCTACATTCTGTGCCAAACTCAAGATAGCTGTAAAGCTAACTACTAAACATAATACGCATGTAGATACTCTTCCTCGAGCAACAAAAAATGTTATTTCTTTATAAGTGGGAACTGCTTTGGCTTACTTACGTACTCTATCAGCTTATATTTATATTCAACAGTGTCATATGCTGTTTGTTTCCCAAATAAAAAATAAATAAAAAATTGAAAATAATCGGTTTCAGCTTCAGTTTTATACCCACCCACCATGGAAGAGACATGGATTATATTATTGGATTAAATAAAAAGGGACGATTTTCAAGAAGTACTTGTCATCGTATCGTAGCAGTCTGTTTGCAAGGCAAAGCTAAAACAAATTATCATACCCGACTACTTACTGACTTACTGATTTGTAGGTTTTAGGTTTAAGTGCGATTTAAAATTTGTATACAACAATTACACATACAAACAGTAACCAATCAGCTTTCTACGTAACTTGTCAAAACAGATGACATTCTTAGTTTTTAAACTCGGTCACGAGTACCAGGGGCGACAATGCAGGTGCCTTTTAGAAACGGCTTAATATCCGGTTAGCGGTTTGGGTACCGGCGAGCAGTGTGAATACAAACAATGTAAGCGAGCGATCGCGGCGCGGCGTGACGCTTCTATCGGCTTCCGATCTGACGCTGTGCCGTGCCACTCATCGACCTGTGACTTGACTAGGGCTGTCTATACTTCATGCCGTCTATGGCATGGTCAAAGGTATGGCATGTGGCTCACATACTTTGCTGTCTGTAGTATCACGGCATGGAATTCTAATCATGCGTGGACAAATCAAGAATACTAGTTCGGATTTTTAACATTTCTATACGTCTAGAGCAGCTCGTAAGCCACACGTGCGGTTCTTTCGGTGTAGATAGAGTTGTGGCTCTCCCAATCCATACCCTTTAATTATATATTATATGTATTACTAGCTTTTGCCCGCGGCTTCGCCCGCGTTAAATTTGGGGTAACACAGATTTACTTTTTACGATATTTATTTTCGTGTTTTAATTGATTTTTCGGAGGATTATATTTGCAAATTTTCGAATTTAAAAATCGACTTTGAAGCCTTGTTTCACATCTTCAGGTCAGAGGTGTAATTTTAGAAAACCTACTTGTTTCTTTTGCCCGCGATTTCGTACCTGTGCGACATAGGATTCCCGTGGGATAAAAATAAGTGAGTTCAATAGAATACCACACTGTCCGCGATCGAATTGAAACAGGCTTCTATTATTTAGGGTATCGATTTTTAAAAAGCTGTTGTTTCAGAGATTACCCCCAATAAACAAAGAAACAGACAAAGTTTAAAAAGTTTTTCTTCTTTCTTTCTTTGTAATCAGTTGATTGGTTTGGCGTAGGTACTAATGTGTCCTAACCGTTAAGGAGTTATACCTTCCAACATCAGCTCACCTGAGTAACCAGAATGAAAACAACTAAACGTCTATACCTGCATATTAGGTATAATATTTAAAAAAAAACCTCAACTCCTAACCATTATGGAGTTTTACCCTCCATCATCAGCTAATCAACATGAGATGATGTCTATCAGACGCAAATACTGAGAAAATATATGAAAAACGTAATGCGTCCCTACACAATTTGAAGTTTACCCTCGATTTCCCGGAGATTCCGTCATCAGATCCTAATTTGGTCACAGTGGACCACCTTGGGAGTATACTCTTTCGAATAAAAAAAATATTTTTAAAATAAATAAAAAAGAAAAAGAAAAGTCCCAATTTTCCCATTCCCGTTAATAATTTTCGGGAAATTCTCTCTCAACGCTCCCCTACACTCCCCAAGGAACCCACTTGCCAAATTTCAGCTTTCTACGACCAGTAAAACGAAAAATCCCGTTTTTTCCCATTCCCGTGGAAATTTCGAAAACTCCACTCTGAATGCTCCTCTACACTCCCCGAGCAATCTACATGCCATTTTCAGCTTTCTGCATCCATTAAGCGAAAAATTCCGTTTTTTCCCTTTCCCGTAGGAATTTCTACACTCCTCAAGCAACCTACATGCCAAATTTCAGCTTTCTACGACCAGAAAAACGAAAAATCCCGTTTTTTCCCGTTCCCGTCAGAATTTCGGGAAATCCTTTTGTAATAGACCCCTAGACCCCCCCAAGGAACCTAAATAGGTACTAAATTTCAGTTAAAACGATAAAACCATCCCATTGAACTGAATATAAATCCCGTTTTCTCCTTATCCCGTGAGAATTTCCGAAAATCCTTAAATTACCTACTTCCTATAATTACTACACCTATAATTACCTACTTCTATGCCAAATTTGAAGAGTCTAGTAATTATTGTTCATGGGATTCTGTTGAACTGAATATATAAATCCCGTTTTTTCCTTATCCCGTGGGAATTTCCAAAAATCCTGAAATTGATGTTTTTATTAATGTAATACCTACTTGTGTAACAAATTTGAAGTCTAGTTATTATTGTTACTGAGATAGGGTCACTCAGAATCGAATATATAAATCTTGATTTTTCCCGTTCCCGTGGGAATTTTCAAAAATCCTTCCTTAGTGGATGCCTACATTGTATAAGGTATCTATGTGCAAAATTTCAAGTCTCTAGGTCCAGTGGTTTGGGCTGTGCGTTGATATATCAGTCAGTCAGTCAGTCAGTCAGTCAGTCAGTCAGGACTTTGAATTTTATATATATAGATTTTATCCCCAAAACTCTTAAAAATCGTACAATGAATACATGGAGTGAGTACCAGACTATTTTTAACTATTTATTTTAAAACTAGCAATGATGTATGCAAAATTTCATGGCAATCAGTTCAGTAGGAATGGCTGGAAAGCTAGAAAGCGGAATAAACTTAAATTCGCATGAATAACATTAAAATCAAATTTATACAAAAATACTGTATATACCTAATATTATTACGTATTAAAACGAAAATTTTACCGACAAAAAATCGGGGAAATTTTGTAAAATACCTTGAGTGTTCCTCGTGGCCGCACTTGGCCTAGAGTGATAAAGATTCAATGATTCGTTTACTGACAACCCTACCCTACTTAAGTGACTCTGCGGGGATTCGTCACAGTTTCATACATCGTAATGGACTCTGCGTTTCGCTATCTGACATAATTGCTTTTGCATACCCGCGCAGCCCGTAATGACGGTCAGGTTCGGGGCAACTATGTAATGCGGTCCACGTGCCCGTTACTCTGCGTGGTATCTTATTTGACACATGTTTGAAATACCAAAATCTGGACAAAAGCAAGTTCTGACATTCGCTACCCATCTTAAATATAGATGTTCATCTGAAAATATGTAAATGTATTCTTAATTCTCGACACGACCTTCACGTTGTTAAATAGGTAGGTATTCGGTTAAACGTTCAATCCATAATTCAGCGGTATGAATTCAGAAATTCAATTACAAATATATTTACTTTCAAGCAACGATATTAACAACAAACATAAATTCATGTTACGGCTGGAAACGGCTCGCTAGAAAACTTTTATTCAAGTAATATTGAACAAAGTTCATAATCATAACTTATACTCCATCACCGCTTTATTGCTTACAAAGTTTACAAGGAGATATTGTCTCGTTTCATTACAGTTTATCTGTTTCAAAACTCCCCGAAATCACTTATGAAGGGTTGAATGCGACCGCATTAACTTTCTTAACTTAGGCATGTTTAAATGTGGGCCATCTCATCAGTGAATCCTTGGCATGAGACCAAGCAATTGACAGGAATTTACATTTGCAATTTAATTGTTGATTAGTCACCCCACATAACAACTATACGTCATGTTTCAAATATTCGTCACAGTCACTCGCACTAATTGTCCTGCCAGGAAGTGAGCCAGCGGCTGGTCATTTAATGCAGGGGTTCCCTTATAGTACAACAATACAATACACTTGAGTGGCACCTAAACTATGCTATTTATAACACAGAGAAGTTACGGATGTTCGATATAGTCGCATTCCGCTGCCCAAAAGTGCTCTAATAGCAAAGCTATAAACAGACAAGTATTCGATTGATGAACTGGCAATTAACGCTTCCAGAAGCCGGCAGTTACACAATAACTGATAATAGCCCTTGATTTTAGACGTGGTAGGTATCTGCAGCTTAAAATAACTTGTCCAAGTCCTAGTTTGTTTGTGCAGCCTGAACAAACTGCAGTTTATTTAAATTATTTATTATTGGGCTCCTAGTGCTTATCTTGTAATTTTCTAACTGTGTACCTGTTTTCTGTATCGCTTACTGTTTGTGGTGTACTATGAAGAGTCATTGTATTGTATGTAGGTATTAATCTAACTGCCACATCAAGAATATAATATTTTTAATCTACAAAACGTTAACTTTTAATGATTTCATTTCCGATTAAATGTTCAAGTTCATCAATTAATGAATTCATAGTTTTTTTAGAAGAGGCTGTTTTGTATTTTAAGAAAAAAATTCATAAAAGCACCTATCCTTCTCGACCATTGAGATGAATGTGCTTTGATTGCACTCTTCCATCAGCTAACGAAGTCGAAACGACCCTTCACAACGACAACGACCTACATTTATTTAACATCACCCTTCCTTGCTACTCCGGGTCAGGACGCAAATAATAAGTATTTTGTTACTTAAACTAAACTATTTGCACGAACTAAAACTGTACAATTTGAGGAGTAGGAGTGAAAATAATAAAGGAAATCGTATACCGTAGGCGTTTGCGCTTAGAACGAACGTATCAACAAAATGCAGACCTTCATTATACATTATGCATACCAAACAGTTCATCCCGCCACGAACCGACGAAATATAAACTAATGGTACCCGCGGGCTGAAGATGGAAAAGGATGGCAGGGAGGGTCAGCAAAATTTTACTGTCTTATCTTTTCATGCAGACACGATAAATATTTCTTTAGTTTTATCTTAGAACTGATAAGGTAAACAAACGAGTCCCGATATAAAAACTTGGCCATTTACTGGAATAGTAAACCAAAAGCTAAGTTGTGTTTAAGATAGATAAATCCCGTATCGACATTAAACGCTGGTAAGTATATTATTTATTTTGTATTAAGTATTTTTGTGTTTTATGTACAATAAAGTATGTATTCACATACATACACACAAAGTAAATTGATTTGTTTGAAAAAATGGTCAAGGCAATTTTAATTTATCAATTAGGTACATGTTTGTTATTTATTCTTTGTTATATCTATTTAGTACTAGGCACAATAACATACAGCACTAGTAAACATCAAAAATAAAAAAGTACTCCAACAAACAAATCATCGAAAATAAAATACAATATGTTAATGTAACACCCTCGTACGTTGCGGCCATGTGTATTGAATGCGGGCGCAAAAAATGACTCAAAATACAGGCATCACCGAACTTAATGCCGTCACTAGCTAATAAATGGAATATCATTATAGGCCGTCCCAAATGTTGAGGCAAAAAACATTGACGGAACATTAGGGCGTATGTTTTCGAAGGGTACCCTTATACTTCTTCTGTTACTAAATATAGATCTGCGACTGGGCTCCCACTAACGGAATTTATACTCTAAACACGTCTTACATTCCCGCGGCTCGATAGCAAATAATACACAACTAGAAGCGAGTAGATTAATACTTTGAATCCACCTACTTACTCTATTTAACTTTTGTTACAGATTAACTGAAAGGGTCTTCTATTGCGCCGTTTTAAGTACAGAAAATACTCTTTGACGATGACCCCACAGGAAGTTTCTCACGCTCCCGCATTTAGTCCGAACAATTGTGAATTGTGATTGCGAACACAAGTATATTATGTATGTAAGTAAGCTGAATGCAAAGGCAATTAAATACCAATGTACTGTCTAGATAGGATACATACATATAACTATACATATTTATATGTACTTCCTCTCCATGTTCGACACGAACCGAAAGTTCAACGTTGGATTTTTGGGTAATTCAAATATAGATAGCGAAGATTTTACAAAAATTAATATTGCAACTTAGCTTTTCTAATCGTTTACCTTTACTTGCCCGAATTTCACTTGCCATACCAACGTTTGCCATAAAATATATAGAACCGTGCTGTTTTCAGGATTTTTTTTAAATGTCATCATATAGAACGCAGTAGGTTAGGTTAGTTTAATATCAACTCTGAAGAAATTACTATTTCAGAAATAAATTACTTCATGGCAAATGAATTAGAAAACGATACATTCGGGCAAACAATAAAAAACCTTTTCTAATACTTATGTTCATATTATTTATGATCAGTTTATGGTTTCTATGTGCTAGTGCCTAAAGCAGAACCTGACCAGTCAGATATTATTGCAATTAGCTTTTAACGGTTTAATTTTATATGCCTTAGCTTGTCTTGTAATGAAACCCATGTCGCACCATAACATAATCATAATAAATATACTCTTATTACGTTGATGTAGGTAATAAAATAATGAACAGGACATAAAGCCGAAGAGATCGCATATCTATATATATAATCTGTCATATAATATAAGTCTTTAATAAGTTTATTATTAATAAAGAGTAAGTAGGTGAAAACCGAATGAATTACACGGCACAGATAATACTTTGTCAAAGATACTTTGTTTTCTTTTAATTTAATACGTGCTCTTTTCCGCGTTTCTTTTGCGCGTTTTCTTTTATCCCTATCCTGTAGATCCTAGGTATATTGTGTATTTCCGGGGCACGTGTATGTGTCAAGTTTTATTTCATTAATGTAAAGTGCTATGTTGATCAGTAATGAGTTAATTCTTTTTATTTTAATTAATAACCATTTATATTTAATTTTTGGTTACCTAAGTAGCGAAATAGAAAAACGGCTAAACTGATTTTGATTAATCATGTGTAAGAACCATGGCTAGAAAACCTGATTTAAAATCCACCCGTTTAAGAGCTACGGTGCCACAGACAGACACACACACACACACACACACACACACACACACACAGATACACATAGCGGTCAAACGTATCCCCTCTTTTTGCTTCGGGGGTTAAAAAAGTAACTTGTTTTTAGAAAAATAACTTTGTAGTTACCAAATTTTTTGCTGCGTGTTCTCCGCAATCCTTGACAGTCTTCCTGCTACGTAAATGAACGTTTTGATTTTGAATTAGGTATACCACTGTGGCAAATTTTTTTAGACTCAACTAAGGAAAGTTTGTAAATATATAGGTACATATAAAAGTGACTTTCACATTATTTTATTTAATATCAGTAGGTATCTGCGTAGTTTTGTTTGAGAATAATAATTCACGGATTCTACGTGAAGAATGCTCTAATTTCGTATAAAATTGCAAGCATGCCAAGCATTCAACAGGTAGGTGGTGCAGTCAGCCGTATACCCACACCATCAGCAAAGTCGTACCGATGCCGAGGCCACGGCCACGCCGCGGCGTCAGCGAAAGATTGCGCTGGATTGTATCGAATATGAGTTATTAACATAATAATGGAAAGATCCCGTTATTTGAAAGAAGAAAAAATATCAACACAATGTGCTTCTATTCATTTATCGGAGAGCTCGGTTAATGGGCGCTATAAAAAATAAGCATTGGCGTCGAAAGACGTAGGGCCTGCGGAGATTGGTCGGGCAGCGAAGTGTGAGGTGAGGCGAGGGCAGGGGACGCGCCGTATTGATCCGGGGGCCCCTCCCGCGCCTCGGCAGACATTACAGGAGCACCCCGCACCCCCGAGTGCGACGAATACCTCCCCCGGTCTGGCCACCCTGCTTCAACGCAACCACACCCCTTTTTCATGCGAGGACCTAGTCACGGGTTTTTCCAAATCAGTTTTCCTAGCGACCACAACAAAATAACCAAAGTCAAATAAAAAGCACCAAGAATCAAACAATATTAAAATTTGCGTAAGTAATGAAATTTTCCATAAGAAGTTAAAAGGGATTGATTTTGGATTCAGGCCTAAATAAGGGTATACGCACGACACAGCGTTTAAGGTTCCGAGAAATTCGGGTCGGATATTTTGGAGATTTGTTACCTGTCATGCGTGTTTTATTTGTCAAAAAAAGATAAAAGAATGCGACTTGTTTACTGCCATATAGAGCGGAGAGTTGATTCGATTATGGGCACAATAAGCGACGGAGCATTTTCGTAAGTTCATTGACTTGGCAGACTCCGCACACAATGTGGCCGCGGGCGGCGGCGACCCCGCCTGCAGCATCTGCTGTAACGATGAAGGATTTTATAGATAGGCATATGCCCCGGCCCGGCTTCCGCCTGTCTGCCTCTGCTCGGGGCTTGGGGAAATAGGAGATACTACATGCTGCTTCCATCCAACTGATATAGCAGTTCATCATCACAACACCCTTTATATACCTATATGCCCCTGTATGCTGAAACGTTTGAAACCTTCATCCACCGCCATGCTATCGGTTGTTGATTCAGAATGACTAATCGATCACTTATCGCACTTGTAATTAAATGTATACCGATAACAAAGCTAAACAAACACCGGTTACTTTTTGTTTTGACGCAAAATCAATAATTAACACATATTGTATGTAAGTACATGTTATTGTTTTACCTACTTTAGTTAAGTGACAAATTATAAAAAATAACAAGTTCCTGAACAGTACCTATCCTTCCCTAGCCTGTGCCATATTCATATTAAATGAAAGGGCTTTTGCGAGGACCTAAAATATAATTTTGTTTTATAATTTTAACAAACATCAGTTATTTGTCTTAAATTATGTTATAAGTAAAATTATTCCTTATACCTAGACATAGATTATGGTATAATACTGGAAAACCTTAACTTGTTAAATCTATAAAATTGCACATGAAAAACGCTCAATGAGCGAGTCCCATTTGCACTTGCCGGTTTTTATTCTTATTTCCGATTGCTTCACCGGATAGCGCGATAGATTTAATACATATTAATACATTTAAATAGTGTCAATAGCACAGCACTTTGTTTGATTTTAAATTGTGCATGATGAAGTGATGAGTCAATTGAGACACTTCCTTGGACTGACTCATGTGCGTAAGTTGACTATAAGCAAGTGAGACTTCATGTACATGACACATCGCTTGATTAAATAAATGAACCTACTCAGCTAGACCGATTTGGCTCTCCCATTTGTTTTGAAATTAATGCTTTTACTACGACTGGAAACTAGTTCACCAGCCAAACAAAAACAAAAAATATTCACACCGTTTTTTTAACGACTTTGACTGTAAACATGAGCTGCCCATCAAACTGACCATGATTGATTGAATGACGGATAGGCAGTTGCATCTTGACACAAACGGCGGATGATAACGCGTTATTATAAATCATGATTAAACAACAGATCCGTTTTGTATATTGTTGATAACTAATCCCTAATTCTAGCTACAATCTATACTAATATTATAAATGAGAAAGCGTGTGTGTGTTTGTTTGCATGTTTGTCCGTTTTTCACGTCGAAAC
This sequence comes from Choristoneura rosaceana, assembly GCA_037349165.1. Taxonomy (NCBI): domain Eukaryota; kingdom Metazoa; phylum Arthropoda; class Insecta; order Lepidoptera; family Tortricidae; genus Choristoneura; species Choristoneura rosaceana. The sequence goes on along the minus strand of JAZBNJ010000038.1, from coordinate 7,407,794 downwards.
GGAGAGACGGATCGACGTGATTTTAGGCATAGAGATAGCTTATGAGCCCGAGAGTGACAGGCTTACTTTTTATCTCGGAAAAACGCACAGTTCCTGAGGGAACAGTTCGCGATAAACGAACTCCACGCGGGCGAAGCCGTGGGCAAAAGCTAGTAAATTATAAATCTGTTCTAGCCATCATAAGTAGATATTACTTTGCTGTGGTAAACCTAAAAAAAAACCTACAGTTTAGTTAATGACATTCTATGTCACTTAACTTTACCTACCTATTTACCTAGTATAATATATACTATAAGAGCAAGGCAATGTTTTCCTCCGGCAGTTAAATAAGTTTAAGATCTTTGATAAGCTGATTTTTCATTTCATGGTTTCGTTTCTATTATAAATTAGAAATAAATTTGCTCGGCGATGTAGGCTTAGAAGCATCGCATACTTGCAATCTCCCAAGCGAATCCACCTACACAGTGGTTGCAGTCAGGTAGAATAGCGAGTTATTCCAATCGAGTTAGCTCGAGAACATTACTTTCTAGTGACTCATAGGAAGAGAGCTATCTCGCCCAGACGCTCTCAATAAGGAAGAGGGTAATAAACAAATTCATCTCTCCCATCTTATGTGGCTTCAAAGCCCATTAAAATGCACAATACTGCACTTTATACCATAGAGAGAACCCGGTCGCATTACTCGAGGAGCAGAAACTATTTTTAGGCTTTAAATTGATACCCCAACAAAGGAAAGGATGTAAGCAATTAACAAGCCCTTTCGCTATAGTGCCTATAGTATGAAGGACCTGAGGATAGACCCATAGCTCAGGTTGAATTAAAGAATTGAATTAATCCCTAATTAAATTGGAATAAGAACTTGCCGGAGGATTGAAAAATCGGTTATAAATAAAATATTTACAGATTCTGCAAGTGCTCGTCGTGTCTCGTTCACCATAATCTCGTGCAACGAAACGGCTTTCCCTTACAACACAATGACTCCAAATGACTCGTGCTTCTAAGATGGGGATATGATATGTGATGTAAACCAGATGCCCGCCACAAAACAAAAACCCGACGATCGCATTTCCCATCCTTCACTACTTATCTTCACATATATAATTAAGCGCTCTCGGAATCGAAAAGAAAGCCACTCACGAAAGGCGTGAGTATGTCGATTGTTCTTGGAAGACGTCTCACGCTGACACCAACTTGACCTAATTGAAAATAATGGTATGTTATTCATTGGTCAGATCCCTTTGAGAAGTCTTACAAAAACACATTAGCTGAACGAAACGGCACGCCGGCGGAGGCTGCCCCTGCCCCGGCACAACACGCCTCATCGGAAAGATTTCGTTTTATAACTGTTACAAGTCATTAATTTAATGCTTCCATTAAACAAGGGACCCTTGTTCTTGGGCCTGAGCTGAACCATTGACCGGTAGGGGAGTTATTATTTTCGTTTACATAAGAGGATTAACTTGACATTTTGTTTATGGATTTGTTTCTCCCACAAATAAATACTGAAGTTTCAGTTTTAAGAACACAAATAAAATCTGACTCAAATGAATCATCGGAGGAGACTCCGTGCTGTGCGATTACTTTTAGGGCAGTAATAAGGAGCTTAATTAAGTGAGACACGACGTAACCCAGATCCCGTTTCACTGCTTTAAGATTTATTTATTTTATTTAAACACACGCAGTTAAACAGAAATCTGCAAACCACATTGTGCCGACTAACAAATTAACTTAAAGGAGTGAATCACATCTAAACCATAAAGAAAATGTAAAACGATTAATATGAGTATAGATAGAAAGTTTGATAATATTACATATCATATATGTACATAAATAGGTAAGGTATACACAATCTGGTCCGACCGTCGTTGTAAAGTCATGGCCAAAGTCGGGCGCCGCGTGACTAGAGCTCTAGACAGGTATTATTTAAAACATTCGGCGGCCGTTACCTTACATTATAATGACTATTTAATTGTAGGTCAACAAACTCTGAGATAATCATCCAGTTAAGCAGTTTGTTGGGTATTTGTGGAACACCACGCTGCCCTTGAACGTTTTGAAGTTTTGTCTTAGGTATTATATTGTGTGTGATATCATTATTTAACGGTTTATTTTATCACATTTTTTTTTTACTTTGATGATGCTGTTGGTGTTTTTTACCCTTACAGCTTCGCCTGGCTGTGGAGGGCCTGCTCGGCGACCCGGCACAACCGCTTCCAACTTTATCCACAGTAAAATGGATGGTGTTAATCAAAGTTGTGTAGTATATAGAAGTGGGGTTCGTAGTTTCCCAACGGACGAACGGAGTGGCAGCGTGTGGGCGGAACTCACACGTTTTTGCGGCGCAGTCTAGACCGGGCACAGAACTTGTACCGGTACCGGTCGGGATGTGAGCTTACTTACTCCCAGCCGGTTCATATTTTCGCGGCAACTAGCGCCATGTATGTCGCGGTCATTTACATAGTAAGCTGGCGATAAGCGCGCTATATTTAGCGCACCCGGGAGATGAGCTTACTGCACCTAGCTGCTGTGACGCTTTAGTTTTGCATCGCTGACTTTTTGAACCCCCACGGCCACTTTATATGTAATACTGACTAATAAGCTAAGCACTTAGTTTTTCACTATGGGATTTACCGGATTTGGTCAAATTACCACATTTTACCTAGTTTGTGTTTTTGAGATTTCAGTCAAAGATCAGACGAAGAATAGTGTTCCGACGTCTGTTACTAGACAAAAGTTTAGAAGAGAAGAATCTAAACGTTCATTTTCTCCAGCTTTATTATCGAGACTGTTTTATGGAGTAAATTATTGGGTATTTAAAAAAATAGTACCTAACATAACATAGTTTACCGTCATCGTAACTTTCTTGAAGTAAGTATCGGTAGGTATCAAGTGGTAGACGGTAGTTACCTTTTCATTATTTCTTACGGCGACAGAGACAAAAGCGAAATACATCATTCATCGTTAAGTAAGATGGCTTAAACCAACATCAGTTAACTTTAACAAGAAAAGTGGCCGATAACTCATGACCGTGGCGTCTCGCAAGTAGCGTTGAGTTTGAAGCAAGCCACATTATCTGAAGCACTGGAGCGATAAAAACGAACAAAGAACAATGTCAGTGGGCGCTCAACTCACTTTCGCACGAACTCGCTGCGATGCCGCTTCGTATGACAAAATATCATTAAAATTGTAGCCTTCCACTTCACGCGACGGCGAAGCCCGCGACGCGACACGCTCTGCTGCGGAGATGCATGCGTGAACGCAGTTCTCGAACGAGGATCGAACGCAATCCATACTAATACGATATTATAAATTGTATTTTCTATAAGTTTACATTATTTAATAAATCAATATTTTAAAATATTATAAATGCAAAAGTGTGTGTGCTTGTATGTTTGTCCGTCTTTCACGTCGAAACGGAGCGACGGATCGACGTGATTTTTGGCATAGAGATAGTTTGTAAACGCGAGAGTGACGTAAACTACTTTTTATCCCGGAAAATGCACAGTTCCCGAGGGAACAGCACGCGATAACCGAATTCCACTCGGGCGAAGCCGCGGGCAAAAGCTAGTTTACCTACCATAAACTATTCTACTGAATAATAAACAACAACTTGTCTGGCGATATCGACAAAAATATCACCACGACTATAATATTTTAATGAAACATTCCACTAATCTGTTTAGTATTCTCTTCAGTCTCATCGGATATGGTAATGGTTTTGGCAAACTTTAAGAAACTTGACTACTTAAATATTTTGTTCAGACTAGCCGATGCAAATAATAGTGGGAGGTTTAATGTGTAGTTCCGTTGCGATTGTCAATCATTGGACTGTAAATCCGCAGAAGGGCGCGTCACACCGCCGACCATGGATCGGATTCGAGAGTGCGTGCAAAATTTTCAATTTTCTGGTGCATCTCGATCCTTGGTGCGGTGGCAGATGTGAATCAGCAATGTTAATGAGCCAGGCGAGACACGGCGAACGGGGCCCGGCGCGGACATTGGGTAAGTAGGCATCCATAATTCCATACTACGTGAATCGCAGCTCGTGAAATCGTATAAAATATGCACATTGAAAATTATCCTTCGATTATCGACAAACGATAAGAAAATTGCATCTTAAGTAATCCGCCTACATCAAAAAAACGCAAATATACTCATTCCTAAATAGAGAAAAAAAAAACAGTAAAATACAAGTACCCCCAATTTCTTACTTTAAGTGCAACCATCATGCGCGTACTAATTCAAAAATCAATTTAACGTCTCATGAAACACGTTGCGTTTAAAACGCACGCAAAACCTGTTCGGATCCAGCGTTTCGGAGGCATATAAGCCGCAAAAAAATAAGTAGATATATTTATATGTATTAATAACTAAAAAGTAGTTTTAAAAACTCACCAGGCTTTGACTCTGATGAGGACCTCGCCCTCTGCGACTGTAGGTTCAGGTTTCTTGAGGATCTTGACGGTCTTGAGGCCGCCGAAGCCGGTGAGCACGACAGCGCGCATCTCCTTGGGCGGCGGGCTCTCCTTCTCCTTTTCCTCGGCCACCTTCTCGGGGGTTTCTTCCGGGGGCGTCTCAGTGCTTCCGTTCTCGGTGGGGGTCTTCTCGGGTGCGGCAGCCGCCGGGGTGTCCGTGTTTTCCGTCATTCTGAGTTCGTCGGGGTGAGGTACGATGCGGATAACGGACGCGGAGAGAATGAGCCCGGGCGAGAATCAGAAGCCGGCCGGCGAGACGACGCGTCGCGGAACGAATGAGGGGAGGGAGTCGGCGTGCGCAGCGGCCGCGGGGCAGGGGTGCGGCGGGGCGCGGGGCGCGCGGCGGGACGCGAACAGGTGGCCGGGCCGCCGCGCCGAGCCGCCCGGGCCGGTTTGCAGCACACCCCCGCCTAACATGTCTCCTTACCAACTTAACTTATCGCAAAAATCTGTTTTTCCAAATTGTACTGAAACTAGAACCCATTGGAGAAACCAGAAAGATAGAGCTGGTGGCCCCAGCCTGAGGCAGGGAATCGACCCTATAGTTCCTCATTATTTCATGATATGTGCATTACCATACCATTATATTTACAGTATTTATACCAAACCCAGCAGCATTAAATCCGATAAATACTAATTAAAAACCTACAAAAATCGGGAATTAGAATTTCAGAGTTTGAGGGGTGAAAAATCTTAATCTCATCTTATTATCATATTCAAATAACTACGAGAACGTCTGGTGAAATAACATAATTAATTTATTTTTTTTGCTATTCAGAAGTAGTCCTGCGGATTTTGGCATTGAAGCAAACCGGTCAAGTGCGCGTTGAATAGGGCTCCATGTTACCCATGTTTATGTATATAAACAGTAAAAGAACTTATAACAAACACAACTCTTGTCAGGTGTTATAACACCAATAAAATAAATGTATTTACCAAAAAATGGGTTCCTACCGCACGTCTGACATTACATATTTGTAATTTCATTTTGTTAAAATGTCATATATATGTGACACTAATTGATTTCCAATCGTGGTATACCTACATGCATATCGTATGCATGTCGTGTTTCGTACTAATCCGTAGTAATTCATCAAGGCGTGCTCGAATAGACAGGCAAACCGGCGAAAACCAACTCCAAATGATTGAACAGTAAAACAAGGTAAACACTACGTTGAGTCCTTATTAATGTTATTATAATAGACAGTGGGATGAAGGCAGACGTCAATCATCAGATTATATTAAAACCAGAATTCCCGTCCTTGTACTCTTTTGATCAGTCTGACAAAAAAATCCTCGTAGAGACGCGCGAGGCACCCACCCTCTTCATATTCTATGTATAGCGCCGAGTCAAGGTCTCCCTAGTTCCACCTGAACGTGACATGAACTTTAACAACCTTTTTTTTTTCAATTTTATCGCTTCAAACGACTACCCTCGAATCTATTCCGAAGTGTTTCAAAAGATGAACCCGCGATGCGTGAAGCAAGTATTTTATTGCGCTGGGCCTGCAAATATTTAAGTTGGTTAGATTCGCCCAAAGAATGTAACGCTTTAACGCGGAGGGCGCTGCCTGAAATGAAAATAGATATCTACGTATTGTTTATTTTATTCGCAAAAAAGTAGGTAGGAACAGTAAGTACTTATAAGTCTGTATACATTTAGATATTCATTCAAAAAATGTTTGAGATGATTTATGTATTTACTAGCCTTTACCCGCGGCTTGCCCTCATTCACCAATAGATCTTGCAGCTAAATTGAAATTCCGGGATTTCGAAAAATACTAAATATACAAGTTACTAATATACATTGTGGTCTTATTAACATGACTCTTAAAACCCAGCGGTTGAAATTTTTGGATTTTAACCCGATATCGGAATGAAAAGTAGCCGACGTATTATAATTCTACTAGGCCTGATACCTCCATACCAAATTTCATCCAAATCTGTTCGGCCCTTTTAAAGTGGAGGAATAACAAATACTGTAATAAGTATTAGTTATTAGGTAGCTGTAGTAACTGAATTTAAACTCCGGGATTTCGATAAAACCCGCGGGAATTCCCTCCCCCTCGTGGGCTTCATTTACGTTGCATAAAAACACCCATGCCAAATTTGTGCTCTAAAACAAGCGGTTTTCCAGAAAAACAACTATCTTAAATTTAATCCAAATCCGTTCAGCCATTTCGACGTGACGAAGTAGTAAACTATACGCACGCATATTTAATTATATACAGACTATGAGAAAGTCTATAATATAATTTTAGTAGGAAGTAGGGTTACAGAAAAACATTTTTTTTGGTGTGTACCCAGGACTGAACCGACGATCTCTTTAAGCGAAACTTCAGCTGCATAGGTAACTCATCGACGCATTAGCCTCATTTATATTACTGAGCTAATTATTTTTAATCGGACTACAATTAGTACGAATGATTCGATAAACACAGGAAAAGCACCGGCTCCAAACAATATTATGTATGTTTGGTGTATATCTATTTCTATACATTGTTATTGATACTATTTATACGTAAGTACCTACACTTGATAACATATTATTGCATTGTTTGCGACCAAGCGGAGGCAGCACAGTATCACCGTGACCTTACCAATAGAAATAAGAACAGACTTGTTTACAAAGAGACGTGTTATGACTGACTTTTATTTTTTTAATGATTTCAATAGAGGGTGTTATGGAAAATAGACTTCGTTATTGAACCACTGTCAAGTATCAACTTTCCACCCTCGCGGGTAGTTGAATATTTGCTATTGAGGTACGATTTTTTTCATATAAAAACCCTAAGTCTGTGATTAAAAGGTACTTTCGATATTATGAAATTGGGAAAAAGTAAAGCCTAACATCCGAAGATCACATATATCTTTCATCAAAATACCTTTTTTGTCACTAAAAACTATTTAAAGGAACTATATTTATTTACTTTATTTGGTTACTACATATTAAGTAGGTATATTGCTGGCTTATGATTTGAATTTGTACGGAACCCCAGGGAGTGTGCGAGTCTGACTCGCTCATGGTCGCTTTATTCATTTTACCTAATTTTCTTATTATTTAGATTAGACATGTAAGGAACCCTCGGTGCGCGCGTGTCCGACTTGGCCGTTTTTTTATCGCAATGTAACTATCTATTGCACAAAATACAATTGCAAGAGTAGGAGTATACCGCTCGATATTTTCTATAACGCCTCCACAACATTCATGAGGCTAGTGAAGCTACAATAAAATAAGTACCCTACATACCTACCTAAGTATTATTATATAGGTACGTTACTTTTTGTGATGACGCATATGTTTCTGGATCCCTATCGCTCAACAATCTGTGTACATGATCGTTCATCAAAAACAACAAACAACCCTTGTTTCATTATAATAATACATGATGGAGTAAGTTCCAGCTTGAATAAATGCTTGACGATTATAATTATCGGCAAAAGGTCATTCGCATGATCTATTTTGACATTCAACTTCTCTGATATAAGTACTTTATTAATTTGATTGCACCTGCTCTATCAAGTAAAAAAAATTAGTTTACTAAATAAAAAAATGTTAAAATTATGATAACTACCTATAAGGCCGAGGATTGGACGGCAGCGACAAGCGACGCGACCTATGAGGCGGCGCCGGCGGTATTGTATAGTATAGACTTAAATAAACCATTTCTTGACCACAGCGATGCGGGCGGTAACCTGCGGTGAGACACGAGCTTTCTGGCTCCAGTCGCTCCATACGCAGCAACTTAGTGGTGTCACGTGATGTTCTTTGATTTATTGTCTTTTACGACGACGCAAATTACGAAATTTTTCTGCTAGCGATATTACTCGTTCATAATAACAGTTTTATTCGAAATATGATTTGGTATTTTAAAGGATGTAATCAAAAGTATCTACAATCCTTTCTATTGCAATAATTGTTCCGCGTTTGATCATGATAATTTCGGCGATTTTTTTTTTCTTTGAAGTATGGGTGCACATTTTCCTTTGTCTCATAATAAGTAAGATGAAAAGAAGAGCTGTTTAAATGGTCATGACACAGTTGATATTGGCATTGGTCACACTTTCGTCACTTCACTGCTGGTTACTAAGCTATCTAATTAATAGTCACTAAGCGCTGGCATCAAGAACAATTCCGCCGCACCGCGCCGTCGCTCGCGCCGCGTCGCTGATCATGTCGCTTGTCGCTGGCGTCTAGTTCACGGCCTAAATTTGTGCCGCAAGAAGGCGAAATTAAGATACAACGAATCATTTGTTTGTCAGTACTTACGAAACTAGTAGTTACTTAGTTTAAAAATAATTGTGTCAAGTAACTTTTTGCTTTTCTTTTTTGGAATTGATAAAATATCAATTTGCTACATACGTAAGGTATTCTATAGTTTAATTTATTAAAAAACTCAGGACAGCTACCTGAATGAAAACGATATGCAAATGGTCATCAGCTACTTATAATTAAAAAACATTTAAAAACTAACATTATCGCCATAGAGTATCCTGCTCCGGACGTCGTGGCTCTTCGTACGAGTCATCCTCATCCTCGTAGTAATCATCATCACTCCAATACTCCTCCTCGTCGAGATCGAGATGACGCTCCTCTAACACCAAATTGTTACGAGATTCCCTCAGTTCTTTGTGAAGTTTATTCTGTTGAATCTGAAACGACATTTCAATTTTACACAAAGCTGAATGATTTTTATTTGATAATAGATTGATTAGGGGATCGTATGAATTGAAGATATTAGGGATAGGACCCTATTTTAAGCCCCTATAATCATCAAGGACAGATTAATATAATAATAAAAGTATTATCATACTGTGTAACAAATCGCTGCTGGTCGAAGAATAGGGGTATCGCATATATCGTAATAAATAAAAATAATCGCTTCTTTATTTTCGTATTTGACTTATGTACTATTTATTTAAATATTATCTATTATCTATATTCAATAACCAATCATTATTAATGTAGTTCCTAGAAACCTTCGAGAAATAAGAGTAGTATTACCTAGCTATCCGATTTTTTCTATCCAAATCCATTCAGTGATCAACAAGCGGTAATTTCGAAGAATCATCTCTTATACTCATCACTGACCCCATTCATCTCTTTCTTGCACAAAACGATTCGATACGAGCAAAGGAATGCTGTCCTTTTCCTAAACGTGTTAGCGAGTTTAAACTAGAGTTTTACCTTCCGTTTCAACAGGAAATCTGCAAGCTCATGCTTTTGGCTCGGTTCTTTATCCACCACTCTTGTTGACGATTGGTCTGTCCTATACGATATCACAGTATTATCCACGTCGACATTCCTCCAGGCGTCTGCACTCCTCTTCCTAGCTGCCAGCAGCCTACTTAAAATCTTGGCGTGGTCTAAACCGTACACGTTGTTCGTCATCTCTGGGATTATTTCTTCTTCTACTGGTAATCGGTCCTCTATTTGTTTTATCTTCGCCTGCAAGTATTATTGGAGCAATAACGTACTGTGTCATTCATGATGCATATATCAAAAATTGTAAGGTAAGGAATATGAAATTTTTCATCCCCGAAAACCCCTACATACCAAATTTCAACGAAATCGTTGGAGCCGTTTCCAAGATCCCCGAAATTTATATACAAGAATTTCTCGTTTAAAGGTATTAGATTAGATAAAGGTATTACATAAATGGACTGTTTCACCACCTATTGATTAATTTTATTTGACGGACAAATGTGATGCCGTCTCCATCAATTCAAACAAAACAAACAGAGACGGCATCACATTTTATCCTTTAAATAAATTCAATGGATGTATAGTGAAATCATGAAACAGGGGGTAAATGTGTTGCTATTTATACCTACCAACTTTATAAAAATATTTTTGGTATTTTTAGGGTTCCGTATGCAAAGGGTGCCAATGGAAACCTATTACCTACTGAGACTCTGTCTGTCTGTCTGTCTGTCCTTACGTCTGTCACAGGGCTCTATCTCTTGAACCGTAATAGCTAGACATTTGAATTTTGCACACATTATGTATTTCTTTTGCCGCTATAATATAACAAAAAATACTAATATGAACCATCGCTATTCACCTGCTTTCAAATAAAAAAAAATCGCATTCAAATCGGTCCACCCATTTAAGGGCTACGGTGCCACAGACAGACACACATAGCGGTCAAACTTATAACACCTCTCATTTTGCGTCGGGAGTTAAAAACAGAATAAAAAGAATATTTGAGGGGGGGCTCCCATACAACAAACGTGATTTTTTGACATTTTTTGCGACAGCAACCGACAACATGCTTCCCCTTCAAATATTCACAGAATATTTAGTTGTACGTATATTCACTTTAAAAGTAATAATTAAATTAAAATGAATTAAATATTTAAGGGGGGCCTTATCATATACAGTAAACGTGATTTTTGCCGTTAAGTCTAATGTTGTATAGATAATGGTACGGACAAGGAACCCTTCGTGCGCAAGTCCGACTCGCACTTGGCCTGTTTTTGTATACGTCGGCAATCCACAACAACAAGGTAGGTAAACGACCGATCGTACATGCTATTTACATAGTACAGTGCAAACATATGTATGTTATGTATCTAACCGAACCACTCAAAAACATGTTACCACGGCCTTATTACGTCGGATAAGGCTCTGTGCTACATACATATTTTTGAAAATTTGGATGAGTTCATATTTTTACAGTCGACTGCACTGTACTACACAATCATGTGTAAGGTTTTTAGTAGGTACTTATAGCCTGTAAAATTTTCTATATCAAGAAATGCTTCTGCTAAATAAATTAATTGATTAATCGTTCGACTCAATAAAAATTCACACGGAAACGCCAAAGAACTGTTTTAGAACAAATTCATTCTACCTACATAGGAAGGTACTTTACATTCCCGCGTGATCCTGAAATTCTTACATTTCCAAGCTATCGGTACTATGAAATGATTCACAATACGTCGAACAATTAACCTAGAACACAATTACGGCTTCGTTGTCGGAAGGAAGATAAAAATAAGTGAGTCAGATAGCCATTAATGTTTTTGTATTCCAGTGACGTCATATAGTTAGGGGGCTACCAGACCAGCCATGTGACTGGGTTCGAAGACAAGAACAAAGCGGCCAAGACCGTGTCGGACACGCCCAAGATAGTTTTCTTTGTTTTGATATACTTATACCAAGTTTTCCAAATTTTTCAAACAAACAGTTTAGCTTTTAAAAAAGCGGACGCCCGATTTTAATGAAAATTTGCACTTTAAAGTTGAATATTTCGTAAACAGATCACTGAATCGAAAAACCTTCACAACCCCCCAATGATTTATTCATTTATTTATTTCTATCTATCCAACGATACCCCACACCACAGGGTTAGACGAGAAAAAAAAACCCAACTTTCGGCAGGTACAGTTGAACAAATTGAATCATATCCCAGGGTGGAACCTTTGAGCTACTAATGTCATGTTGACATCTCATACTTTTGCCAAAGAAATCATAGTGAAATTTATTATTAAAAGGTTCCACCCTAGGTTATGATTCAATTTGTTCAACTGTACGTATATCGGAATTACATTTTTTTTTTCAAGCCGCTTTTCAACATTTTGTCGGCATGGTTGGTATGGGTTGATAAAGGATGATGATGAGTGTGTTTAATTAATATTGAAAGTAGCAATGTATGCTGATAGTTGAGTAAGTAAGTTGAATATCCCTACTTAATATTATAAATGCGAAAGTAACTCTGTCTGTCTGTCTATCTCTGTCTGTCTGTTACGCGTTCACGTCGAAACCACTGAACCGCTGTTGATGAAATTTGGTAAATAGGCAGTTTGAACCCCAAAGATCAACATAGGATACCTTTTATTCCGGTAGAGAGCGCCACCGCGCGATAACCTAGATCCGCCCGGACGAAGTCGCGGACATTAGCTAGTGAGTTCATAAATGTAATCTTTAAAGGTAAAGTGGAAGGGAAGCGAAAAAGAGGGAGACCGAGAATTGATTATAAAAAGCAAATAAAAGAGAAAGTAGCCGTCATGTCGTACGGAGGTTAAGGAGGCAGCTTTGAGTAGAGAAAAGTGGAGAGTCATTCATCGGCTACACCAACAAGAGTTTAACTCTTATATAAGAAAGAAGAAGCGACGAACTAATGCAAGGAAACTCTCTAAAAGAAATAAAAACGCAGTGAAATCAATCTATCGGTTTGAGAGCTTCGTTACCAAAAGCAGACAGAGACATACAGACATCGGCGTCAAATTCAAAAATCAAAGCAAAGCAAAAGATGGGGTACATATCTGAATATCAAACGTTAAAATACCGAATGTATTAAAATATCGAATGGGTCATAATATCGAAAAGGTATTTTTCTTAACACTGTTTTTTTTTAGATTGTTATAAACCTAACCTAGCCTAATCTAAGGGGTTCTCTACGATGCCGTTTTAATGAATCCTGCCTGAGCAATTTACGGTTTCAGAAAATAAACCTTTCGATATTATGACCCATTCAATCCACACTAATATTATAAATGCGAAAGTAACTCTGTCTGTCTGTCTCTTACGCTTTCACGCCAAAACCGCTGAACCGATTTTGATGAAATTTGGTGGAGATAGACTAGACCTTGGGAAAGAACATAGGCTACTTTTTATTCCGAAAAAATGGCTTTGGGTTGAAATAGGGGATGAAATTTTATATGGAAGTTCCTCATTTTTAAAGATAAAACCATGAAACTTGGCATTTAGGCAGTTAATAAGAAATAAGTAGATTATTGCGTTTTTGAAAATTCGCCCTGTGAGGGGGTGAAATAGGGGATGAAAGTTTATATGGAAGTTCGTCATTTTTAAACATAAAACTATGAAACTTGATATTTAGGCAGTAAATAAGAAATAAATAGATATCTGTTCAAGCGTTTTTGAAAATTCGACCAGTGAGGGGGTGAAATAGGGGATGAAAGTTTATATGGAAGTTCGTCATTTTAAAAGATAAAACCATGAAATTTGACATTTAGGCAGTTAATAGGAAATAAGTAGATATATGTTCGAGCGTTTTTGAAAATTCGACCTGTGAGGGGGTGAAATAGGGGATGAAAGTTTATATGGAAGGAACGAAAAATACTTCCCAAAATAACTATTCAAAAAAGCTAGTATTTTAATATATTCGATATTTTAACATTCGATATTCAGATGCGTTCCCAAAAGATGACATAGGTACCTTCACTTCAGGCGACAGTTTTGTATTGAGAGTAAATTCTGACTTGAGCAGATGACCAAGATCCGTTTGTTCGTAATCTTCTCCATAGTCAGCTATAGCAAGTCGCCGGTCCAAGTCAACAATCCGTGCTTCTTGGCGATCTATAATACAAATTAAAGTGAATATTATTTAAGAATAAAGTTCAAAAACCGAACAAGAGCACGTTCGACACGCTCAAGATAGGGTTCCGTAGCTATTTAAAAAAAATCTAAGGATTTTGCATTTTGTAGGGAATTTTGCATGTAGTAACTGAGTATATTTTATAAGCTGCTATTTACTCTTAAACTACTAATAATTCTCAAGCAAACTTAGGCGTAATAGTACTCCTTGTTAATTTGATACAACCATAACAAAATTTTAAAAAAATTCAACATAACTGTTTAAGTTTTAGAGGGTAAATGCTCGATTTTAATGAAAACTTGCAATTTAAAGTTGAATCTGAATTGCAAAACACCCCTTATTATTATTTTTTTACCCTTTTTCGCAATAGTCACAGTGGCGTAGCGTGCCTTGGCGGGGCCCAGTATAAAAATTTGTTTGGGGGCCCTTATGAAGGGTAAAGATTTCTAACAAAAGAAAAAAAAATATTTGCATAAAATTTAAAGAAATATTTATTCATCATAATTATCTATCTGTAACTTTTTTCAAAATTTTTACAATTTTTACGCACGTCGGGGGCCCCCGTGGCCCAGAGTCTTCGTATAATTGATACGGCAGATACGGCGGTAGCTACGCCCCTGAATAGTCATTACATACATGTATGCCAAATTACAGCTTTCTTGCACCGAGTCTCTGAGCAAAGCCGCAGAAGAACAGACAGACATGGCGAAACTATAAGGGTTCTGTTTTGCTATTTTGGCTACAGAATCCTAAAAACATTGTAATTGTAGGTATGTTACAACCATTACAATTTCTTATACTTACATAGTTAGCTGTTGGCCTCAACACATAATTGTGTCAAGTCAGTAGATACATAATAGCATAGCATTGCCATCAAAATTAAACAAGTGTGCCAAATTTTATACTTCCTATCACATGTTCCTAAAAGTGGACAGATGGACAACAAAATCTTACAAAGGTTCCTTTTTTTTCTTTTTATGGTATGGAATCCTACCAAGCACAATGTGTCAGTCAACCAACTTACATACCTTTAACAAAATTTATATATGGTACTATGCCCATGACTCGAAGACTGGATAACTCAGCTCTTAGGGGCCCCACAGTTTTATTCAGGAGCTCTTCGGTCTGTGCATCAGTTGAGTCTCCCTTACACACCCAAAACACATTGACAGTCTGGAAGTCTGGTGTAACTTTCACCTAAAAATAAACAAGAGATTAACACCCTGTTTCACCATCCATTGATTAAATTTATCTGACTGATAAATGTGATGTCTCTGTTTGTTTTGTTTGAATAGTTAGATGGCATCACATTTTTCCTTCAAATAAAATTAATCAATGGGTGGTGAAACAGCCCCTAAAAGTAAAGATTTTAGAAGCCGTGGTAGCTTTGTTGTTTGCCCTATTGCCTCTCAAGCAGAGAGTTGCGGTTTCACGCCCAGGCTTGCACCTCTGACTTTTTCTGTTTTTTTTTAGGTTTTCTGAGTTCAGTGAAAGAAAACTTCACGAGGAAACCTGTACACACCTTTGTAGATTCATTGATGTGTAGTGATTGTTATCAGCATGCACTTTTGCAAGAAAGCCGTGATAGGTAGTTTCATTTTTTTTTCCAAATTCATTAAGATCTTTGTTGCAGTTCTTATTGAACTTATGACAATTTTTAACGTAATAGAGGAGATGAAATACTTACTTTAGATATTTCAATGCCATGACCAACCACATTCATGGCTAAAGTGCCTGTGGACATTAGATCGGTAATATTCTTCATGAACATTTTATTAAGCATCGCAATTCGTCGCTCTCCGCGCTTTCCTGGCTCGTGTTTAACTTTAGTTAAACTTTTTACGCTGGGCATGCTGCTAACTCCGTCATTATATATAGCTGGGTAAAATTGTCTACAAAATAACAAAATATAACCTATTAAGTCAAACACCAGAATTAAAATTACATAGTAAAAAAGGACTTGTATACACGCTATTTACATAAAAACAGAACTATAATTATGGTAACAATAACAATAAAAATAATGATTGTAAATACTTTTTTGCTTTCGGGTTGACCATCTTCATAAGTTTAATGCCTTGCTTCTTTATACTAAAAGAGATACTCGATGTAGAATAGAATCTACGAAACATTTTGATTTAAATCTACAACTTCTTGATAAAATAAACTGAACTATGACTATGATTTCAACATTTAACTGCAAACAAACATAAATTCAAACCACATTCAAACTTCCTTCCTTCCATTCAAAATTACATCTGGGGAACTACTACAAAATTCGTAAACCCGAGTTCGTATCATACCGTTTATCTCACTCTTGTATTAAATAATATCAGCGACAGCGGGACGGTACGATACGAACTTCAATTTTTGCATTTCGTACTTTCGTAGTAGCCCGCCTGTCTGTCATGCCACATTCGCATTCGCGTACGAGTCGCGAGACGAAGCGCGAGGCGAGGCACGAGGCGAGAGTGTAAATTCCGCATGAGAATGACACCGACATGTAAATAACTATGTTGCCAGGAAAAATTATACCGTATTTTTATTAAAAGGTTTTTTAGGGTTTCGCAGTTTGTTAATGTGCACATTGCACAAAAAATTTTTATATAAACATCGTCACATTTACTATGAAAAAATATGAGCCTTTGATGAATTATGAGCTCGTAGTCAGTATAACGTAGTGTATTATAAGTCTATGTCAGTATAGCTAATGCTGTCTCACTCTATCACATGAACTTCGTGATTTCCATAGACAACCACCCGGAGCGCAAAAAAAGGCGCGGATGTGTGGGTGGAGGCGCATTCTTCCCGCCAAGAAGCTGTCATAGTTGTCAAAATCGGGACAACTTCGGAGTCGTGTCTTTATTGTTTATTCTTATTAAATCAAGCATTGTTATACATATTTTATTAATTAAACCATTTCTCTAAAGATGTCTAAGCCAGATGATGGTGAGGAAAATTGGATAACAAAGATTGATAATCTGTGTTCGACGTTAAATGTGGACCCAATAGCTGCAAAAAAAGCCAAGGACTCATTTCTGGAAATAAAACGTAATTACACATTAGATGTGAGTATTTTCATTGCAAATTATTTCATAACACATAGTAAAACGTAAATCAGGTGAACTATTATCCAGCACTGTTATTCTATGCGTGCAATTCAGTTACCCTAATTACGTCAACTTAAGCACTTTTCCCTGTTTTACAATTTTACATTCATTTATACTCCTTATTAGTTTAGCATTATTACCTATTTACAGCTTTTACATTTCAAACAAAATATCAAAGTGTTAAGTTGTAACATTTGGGGTTAGAGTTATAGTAGTTCACCATTGTTTTTTTCTAAGTATTAGTGATTTGCTGCAATTGTGTGGTTGTGGTTAGTGATATCAGTTCACTGTTCTTTTTACGTGTGTAATAATGTTTCCAATCACTTCCTATTCTACAGACTAATGCTAAATTAAAAAAATGCATAATCCTTTGTTACCAATAATCATGTTTATTTAGGGAGACCCTCTACACTGGATAGCTTGTGCAATGTATGTTGCTTGTCGGACATCAATCACTCCCACAGTACAAACAGGGAAGGCAGTGGAAGGAAATTGTGTCTCTTTGACAAGACTACTCAGGATCTGCAACATCAGGTTGGTATTTGGTATACAACTGG
This sequence comes from Choristoneura rosaceana, assembly GCA_037349165.1. Classification (NCBI taxonomy): domain Eukaryota; kingdom Metazoa; phylum Arthropoda; class Insecta; order Lepidoptera; family Tortricidae; genus Choristoneura; species Choristoneura rosaceana. Next base: position 7,390,308 of record JAZBNJ010000038.1, on the reverse strand, counting down.
TACAATTTTTTTTCTGCTAACATAATTCTAGTTTGCGACAAGGTGAGTTGTCCTAAAATAATGTGTGTGACTATTGTGAATGTATTTCAAATGTTTACATGAAAGCAACAGAACAACCAAGTGCTGAGTGTGGACTTCTTTATCGCATTTGTATATCATTTTCAATTTGTTATTTTTCTCTTTGTTTATCTTATCATGAACATGTTTATACCTATTTCTTACTTATGCAAAATAAAGATTTTCTTATTCTTATTCTTTATTCTTAATTTTTTGTCCTCAGTCTGATACAGTTTTTCAACAAAATCAAAAATTGGATGGAAATGGCAGCCATGTCCACAGACTTCAAAGACCGGATATCTCACCTAGAGCACAAATTCGCAGTGTCAACAGTGCTCTTTAGAAAATTCCAGCCAATCTTTCAGGAAATTTTCTCAGGATTGACAAATGAGCCCATGAAGAATAATACTAAAAGCAAAAAGCCAAAGTGAGTTAATAGTTTTCTTAATTTGAGCTAAGTTTTATTAATGTCAATAGTGATTATGATTAAGGTAGAGTCATTTTGGAATGATCAATACAACAATTACTCCAAGTAGAGTAATGTAAAAAGTTAATACTATTCTTGTTGATTACATATTGATGCTTGAAAGGAGAAATTGACTAAGCGACTTTTTTTCAAAGTAGTGACATATACATGTTTGGAATCAGCAAATTTTACTGATTCAAAATATGTATATAACTTACTACCTTAAAAAATGTTGCATAGTCAATTTCTCCTTTCATGCATCTATATGTAGTGCCATAGGGATCATCATATATAGGCTTACTAAGTGAGAAAACCCTGAAGATTGACCAATTTGGTACAAACATCATACATTTAAGTTGATTTGTGTTTCCCTGATTGATTAGTCAAAAAATAAACAAACACTGGTGTTTTTAGTGTGTTGTAGTTAAATTATTAGCTTAGCAAGTGTGTTAAGCTAACAATCTGCAATACCCCTGATGTTGCAGGTGTTTATGGGCGGTGGTGATCTCTTACCAGTCGAATAAAATAAATAAATACAATCAAATGTAATGAAGAGTAAAAAAAAAGTAGACTTTATGCACAACTTTTTTATTCCCATACATATTTTAATAAATTCTAGGTTACAACCATGCACATCAAATGCATTGTTCGAGTTCACATGGTGCCTTTACATTTGTGTAAAAGGAGAATTCCACTCATCAGCTGATGATCTGGTTGACATGTACCATATACTGCTCTCATGTCTCGACTTCGTCTTCGCAAATGCTTTCATGAGCCGGAGGATCGACTTGATAAATCCTGGATTTAAAGGTAAAGAAAATTAAATATAAATTTGTATTTATCACAATGTGTATGTTGGGAGTTTAGCTTTTTAAAAAGTATGGTTCCACCCATCAGAGGATAATTTGGCCAGTGTCTAGTGAGTAAGTTTTGCTGTTGTATGGTAAAAAATTCTAGAAAACGAGATGAAAGATAAATGATAATTGGTGCATGAACAATCACAACACTACACAGACACAACAATATTATTAATTATGACCTATGCCTTGTAGTAAGATAGCATGTGTCATTGTAGTTTTGAATCGGACACTGGCTCATCATAATACTAAAACGTTAAGAATGCCCCAGTGCTGATTTTCAGCCAGCACCGTCGGTGACCCAGGTGCAGGTGAGGTGGTAATGACAGTGCGATAACTGGATGTAATAATATTTGTTTCAGGTTTACCAGCTGACTGGCTAAAGGATGACTTTGAACTCCCAAAGAAGGCACCTTGCATTATATCAACGTTATGTGAAATCAAACAAGGGCTTCCAGTAGAGGCAGCTACCATGAAGGAATACAGCTGGAGGCCGGTCATCAAATCATTCTTTGAAAAAGGGGTATAGTACATGCCAAATTCTACTTTGATACATATAAATACAAATAAATTAGAGTAATGTATGTTCACAAATCATTTCAGAATGATTGCACCTATGTATTTGCATAGTTAATTCTTTTTTGTTGTGATTGTAATTGTCAGAAGAATAATATGTTGCAAGAAAATGATAGAGAAAAATCACCATACAAAAAGTAGATTTAGACTCATTATCATATTGGTATACTTTGTGAAGCCAGGGTGGGCGTCTAGTAATATTGATTTAAAAATAATTTAACCCTTACAAACAAATGCTTACACATAATGGGAGTTCAACCTCTGTGTGAGATTTGCCAGAAGGTAGATGACTTGTCCCATTTATTGTTGGAATGTGCTCAGAACTCTGACAGGGTTCTTGGGGGTTTGGCCATGCACAATGGCCAGGTCAATTGTTGGCTCTCAGAGCTAACATCTGACAAAGACATTTGCATTTACCACTTTTTTTAATATGTCTCTTGCATAGGGAAAATGCCTAACCTTGGGGGAGGCCTATGTCCAGCAGTGGACGTCTTTCGGCTGACATGATGATGATGATGATAGGGAAAATGAGCGAGCACCCATGAAGCTGACATGACCATGAACACTCCAGTGTTACCTAGGTAACACTTTTTAAATTCTAGAGTAGTGCAATACAATCTGGCCCAGTTGTAGCTGTCAAGACTAAAACATAACACTTCATCAAAACATTTTAACATGAATTCCATCAGGACTTTTCTAAATTCCTGGATTTTAATTAAATTGGCAGATATTTATAGTCGTTTACGCGTCCGTAACCATAGGTAAAGGATAATTTATACTAACATTCTATTGGGTAGTCTATAATTTCTTTGCATCTTTTTAGATTCTTAACGGAAACAGTGAACAGCTAACGGGCCTGTTAGATGTTGGAGCCTTTGATGCAAATCTTAAATCATTAAACAATGTTTATGAAACTTATGTTCTGAGTGTTGGGGAGTTCGATGAACGAATATTTTTAGGTAAGTTTAATGAAGACACGTTTAAAACCACTATTCATTTATTTATTGCCTAAGACGAGGGGTCGACAATACTTATTTTTCCTTGCAAAAGATGGAAGTGGGAGGGAGTCTTCAGAGTTCATACATACATACATACTGCTGTAATACTTTTTGATACTGACTTTTTTGACTTTCTAAAAAAAAACAATAGAGTTTATTTCTGTCTGTGAATATTGTTAATTTTTTTATGCCTTTCAATGAATCCGTAATTTAATAAAAAGGTTTATTGATTTCTGCTTTAAGTAGAACCTTATTTTTTAACTTTTGCTCTCTTCCGTTATGTGTGACATAAGTCACATAAACTAAGCCTTGCATTTGTATGAATTGCTCATAAAAATGTCTGAGAATTTCTACATGAATTCAATATTGGCCTGTCTTTTAGAATACAATGAAGGTATTATTGCAAGTAGTTGTTTTTGTAGATCTAATAAAGTAGGTTAGCAATTAATGACATTTTCTACAATTTACTCCCACATTTTCATAAAATACTTACAAAAATATGAAAGACTAGTTTATAAATTTATTACAATTTTCAGGTGAGCACGCCAATGAGCACATCAACACGAAAAACAAAGTCTCTGGAGATGAAATATCAGAAGTTATCGCTACATTTGGACCAGTAAGTCTTAAGAACTGTAACACCTGCAGGGCTATTGCGTAAAGAACACGGGATTGTAATCGTCATGTTCTTTCAAAGCAATTACAAATTCGACTGACATGAAACATTCGTTTCGCGTAACAGAATCTAACAATCATCAAGCGCAATTGTCATGAGAAGCAATATCAATTGAATGGAACGAAAAGTTTGGTTTTTGCAAATATACTTAATCAACGAATGATTTCGATAAAATTGATAAGACTCGGATTGAGTGTTTTCGGTTACAAAATAACCATATTCGGCATGTTTTTTTGTTAATTATAGTATACAAACTTAAATCTACACAATATTATTGTTAGTAAATGAATATTTAAAAATATTGGAAATTAAACTAAACGCAAAGCGCAGCAGTGATTTTTAAACGTCAACTTATATCTATGCCCGTACGTCAGTGCAACGTCAGTGCGTGTTCTATCAACGCCCGCGAAACGAAACAATATTTAAAGTAAGTCCTTTAAAATTTAAGTTTTTGAGTTTATTGCATTAGGTAAGTACGTATTTTAATTAGATAAAATAAAGTTATACTTAATGCATATCATTTAAAGTTATTTTCATAGTGCTTAGCCACTACAAAAATGGATAAGCATTTTAACGAGCGAGAATCGAAAATGTTTGTTTAGAAGTAACTTTATTTCACTTTCAAAAACTTATGCAATGGGAATTAAGCAATTGAAATACATATAAATAAATAAAGCGCCCATTGCCTTTGATAAGACAACTTTCTAAGAAAATTCCACAATTCTTAAGAAAATAAGAGATCGTTGATTTTAATAATAAAGTGATAGTGTGTATATTTGTTACTTTATAAGCATCCAAATTATATCTTAATTGTTTCTTTTTAATGAATATGTTCAAGATGTATAACAAATGTGTTATCATTCATGAGTACCTATTGTTTAAGATGCCAGCAAGGCCTGTCGTCTCCGACGGACAATGAGAGGTGCTCAGTCCTGCATTATATACAGTAGCACCCCCAGATGGCTATAGGGCGTCACTCACGAATGACAGCCCCCTAGCCAAGAAAAAAAAAACAAATAACCAGTGGAAAGACCTCGCTTCCATCCTAAACTGCTGCGGTGTAGGAGCCACAAAGACGGCAGAAAAATGGCGAGAGGTAAGTGCATAAATTGAAATTTTTGAAGAGTTTTTGTCATTATTTAATGATTTGACTGCCAATGCTAATTAACGTGTGATAAAAAAAAAATAGAATGGTTTTCAGCAAATCAAAAAAAATCGTAACTAAAACTACATACAAACTAAACTTATAAATAAAAAATTTGCCCAAAATCGCTGCCAGGTGGTAAGGTGCCCAGAAGGCTGGCAGCATTACCACGCTGTATGGCAATGCTTTCAGCAATAAAAAACATATATAATCTGTGAGACAAATCATACAATTTATACAAGGTTTATTATTTACAAAACTATTACTTAGTGAATTTTAGAAAAAGGCCCATGATCAGCAGTTTGACGAAACTTAGACATAATCCCAGAACAAGACCGTTGGGCGACATTTTTGTAGATTTTCTGCGCACAATTTTTAATTCTTCTTATCAGCTTTCCAATTTTCTAATATAGATACTAAAGAGCACAAATAGAGACAATATGGAAGATTATGTTGCACGTCAATTGCAGCAAATCTGGCAATTGAAAGATTCTCTGCGTGTAAAGCAGTGTAAGCAGCTGTAAAGCAGTAGCTGTGTTATTCCCGAGATCCAACTATGTTACTCATTGTTTCAAATTTCAAATCCATCCAGTCATTTTCTATAATCAGTAAATGGCATTGTGCATAGCTATATTGTATTTATATTTCTTTTATATTATTATATCAGTCCTAAATCATCCCTTCCTTCTAGTACTGGAATAACGCCAAATACGCGGTGCGCAAGAAGCAGCTGGCCAGCCCGCGCCATGCCCGCGCCCCGGAAGCCCCGCGCTGACGGAGCGCGAGGAAAAGATCTTGGCGTTCATAGGGCGAGTGGCGGTGCACGGAGAGGAGGCCGTGTCCACTGTATCAAGAAGTGGTTGGAACTGACAAGACAGTGTTGGGTGGGCGGCAGCGTTTATGTGATCTAAGTATTCGACATAGGTACTGGCTGTGAGAAACCATTGCATTGCTTCGCTGGTTTGTGCAGGTTTTCACACACACACGATGTTTTCCTTTACGCCAAAGTGCACGGTAAATTTGAAATTTAATTTAGAAAGAAAGAAGGTTTTTTTTATGTCACTGGATGGCAAACGAGCAAGTGGGTCTCCTGATGGTGAGAGATCACCACCGTCCATAAACATTTGCAATACCCCTGGTATTGCAGATGCGTTGCCAACCTAGAGGCCTAAGATGGGATACCACACAAGACACAACAATAGTATTAAGTACAAATAGACAACACGTAGGAAAGTATGTGTCATTGCGGTTGTGAATCGGACACTGGCTCAGCATAATGCTGAAGCGTTAATAATAAACACCCCAGCGCTGATTTTCAGCCAGCACCATTGGTGACCCTCGGACCTCAACAAAGATATATTACTACCCAGTTTTATTACTATACATAAGACTACATCCTTACTAAAATTATAAATGCGAAAGTGTATTTGTATGTTTGTGTGTTTGTCCGTCTTTCACGCCGTAACGGAGCGACGGATCGAGGTGTTTTTTGACATAGAGATAGTTTATGGTCCCGAGAGTGACATAGGTGACTATTTTTTATCCCGGAAAATACACAGTTCCCGAGAGAACAGCGCGCGATAACCGAATACGACGCGGGAGGAGCCGCGGGCAAAAGCTAGTAAATAGATAATTTCGTCTTAACGTGTAACTTTGACTTTGACCAACCAATTTGTATGAGCTTTTATTTTTATAAACATGACTGTCTAGCAGTATGATAAATGTACAATCCAATGACAGTTCTAATACCGTGCTTCGTAAATAGATGTCTGTGTGTAGTAGGATTTTTTTTTTCTATAATTCTAATGCACTTTTTTTGTATAAGTAGAATTTTGTTTACACTAGTACTATTTCCCCACACTTCATTTTGTAAACTATGGAAACATATTATTTATTTTGTGGCTTTGAAAGACATTAACATTAGTACATAAACATTATTATAAATTTATACACTCTAGACAACACCATTAGGTACCTACGCGGGCTAAAAGGAAACATGAAATTAACAACTGAAACGAAAAATAAGTTTTGTGTAATAGAGCTGGAAGAGAGAGGAATTACAGCTTTTGAAATGCCAACAAATAGCCTTTAATCTTTCGCCCAAAAGTGTAACTGCTAGTCACTCTGAAAATAGGAGGACGAATGTCATTCCATCACTTAGACGCTGCGAATCTGAAACAAATGTGCTTAGGCACAATAGCCTTAAATCTGCGCACACTTTTCGACCATGTGATTTTTTCAAAAAGGTACGAGGGCGTCATTTGCCGCACTACACCGAACAAAAAGGTCACAAGGTGCAAGCGCCTGCGAGCATGCATTTTTAGCAGATCAGTAGCATTCAAATACGGAGTGACAAGGGACCGAGGAGGAACTTCGGAACAAAAACGAGCACATGCATTTTGAACTCGTTGAATCAATCTCCTAGAACTACCAAATATTTCGCACATAAATTCCGGATAACTTGAGATGCGAGTCAGGGTTCGAATCCACGACCCTCTGTTTAAGAGGCCATAGATCAAACCACACAGCTACTGCGGCTTCCCTGACTAGCGGCCCTTATAATGCAGTCAATCGTTGTAACAGAAACTAACATTGACGGCCAATCAATGGGGGCGAACGGTTGATTAAAAATATAAAATTGTTATATTTGTGTATTGTGTTTTCAGATCAGCGAATAGTGCCCGCAGCTCCCGACTGGTGACGCATTTTGAAAAGCGGTGGCTGTTGGTAGAGACAGCAATGATCGCTGCCACCCGCGAAATGCTCGTAGCCCGGATGGTAGCCAAAGTCAGCGTGGCATTGCAGGAGGTGGCGGAGGTGGCGCGGGCATAAGACCGAAGGGCGGGTTTAAGAAAGAACGTTAGGTCTGTTTCGCTTGCAACGGTCACGGCACGGTCGCCGTTAACTATTAGATCTTTCAACGAGCGGTGAGGAGGAAAGGAGTGAAATCGCTGATGTATGCGAAAAGTAATTGTAAAATAAGCTTCATAACGATAAATACAGTAAAATCACTCAATAAATAAATCTGTTAGATCACAAAAATTCATTCACCGTCCAAGTTTTCTTACAGCAATTATTTTATTTTATACATATTTACTAAAAAAGTGGAAGGATGTAGTCTCTGCCTACCCCGTTGGGAAAGAGGCGTGATTTTATGTAGGTATGTATTAACTAAAACATTTTAGACAATTGCTATTTTAGCGCCACTCTGGCTGGAGAAATATAGAACTAATTATTTACTGCTTACTTTTGCAACTTTTTACTCATAATAGATTGTTCTCCTTTCCTTTACACTGTAGTAGAGTCTACAGTATAGAGTGACTGTACACTGCTTGTAGTATGAACAATTGCTGCTAGGTTCCGTTACCTCCAGAGATGTGCCAGAATGTGTAACGATGAATGTGTTTTACATGAACCATTAGAAATGTTTCATTTACCTAGCCTCGCTGACTGACTGATGAGACTGATTATAAAATAAAAATATTAAAATAAATAGTGAAGGTTTTTATTTCCTGTAATTCCTCTTCTACCATACATTTTATTGATAAATACATACAAAATTCAATTCATAAATCTCGGTGAGGTTACGGCTAAGATTAGGACTCGCAATCATATAGTGCAGAAACTGACGAGCACTACCGCCCTCGCAGTAGTCATTCTTCAGCCGCGTATTGTGCGCCTGTAGGAAAGACCTCAGAGTTAGTATGTATGTATACAGATAGACATTGACAGACATTGTGATACTAAATTTGTGCTTTATTTATCCTATTAATCCCACTGACTAATAATCCTTCTAATATCCTACTAATATTATAAATGCGGATGTTTGAGAGTATAGATGTTTGTTACTCATTCACACTGAACTGAAACAGCTGGACGAATTTGGATGAAATTTAGTATGTAGGTATCTGGATATCTAGAATAAAACTTAGGATAAAAGTATTTTATTTCGATATTCCCACGGGATAGGAATAAATCTCGAAATAGCAACCGCTGAGCTTAGAGTAATGATATTTGGGATTCTTGTTTATAATGCAACGTCAATGAAAACCACGATTTAACTTTCGAGAATTCCCAGGGGATTTTTTTAAATCCAAATGTATGCAGTAACAGGTAATTCTGTAGGTACGTATATGTAGAGTGGGCCAAATTTTGTGCTGCTGAGCATAGTTTGATAATAAATTTAACATTTACTAAAGGTTGTTTAAAAATTGTTAAGGGCTAAATAAGTTCATACTTCCCACAAGTAATCGTGCGCTTTGGTTTGGGAGAGTGTCTGGTGCTGGCAGGCACCCACACATTTTTGATATGGCCCATTCCTGTAATATGCGATGGCTGCTTGCACCTACAATAGTAAACATCCGTGAGTAAACACATATATTATTAATGTACATTCAATATGAAGTGGGCACTGCGAAGTATATAAAAACAACTGTAATTATGAAGTTAGAAAAAGAATTAGTCTATTAGCTTATGATCCAATAGTAAAATTCTACACCTATTTTTTTCAAGGGTTCGGAATAAGACAAAAAATAATCGTTTCAGGTATCAGTTGGTTTCTTATCTGACTGTGAAGCACTGATTATATTAGAATTAGGCAAACTCTGCCTTTAGGCTTGATGCAATGAATTAGTTAAACATACCTTGAGTTCCAGCTAGCTGCACGACTGTGTTGCGCTCCCAACTTCCTATAAGTAATAGGGCAAATTTTGTTGCTCAGTCGGACGAAATGCGTCTTTGTGAGCTTGAAATTTGCCCAAAAATAGTTGTCAGGCAACCGGAGAGGATGGTTTTCTTGGCGTAAAAGCCTCCAGTCGCGCTTGTGTCTGCAGTCGCTCTTCCTCTGCGAGCGCCAATAAATTTAATATGTGCGAGCCATCGACGCGAGCCATTTATTACGCCTCGAATCACTGTTCAAAAGAAAACTTTCATTTTCAATTACTTAGGCGCCAATTTAATCAAGATATTAATATTATTTTTATTATAATTTAACGAAAAACCTAACTTACGATATCAATTTGCACAGTAACGGTCACAAAGTTGTCTCCGGTTTGTTTTGACAGTTTCTATCAGTATGTAGACCAATTTTGTATTGTCATTTTGCTTACGCGAAACCATTTTTTAGAAAATCAATGGCAAATCATTCGTTCAATTGTGTTAAAAATGGCCGGCCTTAGCTTTCAAATGCTTTGACGTTACATGGACGTTACGCGAAACGAATTACTTCATTTTTAAAGCAGCCTTGATTTCAACTGTCAAAAATGAATACTAAAGCGGTTCCGAGTACGTTAGGCAATAGGCCTGCTGCTCAAATAATTTAGTCCGTCGCTCGGGTAGGCTGCCCTTCTCATTCTTTTATTTAAACGCTGACATGTCTTTTACAAGCGATGTGAAATGTGTGACCGGCTAAAACTGAGTAAAATTTGTTTAACGTAATTTATGTGGAGAGCCGTGGTGGCCTAGTGGTTTGACCTATCGCCTCTCAAGCAGAGGATCGCGGGTTCAAATCTCAGCTCGCACCTCTGAGTTTTTCGAAATTCATGTGCGGAATTACATTTGAAATTCACCACGAGCTTTGCGGTGAAAGAAAACATCGTGAGGAAACCTGCACAAACCTGCGAACCAATTCAATGGTGCGTGTGAAGTTCCCAACCCGCACTGGGCCCGCGTGGGAACTATGGCCCAAGCCCTCTTGTTCTGAGAGGAGGGCTGTGCCCAGCAGTGGGACGTATATAGGCTGGGATGATGATGGTGATGAATTTATGTGGTAAAAGGTTAAAGTGGTAAATTATGTTGCAGAGCGGGCGCGCGTGCCCCGACACGCCGCTGACGGGGCGCGGGTACCTGGGCCGGCGCGCGCCGCTCACGCCGGTGTCGGAAGCCACCAACAGCCTGGCGCGGCTGGCCGCCTACCTGCACCACACGCGCCCGCTGCCCTCCTCGCACATGACGCGTCTGCTGCAGTGAGTACTGCTTACTGCTGCCCAGTCCTGGATTTGTCAATAGGCCACATAGGCCGCGCCCTAGGGGCTCACTCCACGCTCACTCGATTTCAGAGGATAAAGTCCAACAAGTACATGGGGCGGCAGAAATACATAGCACTGCTGCTGCCTGAAGGGCTAGCTACAGTGGACGATCCAGCGAAGGCGGCTAAGGACCACCGCTGAGTCGCACTGGTGCTTGGCTTGGCGCGGGAGCTGCGTGAGGCGGGTCGCTGCTCTATTGCAACCTATTGGAACAACCCCGAGTTGTCAACCCGCGCGAATTAGTGGAGGCCCTAAAGCCTCAAGCCTACACCCCAGTAGCATTCTTCCAAGACAAATCTTTAAGTTAACTTGATTTGAACAGTTCGACGAGCTCAAACAAAAGTTGCGCATCCACCACAGGCCCTTTACATGTGAGAGGGGCGACATGATATGAAGTTCGAATTTAGTAGTAGCCCCCAGTCTGGTTCGCCAAAAGATGAGAATCATTCCAGAGCAAACGCCAGCGCAGCATCCTTAAACTAGCAAAACGAAGAACCTTTCAGTTATCATAAAGTCTTGAAGGCATCTCATTATTTCTGGCCTCTATACCGCAATCATTACAAATGCTACAATAAAATTCTACTACATAATTGTTTCTTTTTTTGTATGAGAAACTTATCAATTGTCTATTTGATATTTGTAGCATGTGTCATTTTCTTGGTACCTACAGGTTTGCTGGTATCTAATTCGTATTTTATTTTCTTTAGTGAGAATGGTGTGACGGAGGAAATGGTGAACACGAGTGTGATCCAGCCCTGCACGCGATGGATGGAGCAGTTCTGCGCAATCCTGCAGGAGACCAATTGCAGCAACGAGACGGTCAAGTTCCGATGCAACATGGTCACGTGCCTCTACTACAAAATCTTTGAACACATCATCAAGGAGGAGCACAGGAAAAAACCGCACATCTCACTACAAGTTAGCTAATTACTTTTCTTCATAATTTTCTCTGTTCAAGTAACTGTTTGTGAGACTTACCTGTCTTCTCGAGTTGTGTCATTAGCAGTTTTTAATCTTTAATTCCTTATCAATAGATTCATAGAGTGCTCAAACATGGCACGGATATGCTCGTCCACAGGCAAACTTTCCCACACAAGTAACAATGAAAACGCCTGGTAAAAGAGATTTTGTAAATTTTTCTTTTTTATTCATCTGCAACGGTCGAACCATGCCGTTGTAAGTAGAATTAAAAAAACCGTGTCGAAGGCTATCTAAGGAGCATTTGTGTACACACAGGTACTGGTGTCACAGCAGCAATACCAGCTGGCACTGTTCGCGTGCTGCGCGGAACTGGTCCTACACGCATATGGCGTACACTCGCTTCGCTTCCCGCGGCTGCTTCGCGCGTTCCAACTCAGCGCACTCAGTTTCTACAAGATTATCGAGCTCGTCGTGCAGTGTGTCGTGGATAAACTTAGTCGGGACCTTATCAAGCATCTTAATGCGGTAAGTGTCTTTTAGCTCCGCGGTCAGCTTTAGCCGTGATGTTATGAAGCACCTCAACGTGCCCGTAAACTCAGTGCGCTCACCTTTTACAAGTTTAGCCGGTACCTCATCAAGTTCCTCAACGCAGTGAGCTCTAGTAAGCTCACCGCACATTGGTTTTGCAAGTAGGCACTTCAATGCTGTGAATACCTGTCAGTTCAGTGTATTTAGCTTGTAGATGTTCGCGCTGGTCGTGCTTTGAAGGATTTTTTAAGTGTTCACCAATTCAATTTTTTATTTCAGGTCGAGGAAGAAGTATTAGAGTCGTTGGTTTGGACGTCAGACAGTCCTTTATGGGAGCGACTGGAGCAGACGGATATACCGGCTTCTGCCGACGTCTACGTACAAGAATCACCGCTGCGTAGAGGTAGTAAGATATAATCCTTTTTTTTTTAATTATTTCATCGCGCTTTGACCGCTAAGGCAGATAGAACGAACTTTTATCCTTGAAAAAATGCATCGAAAGTACCATTTTCTACAACTTTACATATGTAATGTAATGACATACGATCTTGTTACCATCAACTGGGTTATTCCCATCTGTTACCACTAAACTAATTGGTGGTAACAACTGGATTTTTTTTCCAGTAGTTACCACCAATTTCTTTAGTGGGTATGAGATGGGGAAAAAAATCCAATTAGTTACCACCACATTCGTTTTAATTTTCAGCAGATTATTGTCGACATATTTAAAAGGTTCTATTCTAGTCAATATTTATGGAGTTATATTATCTTATCGCGAATATTTTTCCTATCTGTTACCACTAAAGTAATTGGTGGTAACTACTGGGATTTTTTTTCCAGCAGTTACCACTTACTTTAAAAGATGGGAAAAAAATTCCCACCTGTTACCACTGCACTGGAAAAAATTGGTGGTAACAGGTGGGAATAACCCTCTCAACTGTAATTGTTTTGGCAGCAGGATTGCAGTCACCAGTGTCGACGATAGGCGATAGATTCCTTTCGCCCATGGCCGACCACGCAAAAAAACAACTTTTCAAGGACAATATCAAACCCGGACAGTCGCTCCTAGGTAAATTAAAATGATCATTTGCACTTTCCACATTATATCAAAATTATATGCTAGTATGTAATTGATTTCTTTCTTTTTTTTCAGTGCAACCAAATAATGTAGTAATAAAGCAAGAGCCTCTAACACCAACGACACAAAATTCTAATTCTTCAAACGGAGAAACGACGCCAAATACGACGCCGAATTCGACGCCAAAAAAAGTCAACAATTCATTAGTACTTTTCTTCAGAAAGGTAAATACTTGAAATTATTTCAGTTGCACTTTAAATAATGTTTCACATCAAGTAGTGAATTGGTGAGATCCTTTATTTGTAAACTCGATATACTGTATATTCATTTCAAAACAGGTAAGGCTTTTGTTAGACAGTTCAGAATTATAGCAACATTTAATTCTGCACTTAAATAAAATTACTTTAGGGGTCACCCAGAAGGTGAGAACGGAACGGTATTGCCAGGCTCCCACAATCCATTTATATGTATGTCTGTCACACGGCTGTATCTCAAAAACCGTAATGGGAAGCTGAAATTTACTAAAATGTGTATTTCTATTGGCACTAAAATAATAAATAATAAAACGGTAACCGGTCTACCATAGTGAAACTGCCGCTGCCTGGTTGAAAATATAATTTTATTATGTGCGTCTATTTGTCTCACTGTAAGATACCATTAAAACCAACAAGAAATACAAGGAATACTTTTTTTTTTAAACAATTTTAATATTCGCAGTTCTACAGTCTGGCCGTAGTTCGCATGAACGACTTATGCACGCGGCTGCGTCTGACTGACGACGAGCTCAAACGCAAGATCTGGACATGCCTCGAACATTCCATCATGAAGCAGACGCATCTCATGAAGGACCGCCACCTCGACCAGATACTCATGTGCTCCGTCTACGTCATATGCAAGGTTCGTTGTGGACTTAGCCGCGTACGGATTATAGTCAGCCGCGGTTTGACGCACTCTCCTGATGCTTAACTTATGATAGCTTCCTACAACGCATGATTGTGAAGATTATCACGTTTCACAAAATTACTGACAACCATGCACCAAGGACAGAGCTGTTGCTACCCTTGGAGTTAAGTTACCGACTTACCGTCAATGTTCTTGTTGTTTCCCAGGTTTCGAATAATCCAAATAACCCAGTTGAGAGGACATTTGCTGACATCATGCGGTGTTACCGCCAGCGACCGCTAGCCGACAATCATGTATACAGATCAGTTCTAATCAAACAGGGCTCCGGAGATAGTAAGTTTTGGCAACTATTCAGGCTAAGATCTTATTTATATTCAGTTTGTTTCATTATTTGTAACGTGTGACAATCTTGCAGGTTCCCCGGAAAGAGGAGACTTGATCAACTTTTACAACAAAGTTTATGTGCAATGTATGCAGACGTTCGCGCTCCGGTTTACTGGCAGACATATGAACGTGAGTATATAATAAGAATATTTGTATTGTATTGTCACCTTTTACTAAGAAGAGCGGTCTGTTCCATAATCATATCATATTCTGTTAATAAGTCTTTGATATTTTTTAATTCAAGGACTGACTTGTACTGCCTTGTGCTTGGACTGGGTTGTTTGATGATCACAAGATACGATAATGCCCTTTTTTCGCCAGGCAAATTACGACGTATAAATAAGTTAGTATTGTTTGTGTCCATAGACCTGTGCAGCAAACATGAAGTCAGTCGTATTTTCTACTATTATTATAAATGCTATATGTATATGTATGTAATTTTTTTGTTGACTATTAATGTCGCTTTTAATATTCCTAAATTGCGTGAGTAGGTACTGAACTGAGGGATCCATATTATCGCTATATAGTCTATCGAAAAACTATCAATAGTGGACTATCGAGCGGCAACGGCAACACTAGCGGCTATTTGTTGTCGGCAGGAGTGCGGGCTATCGCCGCTGCCGGCGGGGCGCGGGGACGCGGGCAGCTCGCCGGGCGGGCAGCGCGTGTCGGAGCGCCACCAGCTGTACGTGAAGCCGCTGACGTCGCCGCCGCCCGCCGCCACGCATCTCACCTACCGCTTCAGCCGCAGCCCCGCCAAGGTACGCTGCTGCTGATGCTGACTCACCGCTAAATTATTTAATTAATTGTGTTTTATACAGATCACTACCTAAATCTGTTATTATGAAAACACATAAAAAACATTGGACTAAAAACAATTAATTTGCTCACCCGCGACCATGTCATAGACACACGAGTGTGTATGTAATTGTATGTCTATGCAAAAAATGTGTCCATGCAGCTCCTCCACCTCTACACTGTAAGAACACACAAACCAAACTATCACGTACACTCCGTGAGCTCTTAAAATAACATGCATGCTTCGTGTATAGACGATGACACGCGATCGTGATATGCGGTTCTGTTCTGTTATCAACTTGCAAAACTTTTTATAGTTACCGTAAAAAGTTATGTAACATCAGCACAAAATAAACCTTACTGTAATAATATTACGCTTCTTTATCTTTTTCTAATTTCAATACAATTGTTATGATACAAATAAAACAAAATCAGCATTTTGTAAGAATAAGAAATCTTTATTTTCGAATTCTTCCATGGTGAATTTAAATTGAGAACACCCCGCCTCAACACACTACTTTTATTTGGAAGTATATAATAGAGCTGTTGTTATACTGTATCTAATTGGGATGTCCCAATTTCTTACAAAGTATAATAAATCGAAAACCATTTGGAGAAATAGGCTTTGTGAAGCGTTTTCAGAAATCAGATTCCAAAAATATGATAATCTGAATTAAATAAATAAAATTTAAGTAATGACCTTCATTTGACCCCTGCAGTGTTACGTCACAAATGCAGGTCTAAAGGAAAGTCTACACTTTAAAGCAAATTGACAGTTTGAAATGTTGCTGTCCTGCTTATAATAGCAAAGAGTGACAAAGATGGAAATTTAATCACATGATGCGCATTCGGCTTTAAACAGTTGTCATTTTATCGTAAAGTCCGAAATGTATACGAGTATTACCAATGTATTTTCACAAATAAAAGTATTAAATAACTACGTTCAAAGTGAATATAAAAGAATTTAAATATCAGATTTTAATAAAAAATATGTATTTACTATCACACCATTAAGCAAACCTACGAATAATCGAAGCTAAAAGAAGAGAAATAAATGAAACTATTTGTCATGGTTCATTTAGGACCGTGCCGTGCTTGTATGATTGTTGACTGTCACTTGACTTTCAGTAATGCCACAGATTATGTTATGTAAAAACCGAATTTTTCTAGGCAATGGAACGTGGCTGTCTCACTGTGACGTCATCCAGCTTATTTCGTAAAAAAATTATAAAAAATTAAATACTCATCCAAATTCAAAATCGATGAAAAAGGTATCTTAAAATATCCTATTCTTTCCAAAAATAAGATAAAAACTATAGGTTATTTTTTTTGGGACATCCCAATTCTCTTGGTTACGTGAAATGAATTTTTTGGTCTGCTTTCGTTTTTTTTTATGTACTTTTCGAAATCCCGTTGCTTCTATAACTCGGTCTTGTACCTTATTAAAATATTTATGACCAACTTTTTTCTTAAAACTTTCAACTTAAATACAAAATATTTATAAATACATTGTAAACAATTTCAGGTGATTGGCTATTTACAGAAATACCCTGCTTAAGTTGACTCGTCATGGAAATCAATTTCCGAAAAATAACAAACTACCTAAATAAATATATGTAAGTGGTGGTTTTAATTGCTCTATATAAATCAATGAAAACGCGAGTGCTCTACGCGTGATGGATTACTACTGAGTCAAAAAGACATTTGTAATTTTTTACTAACGAATCCTTCCGATTTCCCCCGAAACCCGAAGAAGGGTTTTCTAAAAGCTCACGGAGTGTAGTTATCATAAAGTCACGAGCGAGCAAAGTAATTGTTTTTTAGTTCATTGATACGAACTTCCGCAAAGTCATGCCTGATTCGGTAAATTATAAAACAATCCTTACAGCAGCTACAGGTTGCTGGGCATTTTTACAAAAAAGTGTACCTCTTCAAGAGCACAATCGAGTCCAATATTTAGTTTAAAAAAATGTCTCAAACAAAAATGACTGTTTTGTGACGCTTTTTTCATACTCTCGATATGGGCGTCACAAAACTGAGTCATAAAATTTTAAAAGAAAATGTACTCTCTTAGTCAAAATACCACAAACGGGACTTATCACGCTATTTTTACACAAGTAATATTTACCTGGACGTTTCGGCTATGAGTGAGAATCACGAAAGTTTAAAACGTTATAATGTACTCTCTTGTCGCAGGATCTACACGCGATAAACACGATGGTGTCGTGCGAGGTGGGCGGCAAGCGTGCGGGCGCGGCGAGCGGCGACGTGGTGAAGCGCGCGCGGCTCGGCGCGCCCGGCGTCGCGCGCAAGCTGCAGGGGCTCGTGCACGACCGCCAGGCCGTCTGACCTGCTGTAGCTACACCGCTAACGACCACGCTTTCAGGTACGAGCCGACTGTCTACTGGGATACTCCGAAACTCGAAGTTCGTGTCGTGCGGTCCCTCTCGCTCTCGTATTAAATAGTATAGGGACTGCACGACACGAACGTCGAGTTTCGGAGTAGCCCTGCTGTATTTTGATTTCTGAGCGTTTTAAAAAAAATGACTTTTTTGTTAGATGTGGATAAAATTTGGTATTCCTAATCAGAATCAGGAGCACTTTCGATTGCAATAGGAAAAAAAGTGTCCCAGGTTTTTCATATAATTTTGTGTTATCCATTACACTACCGCCACAGACACTCGTATGAAAACGGTAACGTAATGGAATAAAAAATCTTGGGACACTTTTTTTCTCCTATTATAATCGAAAGTGCTCCTGATTCTGAGTAGGAATACCAAATTTCATCCACATCTAAAAAAAACGTCATTTCAACAACTTTTTTTGAAAACGCTCTTCTACCGATCTGACCGGAAGGCTTATTGTCTAACACACTTAGAATCGCCATTTTCACACACACGGTATAGGACGAAGGTAGAAAGGGAAGGTGAATGCGATCGCGAGCATCAGCGCCTTAGACAATACGGCCTCAGGACTACCTCGTGTCCTCAGCAAATACGCAAGACTTAAGCCTCCACGATGAATGACCACTCTCTCTCGCCACTCACTCACTTGACTCGCCAATTCCATCCACCAGTTTCATTTGAGTACCTATCTATTCACTAGATTCTAGTGGAAGGCCTGGCAACGCTTAGTCTTCCTGTTCCCGGTCGCCATTCGTGGCCTTTTTCACTATTGACAATCTTTGAATCATATCCATTAGGTACTTTCGTTTGGACCTCTTTTGAGGCCTGTCTAATACTGTGTATCTCTGATCACGCGCACTTTTTAGGGAGGGGGTGCGGTGGGGTTTATTTTTAGAACCACATGCATGAAAATTTTCTATTTGGGTCAGTTATGTTTTCAAATTGTTTATTTATTTCGTTATTTTGTTTTCAGATCCAGTTGGCCGCTGAACTGGAGCATCAACATTATGAGTTTATTTTATTTCAGTTATTAGTTTTGGCAATAAGATTACTATGTTTTATTTTAATCGCAGAAGGCGGCCGATTTTATCGAACAGCACTCTTTTATGGTTGTTGTGTTCACAACCTCCAGTCATATTTATTCGAAATTACGAACCAAAAACTGTTTGTGGCTCTCTAGTAGGGATGTCACGAATATTTGTATACGCATTCGCATATGCGAATATTTTGCGAATGTTTGCAAGTCGTGACGTGTTTCGCCTGCGCCGGCCAACGGCCGCCGAGACGCCGACTCGCGCATGCTCAAAACACGCCAACCCGTATTGCGTTTATTATTATTTATTTTCTTTCTTTCTTTGTTGCCTTCTAAAGTGCAAATTTTCATTAAAATAGAGCATCCCCCCCTCTAAAATCTAAACGGGTGGGTCGAAAAATTCAAAAAAGTAGTAAGTCTATCAAACTTACAAGGAAAACTATAACGGTTAAGTTTTCTGTTTAAGAGTAAAAAAAGTTACTATTTTTCTTGCGATTGCTTGATTAGTTTTCTTTTTGAAGTTCAGTCTTTCCGTCGACCCTTAATATTCGCATTCACACACTCGCATTCGCATTCACGAATGTGATAGAAATAACATTCGTGACATCCCTACTCTCTAGTGTTTTCACTAATGTAAAATATTATTTGATAATCGCTAACTACGTGACATTGCTCTTGCAGTTACATCTAAATGCATTTGCAACTAAGCTAACTTTTTTGCATCTTGTTCCTTTTCTGATTCAGAATTTTTGGTTTTTCTTCTTTATATTTTTGTATTGCAAATTTCACCACAATGTTACGCAGATAGCGATGTGTAAATTACTTTGACAAAAATTGCTTAAAACATGATAAATCAATTTTATTAATATAAAGCTATCATATTGTGACTTGTTACGCCTGTGGCTGGTTCCAAGTAATTGCCCACTCGGTGCTAAACTACCGTCCGTCGGTTACGTTACATCGGCAAGAGTCGCGCCAGTCGAACTGACACTATGAACCATTATTGATCTCATCTCTTATTTATGTTGGTTATGATATAATAGATATGCCATAAACTAAACTTGCTCATTGCTAATGTAAACTAAGATTAAGTTAAGAATTGAGGAAATGGCTGTGTCAGATCAGGTAGTATAAGTTCATGTATTCGCGTTTCATGAATTGCCGGCGACCGTCTCGAGAGCCTACTGCAAGTTTTATCAAATGTATACTCTGCTAGGCTTAGCTGTGACAAATTTAAGTGCGCCTAGTTATATCATGAAATCATGATTTTATTTTAAATAATCACAATTTATAACACAAAAAGTAGTTTCTTAGTAATTTGACGAATTTGAATAGTTTCATCAAATCATATTTTAGTTTTCTTAGGCAAATGATAATCATCATGCACTGCCTATATTTTTATTTCAGTAAAAATCTATTCATTTGCTTCCATATTGATTTTATTATTATTAGCTTGTAAGTAATCAGAGTAGATGTTAAAATCAAATCGTTTTAACTTTTATCAAAATTAAATGATTGTATATTTCGGACATAACCATTTTATCATGTATTGTACGCAGAGTTTACTATTTAGAATTAGTAAAAGACGTGTATGTAAATTGGCCTTTTATTTTTGAGATAAATCACAAGCCCTCTTTATGCCTCCGCATCCATTACTACAAATCTTCAAATATTATCCTAACATTAGTAATCCTTATAAATTATAATACAATACGAATTTTATTTTAGTAATATAACTGCACTCAATTGATACATAACTTTATAATACTTGTTGTATTATTGAAGAATATAAGCTTATTAGCATAATTTTCTCCTAATAGGGGCCCTACAATTTTATTCTATTTGATGCCCAACTATACCAATAAACAACGTTTACGTTTCATAATCTACGTGCGGTACTCAAAAATCCCCTTTTGTTTCATGTTTTCTATTTGATAGTGCCGTTGCGTTCTATAAAATATCAGTCAAGGTCTCTTAATTTAAAAAATGCAATGGGACTATCAATCAGCCTACATGACCTTATCACTAACTATCATAATAGTCAAGCTAGTGGTGCTCCCACATTGGCTGTTACAAACGTTATAGAACATTTCATAACAAATGTTATACATTTTTATCAGGTTATATCACTTTTATGTAATACAACAAATTGCAAATGCAATTTTTTATAGTGTTTTATATATCTAACAAGTTGTAACAAAAGTTATGAATTGTTAGACAATGTTATCGTGTTTATAACAGCTAATGTGGGAGCATCATAACGACTGAAGTTGGAAGTGAGACTTGACACAAATTATGAAAATATCTGTTAGAAATCGGTATTAGCCAGTGGCAAATGCCAACAGATGTGACAGGGGATATTTCTGTCGGAAATTTCCGGAGCGGCCACACCGCTGCTTTAAAAACGGTGACGGTACGGAATCACAGTGAACCATTGTATGCGGACCGCTCCTTAAAATACGGAATCGTAGTGACTTGCCGTAAACGTCAGGCCTTTACCGAACAACTCGTGACGTTTACGGCACGTCACTGCGATTCCACACCGTTTGCGTATTTTAAGCAGCGGTGTGGAAAGCATGCTAAAAAACGGTGCGCATACGATGCGTCACTGCGATTCCGTGCCCACACCGTTTTTTAAGCAGCGGTATAGCCGCTCCTTTATGCGACAAGTATTTTTGGGTAGTTCTACGAGCGTTTCAACCGCTATCAGGTTCCTGTCGCTTCTGAAAAAATGAGTCGGGTAGAATGGAAGGATTTTATAAAACGATGTAGTGTGCATGCGGTAAAATTACAATTCATTAAAATTTCTTGCCTATGGTCTCATTTTTTCAATATATGCAAAAAGAAACTAATAGCGGTTGAAACGCTCGTAAAACTACACTTTTAACATTTAATAAATAGTTCCGCACCCCTTTTATAAAGCTCAATCCCCATCAGTCTGAAAAAATGTATGGCGATTTTCTTAATTTATAATACAAGTTTTGAATAAGCATACGATTAGACATAATGAGCGTATTTAAAGTTACCGCGACTCGCCACGGGTTGGAAATGACCGGAGGAACGGACCTAGAGCAAAGAGTCGCTGGAGACTGAGTCGTGCCTTGCGGGGGCGAGGGCGGAGGCGTGCGGCGGCGCGGCGCGGGCGCGCGACTGGGGTCAGGTGGCGCGGCCCTTGCCCTCTTTGATGGCGATTACGTAGCGCTGCGCCACGCGCTCCGGCGGTGAGTACCCGTCCGCGTACGACGAATCCTGTAACCAACCAACCACTACTCTTGAAAACACAAAAAAAAAAACAATGATTCATTCATTTTTACATTTCTTGGGACTGAGAGCATTAGACATCCTACAATTCCAAATCACAGCTTTAATAGAAAACCACTACCTGGGCGACCGAACCATTGCTGGTAGAACGAGTTGGTGGCACTACGAGGAAGAAGAGCTACTCGGGCTATTTAGATTCAGTTCTGTCATAAATTGTCAGTCAAATCTGTTGGACCGGTTAAGGATGAACAGGTAAAACTTACCTCAAACAAAACCTCATAGGGGTCAGCCGCACTAGCAGGCAGCCGGTTCACCACAGCCCTGTAGAAGCACGTAGTCTGCGGGTACAGCGCCATCACGACGGCGCCCTTGGGGAAGAGCGCGTGCTCGTCGGTGCGCGGGTCGGCGCGCATCAGTGGCAGCGGCACCACGCGCCGCTTGCTCAGCACGTGCCGGTTCTTTTGTTCCTCGTCTATGTCGTCTACCTCGTACTTGCCCTGAGCCGGCAACCAGCTCACTACCTGGTTCAAAGGACGCGCAATTCAGTGAAAATTCACGTGCTTTTTAACCAACTTCAAAAAAGGAGGAGGTTATCAATTCGGTTGTATTTTTTTTATGTATGTTACCTCAGAACTCCGGCATTTATGAACCGATTTGAATTTTTTTTTGCATTTGTCTAGGAATGTCTTCAATTAGGCCCCATAAGCAACAAATCAGGATCTGATGTTTGGATCTTACGGAAATCAAACGAAACTCTTCAAATGTTGTAAAAAAACAATAGTAAAAAACCTATAGTAAATTGGATATATTTAGCAGTGCCGTAAATAGGGCGGTGCGAACAGTGCCCAGGCTAGGTTCTATTGTGTGCCTAGGTGTCGATCAAATCTTGGACGTCGAATTTAAGCCACTTTCAGAAAGTGTACTGTACACAACTTAAATATGGCGGCGGCAAGATATGTTCAACAAGGCTCTATGGATACACACTAACTGAGAAATTTTTAATCAGCAAAAAAAAAAAACTAGATTTTGAGAGGCCTGTGCCCAACAGTGGGGTGTGATGATGAACTTATGACAACTAGTAGAACGCTAACCATGACCGTAGCTCTAACCTCAGCCAATATCCAGTTCTCCTCCTTGTCGGAGACTCTAACAAGGGCAGCGACGGCGTCCCCTGCACGCGCTACATGCCCCGCGTCCGCCGGCACCGCGCCGCAGAGCTGTGGCGCGCGCTCCCCTGGCCGCCCCACGTGCAGTGGTAGAGTCTGTGCAGCTGTTAGCAGCATCTTCATGAGAGCTCCGCAGCCTATTGTCTCCTTATTGCCTGCGTGGCGGGCCTGTAAAAAAGGTAGTTATTTACGGTAAATAATTTCATTCTCTGTTTTGAAACCTTTCTTTTCAAAAGTATATAATAAATTAATAATATAATAGAGATGGTCAACTGGTGGTTAGTGACAGTCGATCGTGGTAGAATGATACATTTTGTGCAGAAATAAATACCTACATACCTATGATGTAATGATAGATTGCAGTGTCTAGTCAGTAAAAAGTAGATCATTAATTAATGAAGTTGGTCACCCCTGAAACATCTTCGAGGATTTTATCTATTCAACAAATAATTTCCAATTTGTAATCTAAATTCTTTGAAATAAAATAAACAATAAAAAATCAAATGTAGTGCAGATCAGATACATATTTACATAATTAGAGAGCAGATTTGAAGTAGTGATTACAAGTTTAATATTTAATAAGTGGATTTGCACTATCACCTATTGGAAATTTTAAGTTGATGTACCATTAGCCAAATAAGTGGTCTATCAATTGAATTTCCTAAAAAAACTTTCAAGTTGACAGACGTCTATTGGCATTATTGTTTTATGACATGCAAATGATTATCAACTTTAGGGTGGTAGACCACATATTTGGCTAATGGTACATATGTTAAAATTAAGAAGAAGAAGAGAAGTTTGTAAAACGAAAAATGAAACCTGAATTCGCCTTTCGTTCTTAATAGTCCGAATCTCATATATCCGCATAAGTGCAGCTCGAAGCACCCTCTCCTCCTGTTCGGCAGCTGTCAGTCCTGCTTTGTATAAACTTTTCAGCTGCATCTGCTGTAAAAACACATGAACATGAAAAAAACTTTGCAAGAAGGAATTATTACAGTATGACTTTTGTCTCAGATCAAATAAAAAGTAAAGATAGAGCGCTGCGAACAACAAAGTGAGGCCGGTCAAACTACACCAATCCGTGTGCTTACACAATGGCACGCACACACTTGCAACCAAACTACACCAAAACCTTGTTACTTAGAAACTCATTCTCGTGGAGCACACTCATGCATTGCTACATAACAAGGTTTTGGTGTAGTTTGGTTGCAAGTGTGTGTGTGCCACTGTAGTTTGACCAGCCTCACTTCTCTGTTCACAGCGCTCTATCTGTACTTTTTATTTGATCTGAGA
This sequence comes from Choristoneura rosaceana, assembly GCA_037349165.1. Lineage (NCBI taxonomy): Eukaryota > Metazoa > Arthropoda > Insecta > Lepidoptera > Tortricidae > Choristoneura > Choristoneura rosaceana. The sequence goes on along the minus strand of JAZBNJ010000038.1, from coordinate 7,365,738 downwards.
CTTTTGTAAACTCAGAGCTGAATTGAATTTCTCTAATGAAAATAATGCTAAGTGTTGCAATACCAATTCCTATGTAGCAAAGGCGAAAGCCATTAAAAATGTCCTTTAAGAAATTTTACCTGCTGAGAGGAACCTGAGGAATCTTCATTGGAAGGTGGTGATTCTGCAGCCTTTTCAGCTCTAAGTATTGAGTCAATGCATTGTTCGTTGCGGCCCCTCTCGGCCTCAATGTCATAAATAAGTCTGTGCAGTGATCGCAATCGTTCCTATCAACAGTATAAGGGCACTTAGAACAGAAATTAAAGACGTATACCATTCTTAATTGGTTACATTTTATTTAACTGACTGAGGAAAGACAATTAAATCACCTGAACTTGTTGTGCTGCAACATCAGCGGTTAGCGGCATTGTCGGACAACTTGGCGGACAACTTCCAACTCAAATATCCTACGTGCAGCCAAGTACAACACACAAATACCTGAAAAACATTGAAAGTTACATTAGTTTGTATGAAAACCATTTTATGCGTTTATGAATTGGAAATAATTTTACCAGGATAGCAATTTCATGCCAAGTCAAACTTATAAGCATTAGATTTGGTCTTATTTATTTATTATTTACAAACAAACTGCAAATTTGTCTGAATCGTCTGCAAAAAAAATATATTCACGGAAGGAATGAAATGAACGAAGAAAGTGAGCCGCAGGGCTACTACTATGAAACTCGAAACTCGCAGTTCGTGTCATCTCGTGCGGTCCCTCTGACACTAATACTGTTTAATACGAGAGCGAGAGAGACGGTACAATACGAACTTCGAATTTCCTGCTGAGTGGAGTAGCGGGCAGTGTTGCCATCGACTCGGAACCTAATATCGCCATTTTTCACAGTGAGCAGCCAAATTTGAACTGAGGTCGCCTAAAAAGTAGGCACTTTGTGTTATTCCAGATCAGGAGTCAAATTTCATAACTCTAAGGGGCTGTAAGATATGCAAAATATTAGTTCAGAACCCTACACTGCACTTGATCAGTTTTATTGTCATTTTACATGTTATTTTTAATTATTTTTTTTATTAAGTCGTCCACTCTTCTTTTTGATCCCACTAACACTACATTTTGCGTGGGAGGTCATTTTTTTTTTGCTTATGTCAATTTGTAGTGTGATTCACTCGTTCAATTAATAAAAGGACCTTGTCTTTTAAGTGTTTCCGGAGCGGTACAGCTTAGGGATCTTTAAAAAACGAGCCTATCAGTCTCTCAAAGGGCCGGCAACGCACCTGTGATACCCCTCGTATTGACAGGTGTCCATGGGCGGCGGTGATTGCTTTCCATCAGGTGACCCGCATGCTCGTTTTCCCCCTAAAAGGCAGCCAGTCGCCATTTACATTTTTCGTCCTGATTTCTATCCCTAGCCTAATTGGCATTGCCTTCGTTGGCAACATTAGTAGCTGGCGGACCGAATGAAATGAATGAATGAACAATTTTGTATGACGGACAAATGATTTTTTTTTATTGGCAAGACTTGAGCTTTTATTTAGTGGTTTGGTTTATTTAAATTCAAGATGAAAGAAATAAAAAACGAAAATCATTGAAACTATTGAAGACCTTATTAGAAATAAAAAAAACGATGAAAATTCATTTCGATATTTCGTGTAAAGCATCGAAATAGTAAGTACCTGGAATGAACACTCCAAAAACAGACGAGCAAAAACCGACCCAAAGTTCATTGACATAAGAACTAAGGGCCTCCGGTCCTTGTGAAATAGCTAGCACGGAGTCAGTGTGTCCCTCTCTAACTATTGCCAGTTTATAAATAATAAGTAATTAGTAAATTTCTGTTTCGTGAGCGTTGTCCTAAAAAAATATTGAATAAAAGTTTATTTATTTTTAATAAGCAAAAATTACACGATAAAATTATGTTTTTTTAAGACATATACTTCAAATATTTTTACACGAGCTAGTTTCAACTTGATGGTAGGTTCTCTTGATTTCTCAATGGCAACACCAAACAATATTCCTAGCTCCCTATTTCAAAAACCGGTAACGTTATCTGTCAATAGTGTTGATTTTATTTGTTTCTCAGTTTTATAAATTCTAAAAATGGTGAAAAGATGTTGCGTCAAAGGTTGTGGAAATGAATCATTTTCAGGCTGTGGTGTATCTTTTCACAGGCAAGCAAAAACAAGATAAAACCATGAAATTATGTTCGTTATTGAGACTAGGGTGACAATATTATATGATATTGTAACGAATAACTTATCACGGATAGTGCCGGGGAAGTTGTAGAAAAAAAAAGAAGGCAGCAACAGGGCAGACAGGTAATATTTATTTAAAACAATAATAAAAGGGCACCTGCGGACAAACAGACGCGGTCTACTTAAGATACTTAATCGAAAAGGTATGCTTTGACACTGTATCAATAATTATAAAAATACATAGTTAATCAACTTACGTTTCCGTGCCCAGTTCTTTATGTTATACAATTCAAAAGCACTGAAGTCCAGTTCGTATAGGAGTAGTAAATTATAAGATCCCTTTTAGGGATAAGTTCGCCTTTGTACTCTTTTGATTTATTGTTTTCTTTTTGTATTACTTTGTGTTTTATGTACAATAAAGTATTTACATACATACATACATAAGCTAGTTATGGAGTTTTTAGGAGATTTATAGGATCAAGGATAAAAGACAGGTAGGTATCTGTTCAACTCGGAGGCTCTGCATTAAATGGCTATTTGACGTAAATCGAACAGGTGTAGAATTTAGACAAGGAAATTTGAATTTAAATGTTATTTTTAACCGACTTCAAAAAAAGGAGGAGGTTATCTATTCGGTTGTATTTTTTAGGGTTCCGGAGCCAAAATGGCAAAAACGGAACCCTTATAGTTTCGCCATGTCTGTCTGTCTGTCTGTCTGTCCGTCCGCGGCTTTGCTCAGGGACTATCAAAGAATGTTGAGTCTTAAGTTTGAGTCTTAAGTTTTATAATTAATATTCCTTATACGTTAGTGGGTACAAGTCAACGGCCAAGTCACACAACATTAACTATAATAATAAAGATATCGCAGTAAGGAACCCAAGACTTGGCCCGACTTCGTCTAGATTTCATTACTTTTTAGAGATAAACAAGCAGCTCTATCGAGACTTGGCTAGTTTTTTACAGAATGTTTTTGGTGGGATTTCACTTCTTTTTGTAGAAACGTGGGCTTATTGATTTATTTTATTAGATTTTGTTATTTGACAGTTTTTTTCATTAGTTTTTTTTTTTCATGTACTGAATATCTAGATATTCGATTATCCTAGATTTTATAGTTTTTCCTTTATGTGGCCATTAAACCCTAACTCTGTACCAAATTTCAGCTCTCTGAGTTTATGGGAAGTACTTGTTCTATTTTGATGATCATGATCTATTTTAATGATCATCAGTGAGTGAGTGTCATGTGATTATAGCTTACTGGATGACGAAAATTTCTGCGTTCTGGTCTTATCCAGAGAGAAAATATATGTAATATAAATGTATATAAATATATATATATGTTACTTATGTTACTACCACGTACATACCTAAAATCTATTTGCTCTAGTCTCTACCAGCCGTATCATAGTCTTTATTATACAAGTAATAAAAATTCTGGTTATTGCTACTTAGTTTTATTTTTCTGACAAAGGAGTACTAGGAGTATCGGAAGGAATGTCTCATTAGTTGCATAAAATTGTGGTCATACTAATAGAGTGAGATAAAATAACCCTGTGGTAGCTATCTCTATCACCAGGTTTTCGGCTCGCTATTTCTGTACAGTGCACCTTCCAGGTACTTACTACTTCCATGGTGTAAAGACCCCTTCTAACCATAGACAAGGCACAGCTGTCATGTTTTTTTTATGAATGATTGTCATTTGTCAGAAGTGTTTGGTTTGGCGTTAAAGTTTTACTTATCAGTATTTTGCCAAACAAATCTAAAAATATCTAGAAAATAATGTTATGTTTATGAAACCGCATCTATCATAAGAAATTCGGTCGACCGAACGTAAGTGATGCAAAATATATTTTTTATATAGGTCATCAGCTTGTTAACGGAATTGGTTACCGGTACGTCGATAGCCGAGCCGGAGCCTATGTAGCGTAGCATCCTCGTAATCATCGAATTATCTCAGTGGTGATTAAATTTTTCTCAACGTACTGTGATTTTTCAGGTGATTTGCGACGTGGTGTGTCTCAAAAATTACATTAATGATACAGGCAGAGCTTGGACATGGCCGAAAATGATGATTATTTAGATTCGATTGACAACAATCATTTAGACGGAACCAACGGTTCCCTAAATATGACCGACAGCAGCCTTGGCGTAAGTACTCTTCGTATTTATTGCTTGCTTTTTCAAATTATCGTCATATTTGTCAACATCAAAGATTACCCAAGTTTTGGGCCAATGATAACAAAAGTCATATCAAAAACAATTATACCTAATACTTATTCAGTTACGGTTACCTAATTGTACTCGTCGAGCTTTATTCTGATTATTTAACGTATGAAATATAATATACGCGTAACTTTGCTTTGGTATAAGACGGAATTACCACGCTTAGAATAAGCGTAAAGGGCGCCAAACCCCTCTATGGTCTTTTACAACAATACATAACCTATTTAGAGATGTTTTTATGATTGTTCATACTAAACCACTGCAAATCAAGTAAACAATAAACATTATTTTATTTGTAGATTAACAGGTTTTGCAATTTTTTATGTTTTTTTTTAATATATTTATTTTGAGTCCACTTTCACAGCACATTAATGCCCTTTAGTTTGTGATTAGAGCTGTGTTATGTTTTGTGCAATGGTAAGAATAAAAACTTGTCAATGTATGAAAGAGTAGAAATTAAATGAGTTATTTCAATGTTTATTTATTTGATTTACCATATTATAAACAGAATATAATAAATAATCAATTGTATCATTCCTCTTTTTGTTACTCTTTTATGTCAAACTTAACCTACAGTTTTAATTGCATCAAGATTTTTTTCTTTACACTGGTTGTAGAGGTCCCTAAAGCAGGGCTTCCCATATTATTTTGGTCAAGACTTCTTTTCCAAAATTAACTGATACCTCGTAGCCAAATTACTTAAAAAATCCCATTTCTTGTTTTTTATGTGTTGATACAAATTACTTGTCAATTTAAAAACTGTGATTGGTTGAGTGAGTAGATTTCTTTTTCTCATAATAATATATATAATAAGGGTAGATTTTAATAGCTCATCAACTCCCAAAATCATATTTTGTTTATGTCAAACCTGGAGAAACCAATTTCAACTTCATCAGGGTCTGTATCAACCACTGGTAATCCCTGACTTGAAGGGACAACTTCACCTTTGTACATGTATCTCTAATGTTTGTCAATTGTATTTGTTTCTTTATTTTTTTACAATAAAGAGTTTTCAACACACTTTATTTAAAATAATTAATGCAGAATTGATGACTTAAAAATCTCAATTCAACTGAGGCAATTGAATCAAATTTCAAACTTGCATAAAAATAACCTTGGGTTTTATATAATTCATTGAAAGGGTTATTGATCTCGATTATTTTGTTCTAGTAACATTACTTGTTTAAAATAACCAGGGAAGACTATAAAAAATTATGGTTTTTTTTTATAAAATATTCTAAATTGGTTTTTTACTCTCATCTAATTTACAGGGTGGAGATGAGGCAGCAGGCGGGGAGGTGCCAGACCTGGCTGCTATTAAGGCACGGGTCAGGGAGATGGAAGAAGAAGCTGAGAAGCTCAAACAGATGCAAACGGAGGTTGACAAACAAATGAGCATGGGCAGCCCTCCTGGACTAAGTAAGTTTTTTTTGTTACATACATTGTTATTTTAGGGCAGGAACTTCCAAACTGTGGCCACATACACATAAGTCTTGGCATGTATGTATATCTAGAAATACATTTGTCCATTTTCTTTTATAACAGATTAGAAACTCCTGGTTTAGGGATTAAACACTTGAATTTAATGACACACATAATATTAAATTTCAAATTGAACAATTCGATGGCCCAAACAAATAAACATGTAATCGTAAAACAGCAATTTTACAGGAAAAATAAAACCAACTTTTACTTTGTATGGAATAATTACCAACGAATAAACAATTAAAACATTTCATCTCAAAAACGGTTAATCGGATCGGTGTAAAAAAAATTGACGACATATTTTGGGCCATATGTAAGCTAAAAAAGCAAAAAAAAATTTTTCGTGTAAAGGCCGTTGTACGTTTATTCGATTGGACCATCAATTGTGGAAATGGGTAGAGCAAGTTCATTCACCAATCTAAAGGTATAATAATATTTTAGAAATTATGTAATCAAGTTCTTGTTGGTATGTATTTTGAAATCATTGTGTGCCTTGTTAACAGAAAAATAAACTGCTCATTGGACACAAAATAACTGCAACATAATTGTTAGTTAATAGAAATAAATGCTAGTTAATTGTAATTTAATTACTACCTAAATTACCAATTAAGTATTATTTTTATGGCCTTGCAGCTTTAAACAATTTAACTGAATTCTGGGATTTTGCTAAATCTATTCAAGATATCCAGCTATCTACAAACCAATTTTCATATACTAATTTAACATACACAAACAATTTTCATATAACTTCCATATTCTTTATGCTATAAACAAATTAATTACTGCTCATCACAGCTCCTTTAGTTATTACTAAATAATTAATATATTTAAGTAGTTCTAATTACTGCCATTATCTAATGAGTTTGACTATCAGGTGTCTATAAAAGACTGTTGTATAGGTATTATTGTTTAATAATCTAGTCAGAGGTGTTCCAGGATAGTTAAATAAAATAATATTGTTTTTGTGCAGCAAGTCCATTGAACATGTCAATTGAAGAGAAAATTGAAGCTGACAACAGATCAGTGTATGTCGGCAACGTCGATTATGGGGCTACAGCTGAGGAGCTTGAACAACACTTCCATGGGTGTGGCTCCATCAATAGGTAATTTTACTATTTTTAAGGTATTTTTTTTACTAGGTAGTTCTTATTTAGCATATATGCTTGATCTTGTATATGTTGGTTTGATGTTGCTCTATAAATTATTATGTTTTAAGCTCAAAAAAAAATTGTTACTTCAGCTTTTTTGTTCATGATTCAATTATTTTTGTTTTGTTATCGGAGCTCTATTTAAGTAAATAACCATTGGAATTGAATCAAAATGAACTCACAAAATTTTTAATTAACAACATACCTATGAACATTGAAAATTAAGTAATAGCTTGTAAAAAAAATCTATTTATTATTTCCTATAGTGTTTAATTAGCCATGTGAAAAAAGTCTATGTAAGATTACAATTAATAACTTGTATTATCTTTTTCAGGGTTACAATTTTATGTAATAAGTTTGATGGCCATCCAAAAGGATTTGCCTACATAGAGTTTGGTGACAAAGACAGTGTTCAGACTGCCATGGCCATGGACGAGTCATTATTTAGAGGGCGTCAAATAAAGGTACATAGAATTCTGAATTATAATGCTAGATTTCACTTTCACTTGCACTATTACTAATACTACGAACTAAGAATGTTTACATGCAAAATATTAGTGTAAGGGACAAGTACTGGGTGCCTCTTTATTAATTGTCCTAATATAAATTCGCATAACAGATTTGGGATAGCATAATTGTGCATTGCATAAGATCGAACATGCATAATTATAAAAAATATTTAGCATAATATTGAAATATGCATAATATGATCAACTATAACTTTAATTGTTATAAAATTAATTCACATAATTTTATAAAGCATTTAATTAGCTTCATCAGGTCAAACCAGACTCGGTTATGTTAGGTTCCTTCGCTCCCACCTTAGCCTTAAATATTTGGTATTTTTTGTAACAGCCCAATAATAGGTAGGTATTTTTACATAGTAGTTCACTTTTTAGATCTAGTTAAGTAAATAAAAATAAGGACAATCAAAATAATCATTTTAAGTTCATATTATTTAATTCTTATGCAAAGTAATGTTATGCTTATTTAATTTATGCCAATCCACATATATGCATTAATATTGTGCTTATTCAGTTATGCGAAATAACGGTATGTCAATTTCAATTAGGGACATTAATTTCATGCGAATTAATATAATATAGGTAGACCTGACTGGTACTAAGACGCATTAATCACTTAAGAGCCACATTGATGTACAAGTGTAGTGTTGAGGCTCGCCAAGCTTTTTCTCTTTTGTCACTTGAGTTTGCAAACTTGATAGAACAACAGGAGCAGGAAAACACAGCCACAAGCACGTGATCTTGCATTTACTTCCATCTGGTACTCAAATTCATACAATCCTGACACCAATCACTTTTTTTTCCTCTATTTTTATATTATTATCTCTTATCTTAAGTGCATAAATGAGTATTTCATAAAATGTGAATGAAATTTAAGATAAGTTATGTGATGTCCAGGTGATGCCAAAACGTACGAACAAGCCAGGGCTGTCGTCGACGAACCGGCCGCCGCGCGGCGCGCGCGGTCGGGGCCGCTCGTTCCGCGGGGGCTTCTCATCGTACTACTCGGGCTACCGGCCCGTGCGGCGCGGCAGGTACAACCCATACTAAACACCAGACAACTCCCGCACTATTAGATCGAATTACGTGTACGCTGTATCTTTTGTAAAACGTTGTGCATGATAATGTATACATGTTACTGTGGTTTCTTTTCTTTGTTGTGCTCTGCTCCACTTTTTATATATTTATTTAATGGCTAAAAGGGCGGAGGACGGAGCGCTCGTAGTAGATGTAGATAACATGCTTTTGTCTATTTATCCAGAATAATTATGTTATTATTGTTTTGAAAAATTGCACCAAAATCATTGTTTTATATTTTTAAAAGTATGGTGGATGCGAAACTCGCCAAGTTTGATTAATATTAAGTTGTGGAAATTATTATTAAGGATACTATGTTGTCTGAAGAGAACTAAATTAATTCATTCTTACATGTTGTAACTAAATAATAAACCTAGTTGTCTGGGTATCAAAATATGCATTAATTAAAACTTAACAGGTCAGTTTCCAAGTTTTGTTTGGAACACCGACACATAAGCGATTAAAGATTTATATCTCTGATATTTCTTTTTTAAGGATAAAAGATGCTTCATACCTACTTTTATTTATTCTATTTCTTGATTGCTCCCATCTTTTTGCTATGATTGGAAATCGTATTCTCTAATTTTACTTTGTAATTCGACTTAATAGTGTTTGGGTAGAGAATGCTATTGATGGTGGCTCTTACTTGGCTTCATTTATAATATGACTTGAGTCCTGGCGTTGGCGGTGATTCACTCAGACGAAACTTTTTATTTAATTTGAGTGATATTTTACGTGGATTATTTTGAATGTCAAGGAAAACTGCATTTTATAGTATGATAGGTATGCATGTGGGTCAGTTGTGAAATCTTTTGTTGGTAGAAGTACAATGTGGAATTGTTAAAAAGAGCCCTTATTTTTACTATGTTGCAAAGAATATTTATACCCACTCTACTCTATTATGTCAAATAAAGTTTTTTTGATATTATAATATGTATTTTTAATACCTTTACCACTTCCTTAGTTTCATTTTGCACGTTCGGTCTGTTTGCATGTGCATTAAAGCATTGGTATCTAGTAGATAGATAGATATTAATGTCGTGCCTTGTTCGCAGAGGTTTAAGGCGCGGCAGTTATTACTGTCCGTACTGAGCGCGGTAGGCCGCTGCGACCGCCGTAGCACTGGCCGCCCCGCCCCGCGGTCTAGCTAACTTATCGCGTGCCCACCACCCACCACCCAACACCCCGCGACCAGACCACTGCACCGGAATAAGCTTCCTTTGTATCATGTATGCTCTAACATGACGTTCATTTTTAGAGTGTTTGACCACAGTATAAAAAAGGAGCAATATTCCGTCTCGGCAGCTTCCTTGATATAATTGTTTACGCCGGCTCGATACACAAAAGCGCGATAGGACTGCCTACTCTACTAACTGTCACTCTTCTGTGTTGTATTTGATTTGATAATGTCACATGAAATTTAAAGTAGGGAAAGAATTAGGAGGTGTAGGTTTCTTCTGGGATGTGCGAAAAGCTTTATTGTTGAATTTAAGAGTGTAAAAAATTCGCATTCTAATAAATAACTTTAATAGATACGTTTTTATTATATTAGATGAATTTAAACACCCGTACACCGAAAAATATTATTTATTTCGTTGTGACATATAAATGCACGTGAGTCATTACGTAACCGTGGAGCACTCGCGACTGATGGTTGCCGAGGTATGCTGAGAATTCGTGGCGCGTAGGTATAACTCGCGTTCCGGCCGTTGGTATGAAGACGCTGTACTGCTCCTTTTTTGTACTGTAGTTAGACGTCCGACTACTCCTTACAGGCTTTGCCGTGTATAATGACAACATCCAAGTTCCATTTTCAGAACAACTCGAATGAACTAAATGTACCTACATGATGCGTTGTGCTGTTGAGTATAAAAATATGATATGGTTAAATAAGAGAAGTAAGAAAGAATATTCTGATAATGTTTAAGCCTATTGAAATTGAACTAGTTTGTAAGCGAAATATTAACAAAAGTGACAACAAACTATTTTGAATAGCTCAGAAATTCTATTGACATGTGTGAATGTATCTAAATGTGGGTAATTTTAAATAAGTTTTTTGGAGAACGTGAAATAGGTATGCCTATTTATTTTGTTAGGCGTTCAATCTTGTAGTATTATTCCTATCGCGTTTAGATTAAACTTGCAGCAATATGGTGATGGCATCATACTGAATTACATTAGAAATGGTTTAGAATTGCTAGCTGAGATTGTCGACTTTCAGGATATTTTCTGTTGCCTTATCTCGCAGTATTTTCTTGTATATTGTAAGTGTGTTGTATCGTTAATTTGTGTTTCGTTATTGAAGTAGTATTTCCATTTTGTTGTGAAACATTTTTCTATACCAATATAGGTGTATAGTAACTTTTTGCAGTAGTATTCAACCTCGTTTTTTAACCCACTTATTAGGAACAGGTATTGTGTTGGTGGGAAAAGGCTTGTTTTTATTAAATTCTGAATAATTGACACTTGGTAATAAGTTGAACACTACTGTATCTATATTTATCGTTTTTATTTTATGAGAAAAAAATGGAATATCACAAAAAAATATTAAAATTAAAAAAAAATGTGCAGAATAAGAAATAATGATTAAGAATAACTTTAAGAACTTACTCAGTGGTTTTATTCATTAGTCAAATCCTGAATAGATAAAACCGATCACGTGCGTGTCTGCCCGCGCACCAATCGTTGATCGTGAAACACGCCAGATCATGAAATTATTAGGCGTGAAATGTCGCTATTTCATAAATCGACTAGCTAACACTTGCCATATCTTTTATAATACGATTATACAATTTCATTAATGCCTAGTTTTGACAAAATCACGCGTCTTCGTGGTTGTCACTATACTCCATTTATTCTAACACTACCTTATGCCCGCGACTTCGTCTGCGCGGATCTAAGTTATCGCGCGGAATAAAAGGTATCCTATGTTGGTTCCAACTACCTATATACCAAATTTCATCGAAATCAGTTCAGTGGTTTAGACGTGAAAGCGTAACAGACAGACAGACAGAGTTACTTTCGCATTTATAATATTAGCAGGGACTTGAAACTTAACGGTTAAAATGCACACGGTTTTAAATGAAACAACGAAAGTATTTAAAATTGTGTTAACTTCTGTAATAAAAACAATAAATACCGCTAATAAATGTACATATAGGTATTTTCCATTTGTGTTCGAAATACTTGCCGAGAATCGTGTGTTACAATTTGACCGCTAAATAGAATCTTAAATTAAACTGAGTATAGGCATGTGTAGGGGTATAACATGTGTAAGGAAGGACGCACACAAGTACTTACAATAATTCATATACATTGTTAGTACAAATTAAATTATTGTTTTTCTTCGTTCATACTTGCAAAATAACGGAGTAATAACAAATCCCAATCCGCACTGGGCCCGCGTGGGAACTATGGCCCAAGCCCTCTCACTCTGAGAGGAGGCCTGTGCCCAGCAGTGGGACGTATATAGGCTGGGATGATGATAGGTCCTACTGCTTGGCACAGGCCTCCTCTCAGAGGGTTCCGGAGCCAAAATGGCAAAAACGGAACTCTTATAGTTTCGTCAAGTTTGGCTGTCTGTCCGTCCGTCCGTCCGTATGTCACAGGCATTTTACTCGAAAACTACAAGATGTATATCAATGATGAAAATTTGGAGTACAGATGTCTTGTCAAAGCCGCTATTTAGTTTTGTAGTTAAATTACAAAAATAAACATTTACAGGGGGGGCACTCCATACATGTAACAGAAATTGAAAAAAAAAAAATTAACTCATCACCGTGTGGCACATAATTAGAGTAGTAAGTGTTTTAATTGTGTTATAACGCACATAATATTACTTGATTTTTTTCGTAATACCTACAGGACCCTATGGGCGTGTCCGACACGCTCTTGACCGGTTTTTTTTTTACTGTGTTGTAGTGCGGCATCCAGTGATTGCCCGTTTATATATCAATCAGCGTTAGGTTGTTAAGAAGTTAAGAACACCCAGAATTATTATTTTAGAAATAAAATAAAACCAGAAGTTTGCTTTACATTGCTTTTGCCAGGGCACACTGCCCCTGCCATTTTCATCAAGTCTACGATTTTATCAGACTAGCTGCTGTATAGACTTAGCACCCTTTGTCTATCCCTAAATATATGAATTAAAAATAAATCTGTCATTAGGGATGTACTTTATTGAAAGATAAAACGATTATTTGACAATCGATTATTATTTGTCTTCGTCAGGTAGGTTACTATATACACATATGGTACATTATAATAAGATCCTATATTAAATTACGTACTATCATTGCCTCGGGAATATATTCGTAGTGATAAAAACATTGACGGTGAGATTTCTTATTAAATATTTAAATCAATAAATAGAATCGATCTTCAACGATAGTCGTTAATGTTTCAATCGATTTTTTCATTTCCATCTCTTCTGTCATAATGTCATTACTGTACTGTCATTACTGCTGTCAATCAATTCAAGTTGTCAGTCACTTGCCCCTGGTATTTACGTATTTACGAATGAAAGCTTTTAGTTTTACGTTGTTTTGTGGATTTTTGACGTAGTCTGAATTAGTAAATGTTCCATAACATATTAAATAGTTATTACGTGGTTTGCTTCTCAAAAATATGTGCGCAGTAACACCGGAATATTACGACTTCATAAAGAAATTAGAAGAGAACGACGATAAACTTGTTCCAAGCCCTTTGGATCAGCCTCTAGATTTCGAGTTCAACGTAAGATAAACTAGAAAATTCTTGTTAATTTCTATTTTTTCAGATATCTAATCAAGTTATTTATTTTCTGTTTAGAATTCAACATGTCATGTCTGCAACGGTTATTATGGTCCCAGTTTTGGGGAGCCAGTATGCGTGACTTGTCATGCATTTCTGTTCCCCAATTTTCCATCATTTTGCCCTAATTCGTACTACTATAGTGAAAAGACCGATGATGGCGACTCGGGGAATGACGAGCCTTCAGACCTTAATTATAGCTCTGATCGGAGAGTCAACCGAGTGTGTATGGTGCCTTCTTGGTGGTATATCGTAAGTTAACCTTTTACTAATGTTACATTTTCTTAGTAGTGAGCTATTAGTTCATTTATACTATTTAAATTTAACTAATTAAAAACCTATTTTGTATTAAGCAACTTCAGCGTTTACAGAATTCTTTAGACAGTGAAAGTCCTGAAGATGAAGCCAGCAACTCTGGCAGTGTACCAAGTGGAAGTGGCCATAGCAATGGTAATGGCAATGGGTCTGATCAGCCAGACAAGGCTGACCCTGAGGTGGAAAAGATCCAACCACCAGCTTTGAGGCCACCTCCTTGCTTGGCACACTCACTACAAGCTCTGTCAACTCCTCGCCCTCCAGACAATGTGGCACCAGAGTTAATAGCACAATTACCTACTGAAGGTGAGTGTTAGACCTAATACATATTTTTTCTCCACTAGTGTTTGTGTCTGTCTTTCACGCCATAATGGAGCAACAGATCGACGTGATTTTTGCCATAGAGATAGTTGATGGGCCCGAGAGTGACATAGGCTACTTTTTATCCTGGAAAATGTTCAGTTCCCAAGGGAACAGCATGCAAGAAGCGAATACGACACGGGCAGAGCCGCGGGCAAATGCTATATGTATATATTAGTAGGTGTAGATGATAATATGTTTGCATTTGTATTAGGAAAAGGAATAACAGCTACAGACTAATGGTTTCACGTAATTACTTGCTAATGATAAAGTAAATAGGTACACAATAAACCAGAAAATAACTTGTTTACTTCATTATTAATAATTAATTAGTAATATAATTAAGCAAGTAAGCCAACCAGTGCTATATGTACTCTGTTCTACACATCACTCAGTCCCTACAATATATTATTTTATATATTTGCACACTGCTGGGCAGCAGTACACTTACATACCATGGGCTGTAATACTGTGGATTATGCATTCTGTAGCTCAAATAAAGAGAGTAAATGATGGAATGTGGTTGATGCAGTAGATTTGTTGTTAATAAGCAGCTGCTCACAATTATATTTGCCATTGCTTTCTGTAGAACTGGTATTACAAGTAATCAGTAACTTAGTTTATACTTTCATGGCATTCAATAAGGAATATTGTGCAATACGTATTCAGGGTTCTTACAGCATTTTGCCTTCATTACCATCTCAACAAATATTATAAAAAAGATAAGGAAGGGGTCATTAAATAAGATAACTAAAGAAAGACAGTGCATTGGTGTTACACTTGTCTAAATGTAGTTTGATTAAAGTTGTCTTGTCCATGCACTGTGCTTATAATCGTGTAAAAGTTTGTTTAATCAATAGTTTCATTTAAAATTATGTTGTATGAAATGACCGTTGTGTATTTCGTTTATTTATATAATATTTTTTTGTCTTACAAATATATAATTTTACTCCCAAATGTGATGAATAGACCCCACTATTCGAGGTGCAATTTCGTAGCTGTCAAGTCTTATGGATGGGAAAAAAATATTTTAAAATACTAAATAAATGTGGATAATCTTTATTTACCATAATAATTTTAATTTTAACTTTAATTAAACGTGTTTATTAAAAAAAATATATTATGAGACATATTTCTAAAAATGAAAAAAGTTTCAGGTTTAATTGAAGTTATTTTTTTCAATTATTTTTTTAAATACATATTCATTTTGTAATAATTATTCCCGTTGTCACCCACGTGGTCAGTGTTACTGGGCATCTTCGGGTACCTGGACGACCTGTCGCTGAGCGCGTGCGGCGCGGTGTGCGCGCGCTGGCGGCGGCTGGTGCGCGCGCGCGTGCAGGCGCCGCGCTGGGCCGCCTTCGCCGCGCGCCGCTGGCCGCTTTACCGCCCGCTCACCAACAACAAAGACTGGCACAAGGTTACTACTGCAAATGTACCTACCTACTGCATAACAGCTGGTTCCCAGTTCCCACTTGTCGGGTTTCGGGCAAGGATTTTAATCGGATGTTCCGGTAGCAGAACATTTTATACAAGGTGACTTTAGCCTCTGGACAAATAATGAAACCATGGATAAGACTGATACTTAGCAATATCTTAAAATAGTTATTTGCTTAATTAGACAAGAAAAAAAAGTCTATGAAATCAGATCATCTAAATACACAGGCTGCTCCAAAGTGATACATTGAAAACTGTTAGTTTTTCGATAAATATTGGACTGATTGTTATGATACTTTGCAGTTTGGTTTTAAGTATCTTGCTAAGTCAGTAGTATTCGTATTTGTCCAGAGGCTAAGGTCAACCAGTATGAAACCACACTTGCCTGACACCATTTTCTAAGAAATGTGGAAATGACTGACATCCGACACGAAATGGATCCGACACCTGACAAGTGGAAACGGGTTCTAATGGTTTTCCGTCGTATTTTATCATAAAATAGGTATTTATCATGGTCTCTCTATTAGCTTTAATACTGATGATGATGTAAAATGTCACAATGCAATGGTTCTTTAGTGGCATAAGAATCAAATTTGTTAAATGTACCTCACTATACTCTTGGTTGGAAGCTAATTTAATATAGATGTTTTTTAGCTAAGTTTTATTAAAATCGGTTCAGCCATTGCAAAGACATTGAACTTTAAACAGACAATATCGGCAGGTGATTATTATTACTCTGGGCATTCTCAGAGGAGGCCTGTGCCCAGCAGTGGGACGTATAGATATAGGCTGGAATGATGATGATGATGATTATTATTACAGCTTTATTTATCCACACAATATAATATATGGCCCCTACACGCTAAAAACCTCATCCGTCACTTTCCAGTTTTTTTTGTCTTAGGTAACTGGTGCTACCCCACCATTACGACAGTCATCTTAAACACTTTAGGAACTTTTTAAGGGTCGGGTCCCTTTGGCCTTACTTGCATTTAACCTTGGCGAGTAAAACGGCTAAGTAGTACAGTCAGCTGCAGAGAAAGGGTACCCCCCTGTAATGGCGGTAGTATGGATACCGCCGTTACAGGGGGGTACCTTTTCTCTGCAGCTGACTGTACACTGACCAAGTATGCAAAATGACTAATGCCATGATTACAAAATTGTCTAAGTTTTAGGAAGACTTACTTAGCAAAACGTCTAGGTCGTGAAATGCACAAGTAGGCAGAATTACTTAATTAAATTATTTTTGAAACTATATTTTCGCATCACATACTTTTCACGAGGACAAAGGGCCTCGCAAAGACCTGCTGCCCGGAGCCTCGCAATGGGTAAGGCCGCCGCTGGCTCTGCTCGCCAAGGCTAAATGCAAGTAAGGCCAACGGGACCCGACCCCTTTTAACTCATTGGCATTCTGATTTCGTTTTGATAAACAGATCTACCAATCGCTGGTGGAGGCGTGCTTCTGCCGCAACTGCGTGGTGCAGATGTGCGTGCAGGCGCAGCCGCCTGGCGACGAGAGCGCCTGGCGCCGCAACCGGCTGCGCATTGAGCTCAAGGTAACACCAACGTTCTACCTTTTTTTTTTTGCATAATCTCGTAACACATAGCTTCGGCATAGTTTGTTATCATTTAGTCAAAGCGCGTATCGCATAGGTAGGTACTTTCGTTAATGGGTCAATCAACATTTTAGTCAAAATACCATAACGGGACTTATCACGCTATTTTACACAAGTAATATTTACCTCGACGTTTCGGCAACATTACAGTTGCCGTGGTCACGAGTAGACTGAAGTGTGGGGTGTCAAGTCCGCCTAGCAGCGCGAGTTCTTCGAACTACCCGCACTACCCACACTTGATCACTAATAGTACCGGCACTCGTATCACGAACTACCCGCACTTGGTATTTTTTTTTCATAGCGTGATAAGTCCCGTTATGGTATTTTGACTATGAGTGAGAATCACGAAAGTTTGAAACAACATTTTAGTGTTGTTATTCTGTCCCGTAACTCAGAAGACACTTGGGTTGAAAATCATCATTTGGTAAAGTGGAACTGATGATGAAGACCACAGTTGACCATCGGAGTTACAACTCAATAACAAGTATTAAAAAAAAATATGGATTATATACGCAGATGATGCGCAACGACCCCCCGGAGGGCATCGCGGCGACGCCGCTGGACGCGCGCTGCTGCCACTGGCAGGCCTCCGTCACGGGCCCCGCGGGCTCGCCCTATGAAGGCGGCATCTTCTATCTCTACATACAAGTGCCCTATGCGTGAGTGCCCTTTTGTCTTTCTCCCGAATCTCATAATTTCAGGGTAGTTTCGTACAGTCAAGGGTATACATACATGTACGTTACCAAAACGTCAAAAATATCTATACACCTTTATGCCACTGACTATAAGGTCGATGTATACATATATTTGACGTAATGGCTGTATAGATTTTTATGCCTTCGATTAAATTCTTAACAAAACTGACACATTCATAGAATATTTTGGGGACAGATCTGGAGACCCTGTTTTTACAGCTCGTCAGGGCTACTACGAAACTCGAAACTCGAAGTTAGTGTCGTGCGGTCCCTCTGACACTTTTACTATTTAATACGAGAGCGAGAAGGACGGTACGATACGAACTTCGAGTTTCGAGGTTCATGGTAGCCCTGCGGAATCATGCACTGAGTCTGCTTACATTTAAAATGTTGTTGAAATCGGAGAGATAAACTCAGAGTACAACGGTAGATAGAAATGCCCACATACATACATATCGTCACTACTTTGAAAAAATCTCGTATCTAAAATCAATATATCAACAAAATGGAACCTTGATGTATAATGTCTATAAAGTTCACTCAGAAAATTATCTATTTTGAGCTACGAGTTTTTTTAAAAGTAGTGACGATATATTACAAGTTAAATGAGAGCTTGTAATGAAATAAACGCAGGTACCCGATGAGTCCGCCGCTGGTCCGCTTCCTGACGCGCATCCTGCACCCCAACGTGTCGCGCCACGGCGACGTCGGCATCGACTCCGTGCACCACAACTGGTCGCTCGCGCTCACCATCAGCAAAGTGCTCATCTCCATACAGAGCCTGCTCACCGACCCGTACACCGCCGTGAGTATTGGCTACTTGAACAAAGCTCCGTTTGCACCAGAGATACAATACAATACAAATATTCTTTATTGATCACCAAAAACAGTACAGAACATCTCAAAAAATAAAAAATCATGTAGACAATAGGCGGTCTTATCGCTAAAAAGCGATCTCTTCCAGACAACCAATTTCAGAGAAATTAATAAATACGAACAGGCTAATGTAGATGCAGAGATGTGCGAGGAATGTTTTTTTTTTATTCGTCTGGATAGCAAACGAGCAAGTGGGTCTCCTGATGGTAAGAGATCACCACCGCCCATAGACACTTGCATCACCAAGGGGATTGCAGATGCGTTTCCAACCTAGAGGCCTAAGATGGGATACCTCAAGTGTCAGTAATTTCACCGGTTGTCTTACTCTCCACGCCAAAACACAACAAACAACAACAGACAAACAACACACAACAGTGCAAACACTGTTATGTATTCATTGTATCGCTTCTTTACAACAAAACTGTGCTATCTCCAAAATTGGGATATTACCAGATGTTACAGTTTTGTCGCAAAGGTGCAATATGTGTTTTTACATTTACTTAGCCTCGCTCGTAGAATATAAATATTTATTCGCTCTTCGCAAAATGCTGAACTTTTTACTTACTTAACAGATTCTAGGCTACTAGACTTATTTTTATTTTTTAGTTTTTTATACTGCCTATTAGGGTTTTTGTTTTTTTTTCACGCTGTCATCTTTCATTCAACATTACCTGTCTAATTTCTTTTTCAATTTTTTTTTACACTGCTACGGCTATACCTACTAGACACTGGCAAGATTGTCCCCTAATAGACAGAGCCATATTAAAAAAAAAACCGGCCAAGAGCGTGTCGGACACGCCCGAAATAGGGTTCCGTAGCCATTACGAAAAAATTAAGTATTAATATCTTTCTAAATATTTCGTATTTGGTACGGAATATTCCAAGTTTAGGTATATTTTATACCTTAGGCTGATATTTACTCTTAAACTACTAATAATTCTCAAGAAAACTGAACCATTATAGTTTTCCTTGTAAGTTTGATATATTATACTTACCAAAATCCTGATTTTTTTCAAATTTTTCCACCCACCAGTTTAGATTTTAGAGGGGGGGGGGGGGACGCTCGATTTTAATGAAAATTTGAGTTAAGTTGAATATTTTGCAAACACATCACTGAATCCAAAAATCGTTTTAGCAAGCCCCTAATGATTTTAAAAGACCTATCCAACGATAGCCCACACTACAAGGTTGGATGAGAAAAAAATCACCCCCACTTTACGTTTATGGGAGGTACTCTAAAAAAATTGTTTTTGACTTTTTTGTTGTACCATTTTGTCGGCATAGTTTACATATACATATATCATCATCATCATCACAGCCTATATACGTCCCACTGCTGGGCACAGGCCTCTTCTCAGAATGAGAGGGCTTGGGCCATAGTTCCCACGCGGGCCCAGTGCGGATTGGGAACTTCACACGCACCATTGAATTGCTTCGCAGGTTTGTGCAGGTTGCCTCACGATGTTTTCCTTCACCGCAAAGCTCGTGATAAATTTGAAATGTAATTCCGCACATGAATTTCGAAAAACTCAGAGGTGCGAGCCGGGGTTTGAACCCACGACCCTCTGCTTGAGAGGCGACAGGTCAAACCACTAGGCCACCACGGCTTTTTTTTTACATATATATATTCGTACGAAATTACGGCTTTCTAGCATTGATAGTCTCTGAGCAAAGCCGACGACGGACAGACAGACAGACTGACAGACATGGCGGAATTATTAGAGTTCCGTTTTTTTTCATTTTGGCTACGGAACCCTAAAAACATTTTTTTTATTTGAGTTGTCTTGCTATTATTGGTTCGTGGTATCAAATACTCTATTGCCAATGGGAAATTATCGTGGCGCGTAATGACATAATAGCCTTTAATGGCACATTTTGTACAGGGGCCATTGTACAGACGAACAAACTGATTATGTACTAGGGTCCAGCCAGGGTGGTATTATTCCCTTGACAAAGGTATAATATGGGTTCCACCCTGGTACATAATTCAGTTTACTCAACTGTAGCTACATGTGATTGTTTCCAGGTTTGCATGGAGCCGGAACTGGGCGAGATGTATGTGCGGGACCGGGCGCGTTTCGAGAGCCTGGCGCGCCGCTGGACCTGGCGGTACGCCATGCAAGACGTACTGCCCTACTGAGTAGGGACGGCTGACCGCTCAGTGGCGTCTACTGAGCAGGGACGGCTGACCGCTCAGTGGCATCCACTGAGCAGGGATCGCTGACCCCTCGGTGGCATCCACTGAGCAGGGATCGCTGACCCCTCGGTGGCGTCCACTGAGCAGGACCGTCGACCGCTCAGTGGCATTTGCTGAAGGAAGCATTATGCCCTAGCACACAATGAGGCCATGGCTAGATCAGCTAAACTCAACTTTTTTTTATAAGGGCCACAGATGTATTGGAGCTATACTCGTGGTGCAGCGGTCCACATTAATTTGTTTAGATTGTCTGCAAAATGCATAGCGGGCTGTACAGGTTGAGTGTAGCTGGGCTAGAAAAGGATGTAGTGAAATGAGATTGTGTTACAGTTCAGTTGTGGTAGGTAGGAGCGCAATATAAAAAAATGTATTTTTAAGAACAAAAATGTTTTAATGTTTGGGACTTTTGAATAGATGTACATTCTGTATACTGTTATCGTGATAAATATCATGTACCAGGATATTTCTACAACGCTGCTTGCTATTTCTGAAATAAAATATCTATGATACATTGACCGGTATTTTATTTTGTTACGTACTTAAAACCCCTTAAAACTATTGTACTAGGTATTTCTATTATCAACTATTTCTTTCCTCTTTTTCTTCTCTGTCTCCCAGATTTGTGTTAATCTTTCACAATCGCAAAAGATGGGTAGGCATTTGTCGCTGCCGGGCGGGCGGCAGTAGCCGGGATAGGGCGCCTCGCCCCGCGGCAGCCAGCGCCGCGTGCCGCCGCGCCCGCCCGCCCACGCCTCGATCATGTCTCCGAGCCTGTACAGCGGGACCTCATGGACCCGTGTCTGTATCCTCAAGCTCCCTGGCGTGAAGTAGTGGATATACGTCGCCAGTGACACGTACCCCTAAAATACATAAAACAGAATACACATCGGCACTACACCAAACTAAGTAAAATAACAGTGTTAGCTGAATAACACAATAAATCGTACTTGTAAGTCTACTAGTTGTAAACTAATCGAATACATTATCTCTTACTGATTTCACATTTCATCGCTGAACTCTACGTAAGTGCGATCGTACAATGCATGGTTATAAAGTAGTTGTTTTTAATGAAATGCACTTATCGAGAGATAAGGAATGATGCTAATACATAGACCTATTCTAATGTAAAATGCTAGATGGGGCATATAGAGTTGAATATAGTTTTGATCCGGTATGTAGAATTAAAGAGCATTAATTGGATTATGATTATCCAGCTCTGTTCTTGCAGCAGCAGCAGCATCCGCCGCTTCCTTTAGAGCGGGAGGCGTGCCTCTCTCTGGATCGGGACCTCTTCCCGTCAGGCGAACGCCTCCGATTTCCAGAGCGAGACCTGTCTCTGGATCTTCCACGGGATTTTCCCCTTGATTTTCCTCTAGATCTGTCTCTGGATTTTCCGCGGGATCGACCACGGGAACGTCCCCTGGAGTGTCCACGGGATCGTCCCCTAGAATGTCCACGGGATCGTCCCCGGGAGCGACCACGGGATCTTCCCCTGGAGCGCCCGCGAGACGTGCATCGTGACCGTGCACGATCTCTACACCTCGTTCGGCCTTCCGGTGTCGCTATCTGAGTCAAATCCTCACCTTGGTCAGTAGGAGTCAGCTCGTTGTTGCGAACTTGAAGAGTAATAGCCGCGTCCATCTCCTTGTTGATTCGCTTCTGTAGACAGAAAAGTTTCTTCCAGTAATTAATGTGTTGAATTGAACGTAAATCAATTTTGTTCGGTAGACTATCGGCTAGTTCCACAAAGCAGTAGGATAATGTAATGATGTCGAATGTATGTGAGGACAAAAAGTACTATGTGCACAGGACGATAGTGAAGTGCCTTTTATACTAACAACTTTGATTGCACCATATTTCGCAATCATGTGTATTTTATAATACGAATTGCGCAATTATTTCAGACATTATGCAATATATTATTATGGAAAAACCCCGGATTCGTGGAATATTTATGACTAAAAAACTAAAACAATTTTAATAATGACTAAGCCCAGCGGCTATTTCGATATATTATCCCTTTCCCGTGGGAATATCGGGATAAAAAGTATCCTACGTTTTAAACCAGGTTTAATAAGTAATAGGTACAAATAATAAAATAAAATACAAATATTCTTTATTGCACACCACAAATCAGTACTCATACAAATAGTCACGGCAAAGGACATTTGATAGTTTTTATCCCGGAAAATGGCATAGTTCCCGCGGGATAGATAGTTGTTTTAAGTTTGATGTCGAAATAAAGTTGTCTATGTCTATGTGATAACGAATTATACGCAGACAAAGAGAAACAAGCTAGTTTATAATAATAGTGGGATACCCAGTTTTAAGCTATTTTACTTAGAAATAGGTAAGAATTACATGAATTATGAAATAGAATAGGTATGTAGGTAACTTCTTAAGTAATTCTCCGATTGCGTAAGCATTTTAGTGGGTACCTTTTTTATTGCATTTATGTAATTATTGTGCAATAATTAATTGTAATCAAATTAAATGTGTAATTTAATTTGATTTAATTTAATTTAATATAATTTAATTTCAATGTATTTTTTTTGTGTTTTATTTTGTCATAATGGGATCATTGCCTAAATAAACAAAATTTTATAATTATATAATTATTAATACCCATTTCTTTCACATTTAGAACACAGATGAAAGACCGAACTAAAATCTTAAATTGTTGCCATGTGTACACGAAAAAGTGATGCCGATTACTTTTATAGAATACAAACTTTTCAATTGTTTGCGCACATACTTACTGCAGCTCAAGTCTTCTCTGCCCGAGAGGCTTGTACCCAGCCCAGCAGTGGGATGTGTAGAGGGTGCACAACGATAAGTATTGTTCTTGTCGATGACTACTAAATAGTTTAAATTGAATTTAAGTAGAACTAGTCAGAATATGATAGTCTAGATACTAGTTTACCCGCGGCTTCGCACCCGTGAACAAAATTCCCCTGGGAATCCCCGAAATTTATATCGTGATCTTCATTGAGGTTATGTTAAGAACAACTTTACAAAATTTAATGACTAAACCCAGCAGTTGAAATTTCAGGATTTTATCCCTATCCCGTGGAAATATCGGGATAAAAAGCAGCTTATGTGTTATTCTAGACCTCCAGCTATCTACATATGTACCAAATTTCACCCAAATGCGTCCAACCGATTTAGCGTGAAGGAGTAACAAAAATACACAGACACAAACTGTCGCATTTATAATACAGGGTGAAATTTAGGACGTAATGCAAAATTAGTAAGTTAGGATAGGATTTCCAGGCTTTGCTAAATATAAAGTTTCAAATTAATACATTTTGTCAAGTATTACTATTTATTTCATTGATCTCTTAAGATAAAGGAAATGAATTAATTTATATTCATCTCAAATTGGCATATCCAACCCGGCCAAGTGTGAAGTCTCAAGAACTACATTCGGGCACTGTAATTTAGGGGGAATTAGAAATATCCATGTTGTCTGGGGAGTTTTTGTCTTCAGCCATGTCGGGGGCCTTGTTTTCAACAATTGTAACTTCCTTTTCTTCTATGGTGCCAAGGTGAGGGCTGCGGTCGCGCGAGCGGCGGTCGTGGGGCGTCTTGGAGTCGCGGTGCGAGCGGCTCTTGGAGCGGCGGCTGCCCGAGCGGGAGCGCTTGCGGTCGCGCGAGCGGGTGCGCTTGCGGTCTCGCGATCGAGTTCGCTTGCGGTCCCTAGATCGGGATCTCTTCCTGTCGCGAGAGCGCGTACGCTTCCTGTCCCGGGAACGCGATCGTTTCCTTTCCCTGGAGCGTGACCGCTTGCGGGAGCGCGAGCGACGCCGCGAGCGCGACCGCTTCCTCCTCGAACGCGAGCGCGACCTGCGCCTCGAGCGAGACCGATCCCGCTTCCGCTCCTTCGATCGCGACCGCTCCCTCTTCTTAGACGGGGACCTCTCCTTCTCTGGTTCCTTTTCTTTATCCTCGGCCGGAGTGGACGCCTTTGATTTAGTTTCGACGCTGTTCCCGTTAGTTTCGGGCTCCGTTTTGGTTTCCTCCTTTTCCTCCTTCTCGACTTCTTTGGGCGGCGGCGGAGGCGACTTGGATTTGTCCTTCGTTTTCTCGGTGGAGTCCTTCTTGTCCTTGCGGTCGCGCGAGCGGTCGCGCTTGGAACGCGAGGCGCGGTGCCGTGAACGCGACCGCGAGCGACGAGAGCTGCGGTGGTGCGAGCGCGACCTGGAAAATAATCATGAATTAGTTAAATGTGAACATTACTGCCGAAATCGGGAAAAAGCAACTCGTGGAAGAGTAGAGTAGACCCTCAATAAATACGAATCCACAAATTGCCCTGTCCGCTGAGGCATGTATAGTGCTTTTCTCCAATATGTAACTATTATTATTATTATTATTGTTAGCCTATTTTGCCCCACTGCTGAGCAATATGTAATGCGAGGAAATAAAGCAAAATTGTTATAATATTAAATTAAATGCTTTAAAAAGTTGCCCTTACACTTCCAGCGATACTTGTTTATTTTTTAAAGTACACAGCACGACTCTTAATGCAATTTCATTAGAAATAAAAATTTAATTAATAAAATTGTATTATTTCAATAAAAAACATAATAGTACAAGTACAAAAGTCTTATGCTTATTAGTACTATTACTTATTCCGTGGTATAATTTCGAGTCGTTCATTTTCCATTTGCATCAAATGATAGTGTAAATCTTTGAAAAGCCATACGAAATTGTGTAACGACTGAAAGCGACAAGGTACAGAAATGATCACTTATTTATGTTATGTTTACTGTACCATATTATACATTTAGCAAGGTCGAATGAACTACTATTGAATATTTGTAATTACAGAATCGCCAGTTCTTTTACTAGAAAATCGGCTATACATGGAGGCTCTATGATTATTGTTAAGGACGATTACAAGAGCAAAGAACTAAAAAATGTAGTTCAGCTGTCCATTGAACGAGTTATTGAAATTTCGTGTGTTGAATTAGAAAATCACATCATATTATGTGTATATAGGCCGCCGTCCTCAGACTTTTGTCAGTTCGAACCCGTGATGGAAGATGCTTTGAAACAAGTTTTTTCTGGTAGTAAATCTGCCATCGTATGTGGAAATTTTAATGTGAATTTACTAGACTCGGCAAATAGATATTCTGGAAGAATTTTGAATTTATTTAAATCATTTAACTTGTTTCATCTTTTTGAGGAACCGACGAGAGTGACGGCAAACACAGCTACATGTTTAGATAATATTTTCTGCATGTGTGATGTTATGGACAAAGAAATCCCACCAAAAACATTACATGTAAAAAGCTGCAAGTCTCGCAACGCAATGCAGTTCTTGTAATGCTAAAAAGGTTTGAGATGCAATGTTATACCAAGTCGGTTATTTTTGTCAGTACCGGGGGGTTTCCATAGAACTAGATTTTCACCAACTTGCTTATTTTAAAACCATAAAAAAATACAGTTTATAGTTCTCAAATAAAGAGTAAACCAAATTATTTTTAAACACATAAATGACTTGGCCATCGCAAAGCTACATAATGACATAAGTATTATAATAATCAACGTCAGCTATTTAAAGTAATTCTAATTAAAGATAGCGCTAGCCCCAGCCTTGCAGTTTGAGTAATACACATAATACGAGAATGACTGAAGGTTGAGTGCGATGGCCAAGTCATTATGTGTTTAAAAAATAATTTGGTTTACTCTTTATTTGAGAACTATAAACTGTATTTTTTTATGGTTTTAAAATAAGCAAGTTGGTGAAAATCTAGTTCTATGGAAACCCCCCGGTACTGACAAAAATAACCGACTTGGTATAACATTGCATCTCAAACCTTTTTAGCATTACAAGAACTGCATTGCGTTGCGAGACTTGCAGCTTTTTACATGTAATGTTTTTGGTGGGATCTCATCACTTTTTGTAGGCAGTTCGTTTTTTTTCGGGTACTACTTCTTGTAATAACGCATTACTATCTTCATTTGTTCATCCTTCCTTGTCCATCGTCCATCGTCCATCCTCGTCTATCGACCATCGTCCATTCTCGTCCAACGTCCATTCTCGTTCATCTTCCATCGTCCACTATCGTCCATCGTCCATCCTTGTCCATCGTGTGCCATCCATCGTCTATCCTCGTCCACTATCTATTATCCATTCTCGTCTATCGTCCACCGTCCATCGTCTATCCTCGGTTATCGTCCATCGTCCATCCTCGTTCATCGTCTACAGTCCATCGTCCGTACCGACGGTCGTCGTCGTCGTCGTCGTCGTCGTCGTCGACGGTCGTCAGTCGTCGTCCGTCGTCCATCGTCGCCCATCGTTGAACTTCCGTCGTCCGTCTACCGTCTGTCGTCCATCATACATCGTCCATCGTCCACCCTCCATCATCCGTCGTCGATCGTCGGTCATCGTCCGTCATCCGTCGTCCGTTGTCTTGTCCGTCGTCGGTCGTCGTCTTTTGTCCGTCGTCGCCATCGTCTATCGTTCGTTGTCCGTCGTCTGTCGGCGTTCGTCGTCTGTCGTCGTCCGTCGTCGGTCATCGTCCGTTGTCCGTCATCGTCCGCACTGGGCTCGCGTGGGAACTAAGGCCCAAGCCCTCTTGTTCTGAGAGGAGGCTTGTGCCCAGCAGTGGGACGCATATAGGCTGGGATGATGATGATGATGATGATGATGATCCATCGTCCGTTGCCCATCGTCCACACTCCATCGTCCAACGTCCATTTTCTACCAATCGTCCATCGACCATTATCCATTGTCCATCATCCATATTCCAATTTCCATCGTCCATCCTCGCGTCCACTCGCATCGCACACACATTCACAAACAAACGAACTTTGGTACTTATTACATTAGTAAGATAAACAATTTCATTTTAACCCTTAATACTCAGGTATTAAGACTCAACATTAATACGTATACAATACGACTACGTTCAATAAAGTAATTGCTGTGTAACTTTGTAATCGCTAGTATTTATATGGGATTACAAACTTACTTGTGCAGTTTGTATAACTTTGAAACGTGACTGAAATTGCAACATTTTGGATTTTTGTGTGACTATATAGGCTAAAAACTAACTATGTTTAAAATTTGGAGCTTGTGGGTCTGCTAGAAGTACCTTAGAATTATGATGATCAAAAGTCAGTGTGTAGGTATGTCAGTGACAAAACTGAGGAACTTTAACATGTGATAGTTCTTAATCTACGTGTTCAAACTGAATGTTATTGATAATATATCTAAGTCCCATTAGGCCCTATAGGTAACTGAAAATTCAGGGTTCTAGCTTAAGCCATAACAAAAATACAGGGTGTTGAAAATAGCCTGAATGGCTTCGAGAAAAGTATGGTACGGCCGTGCCTTTGTTTTTTTTTGCTCGACTTGGCGGGGGCACTGCCGTGCCCCCAGATAATAAACTGTTTCAATTCCGATCACAGCGGCCAAAAAGCCTGTTTTACAATACCTAAACAGACAATTGATCAAATAGTAACCTACAGACCCGTTACAGAAGCCCGTGTAGAAAAATTCAAGGAAAATATTATCAACAGCGTTCCTGAGCCTTATTTGGAGGGAAGTGATCCTAACGTACTATATAAGAACCTGTCTGCAGTAATTAATCGAGAGTTCGGAAAAGTTTTCAAATTAAGAACTAAAATGAGAAACGGGAACAAGGCAAAGTTTAGTGACTGGGCCACGGTCGGAATACATAAGAGTAGAACTAGGCTTTATGAACTTTATGAAATGAAAAGCCACAGTCAAGACCCCTCGTTTATAGACTACGTTAGAAAATATTCCAAATTTTTTTAAAAAGTATGTATTACTGCCAAGGCTGATTATCTTAGTAATAAAGTTAAATCCGCTGATAATAAAGTAAAAGCTGTATGGAATGTAATAAATTCAGAAACAGGTAAATCTAAGCCCCGTAATTGTCAATTCCAATTAAAAGTGGATGATAGAATATTGACTTCAGATTTAGAAGTGGCGGGTGCTTTTGAAAATTTTTTCTCAGATATAGCTGTAAATACGACTCGCGATCTAAGATCTTCCACTGTGCGGGCTAGTTCTTATCTAAATGAAATTGCGAGCGATAGACATCTGAATTTTGATTTTCAACATACTAACTCTGAAGAAATTATAGACTTTTAAATCTTTGAAACTGAAGAATACGGAGGATCTTTGGGGTATTTCTGTTCGAGTTATGCAATCTGTTATCCATATTGTGGCACCGTACCTAGCCGTCATATTTAATAAGTGCATTGATGATGGTGTGTTCCCGGACTTAATGAAATATAGCAAAGTGATTCCATTATTTAAAGCTGGGTGCTCATCTGATCCTGGCAACTTTCGTCCAATATCTGTGCTGCCTGTGCTGAGTAAAGTGTTTGAAAAGATTATGTTTAATCAGCTGCTTCGTCACTTTAATCTAAATAACTTGCTACACAGTCAGCAATTCGGTTTCACAAAGGGCCGTTCGACAACAGATGCAGCCGCAAGTCTCATGAAGTACATTTATGATGCATGGGAAAATTCGCAAGATGCAATAGGAATATTTTGCGACCTGTCCAAGGCTTTCGATTGCGTGGAGCATGAGACGCTTATCCGCAAACTACAACACTATGGACTTTCAGCCAAAGCACTGAACCTTGTGAAGTCTTATCTCAGCCAAAGAGTTCAAAAAGTGGACATAAATAGAACGCAGTCAGCTGGCTCAGCGGTGAAGCTTGGAGTTCCACAAGGATCCATTTTGGGTCCATTTCTCTTTCTGGTATATATAAATGACCTGCCCCACTTGCTAGAACAGAAATGCAACATAGTATTGTTTGCAGATGATACTTCTTTGATATTCAAAGTAAACAGGCAACAAGAAGATCCAACACACATCAATGAGACTTTAGCAGAGGCGCTAAACTGGTTCACTGCTAACAATTTGTTACTAAATGCAGCTAAAACTAAATGTATAAAATTTTCGTTGCCTAATGTAAGACAGTTTGAAACAATTATTTCCTTAAACGGAGAGAATCTGAAACTTGTGCATGAGACTGTTTTTCTTGGTCTTAAGTTAGATCGTAATTTACAATGGAGCCCGCATATTTCTGGTCTTGCTGCTAGATTGAGTTCTGCCGCCTATGCTGTACGAAGAATCAGGCAATTTACCAACGTAGAAACTGCCCGGCTAGTTATATTTCAGTTATTTTCACAGCATAATGTCCTACGGTATGCTGATTTGGGGCAAGGCAGCCGACATAGAAACTATCTTCATTCTACAGAAGAGGGCAGTCCGGTCTATCTACAACCTTGGCTCCCGAGATTCACTAAGAGAACGCTTTAAGGAGATAAACATCCTCACAGTAGCTTCACAGTACATACATGATGTGATATTGTATACACACAAGAATATCGAGTCCTTTAAGAAAGTGTCAGACGTACATGATATCAATACTCGTAATAAGCATAAGCTTGCCGTTCCTAAATTTCGTCTACGGAAAGTAAGCAAATCTTTTGTGGGAAACTGCGTGAGATTTTACAATAAAGTTCCCGTACAAGCATGGAAATTGCCACACAACTCTTTTAAGGAATACATAAAGAGTGCACTCCTGAAGAAAGCTTACTATAAAGTTGAGGAGTACTTATGTGATAATGCGACATGGCCAAAACTGAAAGCCGATGAAGATTGATGTGCGATGAGGGTGTTGATGTGTGATGTACTCGTGTTTGTGTGTGTGTGTGTGTGTGTGTGTGTGTGAGTGTGTGTTTATGTCGGTGTATTTGTATTGTGTAGTGTTGTGAAGTGTGACTTGGCAGTGTCCCGGCGCATTTCGTGTCTAGTTTCTGGTTCTGTTGCCGTTGTCCGCATTGCAGAATTTAATTTAAAAACATGCATTAGTTTGACATTTGGAGACCTTATACATCTCCATCTCTTTATTTTAATTATTATTATTGATTTTTGACCTTGGAGGCTTTTTACACCTCTGATGATTGTATAATTTAATTAGTTTAATTAAGTAGTTTACTTTGACATTTAGAGACTATATACATCTCTGAATTATTTAGATTAGGATTTATATTATTAACTCAGGGACTTTATACATCCCCTTGCTATAGTTATATTGTATATTGTTAAGCTTATGGATTTTAAACTTGTATATTTTTAGTTTAATAATTCTAGTCACAGGCTCGCTACGTCGAAGTTCCCAAGACGATCCCATAGAGCTTATGAGAACGGAAGCAATACCATGCCCTCGGTACCGCTCTGCTTTCAGAGCATGACATGAGTGCGTGTGAGCTAACTTTGAGGGCGGCAGACGTAAGCTTGCCATCGGAATCCAAAAGCTTAATGGTTACTTGACCTGAAATGCACATTTCAGTTTTTTTTTATTATTATTATTATTATTTTTTTTCATTTATGACGGTGGAAGCATTCTACACTTCCGCTTAACGTAGATATAGTTAGTGTTTAATTTTGTAACTAAGGGACCCCATACATCCCTGTATTATTATTTAATTATTTTTTTTTGTGATTTTTTGTTTAATTGTTTACTGTAGTTTTAAGTATTTTATTTGTAATTATTTTATTTTGAAAAAATGACTTTCTGCCAAGTTTCTTGCGGCGCATTCTTCTTGGCAATGATGGTCTTTCCGAAAGCGCTGGTAGTTTAAAAAAAATGACGTGTAAAAGTGCCCATTGCGGCCTATTTACTGAATAAATGATTTGAATTTGAATTTGAATTTGAATATTTGGTTAAATTTATGTGGTAGCTATATGCACTATGCCTGGAAAAGGGTTATTAGCAGCAATTCATAGCGAGATTACTAAGTGGGTGCCCGGTAGGGTAAGATGGGGTGGCATGGTATGGTAGTTGTAAGGGTCCGTATTACCTGGTGCGGTGGCGGTGGCGCGAGCGGGAGCGGCGCGAGCGGTGGCGGGAGCGGGAGCGTGAGCGCTTGCCGCCGCCGCGGTGCCGCGAGCGCGAGCGCCGGGAGCGCGACCGCGACCGTCGCCGCGACCGAGACCGGGACCGCGTTCTGTAAAAGTGTGTTATTATCATTTTCTATAAAAAAACAAAATAATATCTAGATGCAGCGTCAGCTATAACCTTTAAGGTATGTTGCAAACTGTACTCTGGCACTAAGAGTTCATATGGAAGTCTCATTTTCGTTTAATTATTTAAAGTGTATTACTTTCGTAATCCACAGAGCAAATTCTGTGTTTCTGTGTACTGTGTTATTTGGGTGAAATTTGGTATGTGGATAGTGGATAGCTGGATTTCAGGAAAGAAAATTTAAATTTGGAGTGGAAATTTTTATGCACCAAAATCAAATTTTTAGAAACTGCCATGTGTTTTTTTACACTCTTAATTTACAAACTTACGCGGGCGAAGCTGTGAATAAAATTTAGGAATTTATAGGTACTTTAGAATTACTACATAGCGTCAAATAAATCAAAACTCGGCATATTACGCGCAAATACCAGCATTATGAATTGAATACTAGGTTATATGAGAAGAAGGATCTTATCTTACTCAATCTCTTGATTATTTGTGGACCCTGCTTTGGCCTAGGTTTAAAATAACGCAATTTCATAGAGCAGAGGTTCCCAATTTTCTTTTTGCCTCAGAACTACTTGATTATACTTTTCCTAGTGGAACCCTAGTTCAATAACAAAAAAAATATTACCTTGTTGTTAGTATATTTTTATGTTTGTTAATTTTTGGATGGAACACTGAATCCTTGTGGTGTTCAGGAAATACTGTCATAGAGGAAAACTTAGATACAAACCTTCTTTTATCCTTAGAGAGGAGTCCAATAACAGGATCAATAGCAGCCGAGATCAGGTTCTGTGCTTCTTTCACACGGCACATGGCTTCCTCAATCTCACGCTGGGCAGCTTCATTGCTTTTAGTTTGAGGCTTGGAGATAGCTTGAGTAGAATGAAACACCTGAAAATGAAGTGACAACTGTGTATTTAAAAGGCATATTTAATGTGTATAAAAGAATGCTAATGCAAACTATTGTGCAATCAGTCTCAAAAGCACCTTTCTACATATTTTAGTTAATTACATAAGTTGTAAGATAAGGCAAAATACTTCTTTCAATGAGAATAAAAAAATAATTACCAGGCACAAGTAGCACTGGTATAGTATAAGGGTAGGGATTTACTACAATTTTTGTAGTTTCAATAGAGTATCCCACTAATATTATAAAAGTTAAAGTTTCTGTCTGTTTGTATATCTTCACATCTAAACCGAGTTCTAGAGCAGATCAAAGGATAGTTTTTATCATGGAAAATTTGCATAGTTCCCATGGGATAGTGATAAACAAATTCTACATGGACAGAATCGCAGGCAACAGCTAGTTATTGTAATATTTTGAATAACCCAAATCGACCCTCCCTCTGGCTACATGCAGGCAGGTTCTGAATTTACCAAGCAGTAGGTATGTTGAAATTGATAGAAACAAAGGAATGTAGTTAATATAATCAGCCTGATATGACTAGTAGGCCGAGTTCAAACCAAACTGTCAGCCGCCAAATGTGAGCAGGCTCACTGTGATAATGTATTAACGTAATAACATATTGTCAGTTAGATGTAAACGAAAAAGAGAATATGTATGGAAATATAATAAACTGTGTAACAATGGCAGCTGACAGTCAGTTTGGTTTGAACACGGCCGTAATGAAGCTTCATCACCTATTTGTATTACTGGAAACATCAACACATTGCACCTTTAAAATTAAACTGAAACAATTCGAAATTTTCTCATTTCAAAATTCAACCAGATTGTGTTTTTATTTAAAGTTTATTGTGGTACTGTGAATATTTCGAATTGTTTCAGTTTAATTTTAAAGGTATACATGAAGTACAAAATTCGATTCTTGTATCTTGCCATTCCACTGACACTTATATCATTTAATATGCAAGTGAGAGGGACAGTACAATACAAACTTCGATTCTCGTATTTCTGCCCCCAGTCCTGCCTGTACCACTAAATAAGAACAAAAATTTTTCATAGAACTAGAGAATATGCAGACTGCTATAAATCAATGGTGTGCAGTGATTAGGCAGTAAGGTAAGTAGTATTTATCCTGCTGTGGGTGGTTGCAATGTGGTGCTGCTTTGCAAACTAGCAGCTACCTACCCTGGAATTGACCTAATACACATCTACTCGTGCAAATATATAAAAGTTTCACTAGTAATACAAAATATCACATTTGTAACTGATTTAAAGAAGGTTATCAATTCCATTTAAAAAAATTATATGGTCTGTATGTGGTCCAAAGACTGTTCTCAATTAGTGGTCTATATAACTGTATACTAAAGTGACTACAATAATGTGTGATAGCGTGTTTTCTTACCTTTATAGTATGTCCATCAACAACTGAACCATTCAATTGCAATGCTTTTAGAACACTCTCTTGCTCTGTCATTTCAATGAGCACATACTTCTTCTGATCAGCTTCACGGTCGGCGTAGCGCACGTATTTTACTTCTCCTGCTTGACCAAAGTGTTCAATTAACTGCATGTAGTTCAAGTTGTCTGCATCACTGACCACAACCGTCCGCCTAATTTCTTCAATCTTTCTTGAGTCGTAAGTCGCTGGAAGTGGCGGATAAGGCGGCAATCCCGCTGCAGCAAGCTTAGGGTCGTGTGACTGTATTACTTGACTAGGCGGGACTCCTTCCAGGGTGTTGATGATGTGCGCGGGAAGTCTAGGTTCGACGGAACTGAGCCCCGGCACGAGCGTACCGTTGTTAGACATCTCCAACGCTCGGTGTTCATCCGGGATCTCACCAGACTGCATAGGAATTACGATCAAAGCCCGGTCTATGAACACTGTGTTTGTCATATGTTGTGCGACATTCACCGTCGCCGAATCATAGTATTTCACGTAACAAATACGCGATTGTACGGGACAGGAGACATCCCGAATAGTTGGGTACAGTCTAATATCATCAATTTTACCCAAATACCCGAACAAGGTCTGCATTTGATCCTTCGTCGCCTGAGGAGCGATGTTGGTGACTTGTATCACCCTCGTGCTGCCGGACACCATTTTCGATGATTTACACATCAGAATTCTAAAATTGTACTGTTTATTAATATAGATATACGTCACTATTACATTTTCCTTAAATAAAACCGACCCTTAACCATATTAATTGTACCAGAATATTCGTGAACAAAAACAACACGCGATGAGATGAGCACCATTCTTACAAGCCTAGCCCACAGATAAAGACAAAAGAAAGTAAGACTAGTCATAGACAAAAACGGTACTTCTAGATGCCATCGTTCAACACAAAGGTTCAACCTTACCATGATTCAACACCAATCTGCGGGATTATTCAATTAATTATTTCTATTATATCATTCCGCTTACTCTTGTATTCAACTCCATTATTGTAAGCGGGATAGCACAATACGAAGTTCTGTTAAAGGGACCGCACGACGGCGTACGATAACGATACGATACCAACTTCGCGATTCGAGTAGCCTGCCGAGACTGTTTGAGGTAAAGTATAAACCGTCATTTATTGTTTTAAATGTGTTTATTCTGTCAACGAGTTCTTAAATGATGAAACCGTAAAGTAATTGAATGTTAATAATCGAATAATTAATAATAATAACTAATAATCGAATTTCTGACTTTTTTATTTGACATGACTTATATATATTATTTAAATCATTACATTTGATAGCTCTTTGACATAGAATAATAATATCAATCAATCAAATGACTTTATAATGTATTAATCATGTATTAATGTATGAGTGTAATATGTAATTTCGTGTAAGTAATTAATATAATATAGTATTTGAAATTATGTAATCTTAGATTTAATAAGTACTTATAAACTGCTGTTGTGTGCCCTTACAGGGCGTCATGGACCGACTTATACAAATTACTAATGTGACATCTTATTGTAATGAACATGACTTGACAATAAATAAATAAATAAATAAAACTTATTTGTTTTAGCCTTTTAAAGAAAGAAATTATAAATATTTCAAGTTGTATTTACTTATGCCTTTATATGTGACTTTTATAATAATTTAATAATAGATGTTTGGAAGTAATTTGTATTGTCTATAAAATGGCGGAAGTAGTAGAAAATGGCGGCAAAAGTAGAATTACTGTCTACTGTTCAAAAAGCAGAACGAGCAGTGAAATAACTATTTGTTTGTCAATTAGCTTAATTAAAGACAATAATATTTCTACATTCTTATTGCTATAAAACCACAAGTGATGGAGGAAAAAATAAGTAATCTGAAGTCAAACTTGAAATCTAGTAAGTTTAAAATTTAATTGCCAGTCAATTATTGATGTGATGTGATGACGCTTCAAATTTATTTGAAATGTTTTGACTTCGAATTTTTCAGTAACCAAGCATAAATTATGCACAGAAAGAGATACAAGTAATCTTCGTGTTACAGCAAGTTATCTTTGTAACGAGCTGTCAACGATCAAGTCAGAATTGCAATTTTTATTAAAAAATTTGGAGGTGAGTATAAACCATAAACTCACTTTATTGCCCCCTACGAGTGATTATCTAGATCCAGTAGTTTCCACAGAAAATACCTAATAAAAATCGCCGCCAAGGGCGCCAAGACCAATAATTCTCAAGCAATGCCTACTAAACTATGCCGACAAAATGTACAATAAAAAATTAAAAAAAAAATTTTTTTAGAGTACTTCGCCCCTTTGAAACCAAAGTGAAATAATGTGTTTTTTTCTCATTTTAAAATTCAACCAGATAGTGTTTTATTTAAAGTTCAATTTGGAAATGTGAATTTATAAAATTGTTTCACTTTAGTATTAGAGGTGCGACTTATTGTCAACTTAATGTCCCGTAGGCGTAAAGTGGGGGTGATTTTTTTTTCTCATCCAACCTTGTAGTGTGGGGTATCGTTGGATAGGTCTTCTGAAATCATTAGTGGGTTGCTATTACAACGATTTTTCGATTCAGTGATATGTTTGCAAAATATTCAATTTAATCCAAATTTTCACTAAAATCGAGCGTCCACCCCTCCCTCTAAAATCTAAGCTGGTGGGTGGAAAAATTTGAAAAAATTCAGGATGGTAGTAAGTATACATATTAAACTTACAAGGAAAACTATAACGGTTCAGTTTTCTTAAGAATTATTTAGTAGTTTAAGAGTAAATAGCAACCTAAGGTAGATATAAAATGTATCTAAACTTGGAATATTTCGTACAAAATACGAAATCCTTAGAAAAATATTACTTAATTTTTTCGTAATGGGTACGGAACCCTATCTCGGGCGTGTCCGACACGCTCTTAGCCGGTTTTTTTTTCATGTTACGGGTCAAATGGATTATCGTTCCGATTTTTATGCTTTTAACACCATGAACAGCATTTTTTGGCGTACCGCTAGCACTAGTTTACGTAACGTAGCCTGATGATAAAATAATTAACTGACTGATGTTAACACATGAACGAAAACAAATGCTATTAAACAAAATAAATGGGGAAGAAATCGACTGGGAAGTTTGCTACTACTACCACAGAATAGATAATAGTACAAGTACAGAAGTCTCTCTGTTTTGATATTCACAAATGCCGCCTTTTTATGTGCCTACATAATTATTATTAACAAACGGACCGCACGCGAGCAGCCGACATTGAGCTCTCTGGCGCCTCGTGAAGGTCGACATTATTCCACACCTTGTCAGATATTCCGAAAATAGGGTTGTCAATACTTTAATAGAATACCTATTATACTATCAGATTTATGCTGTTTATAATATTTACTTAGCGGTTGCACTTTTATTTATTCTATGGCGCAGGGTCGAATATTATGTAAGAATAAGCTAGGTACCAGTCTAGTCCAGCGCAACTACGCTTAGTGACTCTCGTTGCGAGACGTCACCCGTCACTTTCTCACAGTAGTGCACAGAAAGAGACAGGTAATATGTACATCTCATGCGAGAAATAGTCACATGTTACAGTTGCTTCAGAATGGCTGGTAAGTGTTATAAGTATAAATACCACGCAAGGTACACATGCAGAAACTGTTATACCTACCTATTAGGTAAATGAATACCGAACATATAAATCAGTTTACACAGGTATACACGACACGTGATTTTCTTTTGATGTAGGTATGGATTATATGTATATGTAGCTACCTACCACCTATTTTAAATAAGTATATGATATAAAACATTTGTGTGTATATTTATTAATTATTGTTATAGATTTAGGTACCATGACAGTAGATATAAATGAGTAATGAATACCGTACCTTTCGCTATCTTTCTCACTTGCCGGAACCGAGAAAAACTGACAATTACTATTTTTTTCATTGTTCCGACAATCGGCTGCAATGCAGTATTTTTTTTGGATACATATTGCCAATTAAAATTATGACACGCGTTTGCGACGTAAATTGAGTCGTACTGCGTAAGAGGCGCGCGCGTGCGCCACGGGTCAGTGCGCGGCAACCACTGAATCGCCTCAACGTTGGGGAGGCCCGGTACGCACTTTTAGCTCGGCGGCGGAATGGCGTAGTGACACCCCCCTGCTACTACTTCCGTCTTAGAATAATATATGCTCTGGGGATCCCGAAACCAGCAAATTTAAGAGCCCCGTTGCGCATACCATTGATAACAAAAACATTTTTATCGTGTATTTGATTAAAACAAATACCCATGTTCCCATGGAACGAAAGCTGGCACCTGGTGTAGTGGGACTACGAGAACTGCAGTTTTGCTGCAGATGTAACTGTATCAAAACTGCAAACCGAGTATGCAGCCCCCTTACTGTTGCCATGAAGTCCCATCAACCGCACCCCGACTGCAAGCTGGCTGCACGGTCGTAATGCATCGTTCCAACTGCAATACAATGTTGTCCGTCTGTACCGGTCCTAAGTAGAAACCACAGTAAACTATTTCTTGTTTCTAGGAGTCAAAATCACAAATCTCGAATGCGCATCATCAACTAGCCATGATTGGAATTTGCACCGCATCCGAGAGGAGTAAAGTTAACAGTCACATTCACAATTTAAATGTTCACAAAAAAGGATTCAATGAATTATTCAACAAGGGTGTGTGTTCTATCAACAATTAGTATTAAGCCGGGGTACTCATTAGCGAGCTGTAACCGTAACCGTTGCATGCACTGTAACCAAAAAACATAGTGTGTACGTGGTTCGCGAACCTGCTGCAGCACTATGTTTTTTGGTTATAGTGCATGCAACGGTTACGGTTACAGCTCGCTAATGAGTACCCGGCTTTAGGAAACGTACTTACCCAATACCCACACTTACTACGAATATGTGATCCGTTCACGGGTGAGGATGGGTTTTCAAAATACCGCACGCTTGAACATGGCTTGGATGTTTGACACGTAGTCAGTCAATATTCTCCAAGGGAAATCTCGCACTATACCTATTCAAATACTCGTATCGCGCGCAACAGTCAGTGGATCATCATCATCATTCCAGCCTATATACGTCCCACTGCTGGGCACAGGCCTCCTCTCAGAATGAGAGCAGTCAGTGGATAATTACTGGTAACACCAAGATGCACTATCTATCTTTCTTCTGGCAGTAGATTTTATAGTTTCGCCATGTCTGTCCGTCCGCAGCTAGCTCTTTCTAGCACTAGCCCTCGCGATGCGGGTGTCCACGGGCGACGGTGATCGCTCTCC
The DNA here is from genome assembly GCA_037349165.1 of Choristoneura rosaceana. Classification (NCBI taxonomy): domain Eukaryota; kingdom Metazoa; phylum Arthropoda; class Insecta; order Lepidoptera; family Tortricidae; genus Choristoneura; species Choristoneura rosaceana. The sequence goes on along the minus strand of JAZBNJ010000038.1, from coordinate 7,326,156 downwards.
ATCAGGTGACCCGTCTGCTCGTTTGCCCCCTCTTTTATAAAAAAAGCAGTCCCTAACTGCTAGTGCTAGAAAGAGTCAAGATTTTTTTCATACTTACATCTGATAGACACTGTTAGGTTAAACAGCTCTGGGTGTATGTGGTGCCTAAAAATAAGTCTTACCTCTGCTCGTGGAATTTGATTTCTGCTCAGAGCGCCTACTGCTAGAAACCCGCGAGAAAGAGTTGAGAGAGAAAGAAGCAGACGAGTTGGAGATAGCGAGGCAGAAGAAGAAGATGACAGCCACAAGGAACGAGCAGCGCGCACGAGAGGCTGCCACGGTCGACGCCGAAGCTGACGCCATTGAAAAGGCCTGTATTGTGTTGAAGGTGAGCTTAAGTTGAGTGTGCTTTGGTACGGTAGTATTCTTATTCTGTGGCTTTGGTTAAGCTTAAGATATATAGTCATGTGGGGTAAGTAAACGTACGCAGGTGAGTACCTAAGTGTACGCAATAATCACATTAATTTCGGATTGCGTACCTACACTTACCCACCCAGATGACTCTACGTAGAGTCGCTTCTACGTAACTAGCCGCATATTTTAAAGTATGGATAGGACTTACACCGCGTTTTGCTTTTGCGTTTAGCGTGGTGCTGGCGGGAAATCGGCGCTGGGGCGTTCTTAAGGGCGTTATTATATTATTACATTACATATTACACGACACGCCCATAGAAGCTCCTGTCAGTTTCTATGGGTGAGTACCCAAAAAACAGGGCCGGTATTTCCATGTTGGTGTTATCCGGGCCTGGAAAGAGTGCCACCCAAAAGTTTTAAGCGTTTCTAAAATTTTCATCCATTCCCCATTACAGTCAACAAAAAAAAATTTTCAATAAAATCTTAATTTGATAAGATTTTCAATTGGTTTCAGAAAAGAAATAAAGCGATAATGCTCAAGTTACGGCGAAAGTTAGTGGAAACAGAAGACACACGACGTGAGCTTTTGAAAATAAAACATGGAAGCAATGATAACAAATAATAATAAAATAATATTGAAACATTATAAAAACTATTAAATATAATAAAAGTACGTAAGTAATTTAAAATGTTACATGATTTATTGTTATTCGATGTAGAAACACAATTTGATAATATTTTGAAACATTTAGTGCAATAAAGTGTAATAAATATGTTTTTATGGTCTCCTATCATTTCATCGCCAGTCATGTAGTAACTAAGTTTTCATTTCGCAACCAACGAATTACAAATACATATATCATTTATCAATTTATAAAATAATACATTTATTTATAAATTATAGTATTTGCTAAATGACTAGTTGTCAAACGATAAGTTTTAAATCGAAACATTTTTCGAAGCAACATATTTATTAATAGTACTTATATGAAACATTGGTTGAGAAACGAACTTTTGACAAACAGTTTAGTGAACCGTTTTTTTATATATTAAGTAAGTATACAAAAATAAGGACCTACTTACGAGCTCGGCTTTACAATTCACCATTTGTACAGGCGCGTCCCTAACTTATTGGTTGGTACAGTGATGTAGTAACGAACATTCGCATTTGCTTTCGCTTTCGAGCATTCACCTTTTCTACATTCACAAACGACCCAACAAACATTTTACAGGTGGCCACAACGTGCCAATTCTGACTTTTGGTTGTATAAGCTGGTCGTAAACACGTCGTTATCACATCGATATCACCGAGAAAAGGCCCATTTTATACGAATCTACGTCGTAATATAGTCACGTAACAGTCCTATAAGTCGTGTATCAGTCGTGTAGTGGTCGTATAGAGATCGTGAGATATGGTGTCATGACCAATGTTCATCGAGTTATGGTGTTTATTACCGCTGTTTTACCGCATTTTATCGAATAGAAGTGTTTATCGTGACTTTCATATGGAGTTTTGTTGTAAAATTATCAGATAAATGTAGTAAATTCAAACTTATAACTGCGATGGACTATAATCATTGCAAAGTAGAACAGCCATTCTTATATTTTAGTTATCTACTTGTGACATCTTCGAAACTGACGTACGAGTAAGTAAGTACATTTATCTGTTGGGAAATTAATGCTATCGAGTAATATGCCCTAGTCCTCTCAATATAATGAACGCGCCTTATAAATTCTGTAAATTAAGCTATATTCTTTTCAATGTTTTTATTGAACGTTTTAATAATTACGTTTAAACGACTTAGGGTTTAAGATACAACCGTAATACAACATCTAAACGACTTTACATTCTGTGAACTTTTTTTTATCAGCCATTTTAACGAAATTAGGGTTAGGTGAAAGTAGTCTCACATAAAAAAAGGAAAATTATAATTAAACTCGTTGATTTACTGGTGTTATTGGTGAAGAAAAAATAATAGTAATGGAAAACAGTCGTACGCGACACGATACGCGATATTAACATAGGAGAAATTAACTTCGCATAAGAGTGCAATTTATGACTTTTACACGATAGTCACGTAAAAGTAGTTCTTATGACTCTAACACAATCAATGTTGGTGTTAAAGTCGTATAGATTCTACTAAGACAACATCTCCGGTTATACCTCTAAAATTTGTGTAAAAGTCATATAAACGGTCGTATAGAAGTCTATACGATGTCTATATACGACTAAAAATTGACTCAATTTTTTTTAAAAGTGCAATACATTACTCTTACGCGATCGTCACGTAATAGTAGTTTTCGCGGCTCTAATACGATAAATACCGGTGTAAAAGTCATATAGACGTTATTAAGACGACAGCACTAGTTATACGACTAAAAGTTGTGTAAAAGTCATATAAATGGTCATATACAAGTCTATATGATGTCTATATACGACTACACATTGACTCTAAATTTTATAAGAGTGCAATTTACAAGATCGTCACGTAATAGTAGTTTTCGCGGCTCTAATATGATAAATACCGGTGTAAAAGTAATATAGACGTTATTAAGACTAAAAGTTGTGTATTAGTGATAGAAAACAGTCGTATAGAAGTTTATACGATTTCTATAAACGACTACAAGTTGTATAGTGATAAGAGACCCATAGTCATATTACACGCTAAATTTACTTCTAAAAGATGTTTATAGCATTCTGAGTCGCATAACTTACACAAATACGACTAAAATGTTTGTTGGGGATTGTGCGAACACTTTGCGAATGTCTTGGTATTGAAAAATGAAAATTATTTATAAAAAATAGACGTAAGATGACTATTTCAGTTACATACCCAGCATTATAATATAAACATACAATTTTGCGAAAAACTTAGTCACAAAATGTAAATTAAAAAAATGTTAAATATCCGTTAAGACATGTTATACGGCTAAGTTTGTCTAAAAATTATCTAAACTGTCACTCAATTATTACCCCTTGCAAACTTTTAGCCTTTAATATACGTCCTAAACACGATTTATGAAGTCAACTAGACAGTCATTCATTATGTAGGTATACATATATAACTAGAAGTCCTATAAGACTTCAAATGTACAGTCAAGTGCAAAAATATGTATCTTTATGGACCACTAAAAAATATGTTATCACGGCCTTATTGCGCCGGCATGAGTCTGTAGTACGTATTTTTGAGTCGTTGAAAAAGTGTATATTTTTACACTCGAATGTAGGTATTATAACGATGTTCCTCGTTTATACTCGCTATATTACTTATATAGGAGCAAAATCATTATGACACATAATAATATTTATATAGGTAATAGGTGCCTCAGTACTGTGAGGAACGGATACTGGATAGGTGACTTACAAAAAAAACAAATCATGTAACGCAGCTACAAACTACTTTTAACAGTTACCACGCCTTCAAAAATTATTAACTCACTTTCTAAAATCCCTTGCTTTACACCTGGTCTAATACCATAATGGTCTCTTTAATTATCTAATTGCAGCAATAAGGCCACACTTCTTTTAATCCAATGAGCAGAAGGTTTATCTGATGGCAAATAAAACGCTAAGACAAAATTAGATGAATGACCGGTTGTTGCCAGCACGCCCTTTCTTTCGAGCGTTTTGTAAAGTGGACATCTGTATCTCCCGTCTTCACTAAATTCTGATTTTATTTTCGGGTATAGCCATACCACGGGCATATTGTCATTTAATATTTTAGGTAACTGTTCCCCTATGGCGTGAGTTTGTCTGTCCCAGCGGCCTCCATCCATGAAAAGACCTTCCACGTAAACACCCCATTCTGGTGGAGTAGTTTCATAATCTACTCTACGAACCTCGAAATCGAAAATAAGCAAATCAATGGGAATTTTCTTAGACCTCGCATAGTTTTGTGTAGAACCTGTGAGAAAGGCTTGTGTGAAAAAGAACCCGGACAGCCAAAACGTCGGAGGCTTACCGTTGTCATACCAATTCTGTAACATGTCGAGTCTACTCACAAAGTCTGATACATAACTAGGCAATGGTTTCAGACTTGGGTAAGAAACTTTTCGCCAGTTTTCGGGGATCTTGCCGAGCAGCATATAATTAGCCTGATTGTCCAATGCCGGTGACATTACTATTAAACCTTTAACAGCTTTTTGCAAATCCATTAATGAATTTCGAATTTCGTTTAATAGTTTATTGAATCTTTCCATTTCTTGCATAAGAACAGTGTTCATTGACTCATTGTAATCAACCGGATATTTTTTCTGCGCTTCTTCTACATCGAATTTTGGTGGTAATTTGAACAATATGTCTGAGGCCATATTAACAAGTATTGTTTCGGTATTGCCACCTTCTCCTCCGCTGCCTGTACCCTCCACTAGAACTAAAGCTGCTGTTAGGGCCATAGATATGGAATAATCACGAGTTATACCCGCATTCATATGCAGTCCGTATACTTCAGGAGGAGGATTTACAGGAACGGATTCTATGTGTTTTAAATAGTCTTGATATTCGCATCTCCGCGGTAATCCGTACACAGATCCGACATCGCAAAAAGTGTAATTAGGATCATTTATAGCTCCAGGATTCACGTAATTATCTAAAATGGTAACTATTAGTCTTCTATCCCAATCGTCTGTGACTCGACCGCCGTAATTACATTCGCCGGTTAAATACTTTATTGCGACATACTGAATCTCCTCATATTGGTTTAGAAACATTTGTAACTGCATAACAGATATTTGAAAGTCAGAATCATTAAAGCCGTATTGAATATTCCACCCTAAAGGACCAAATTTTTTCCTTTCCTGTACAACCGCATGGAAAAAACTTATTCCGTATAAAAGTTTACTAAAAACTTTATCTTTTCCTGGACAACCTTCATAAAATTCGGGTTCTTTTAGTGGTTCTGAAATGTAAGATCGATTTAAGTTATGTTGGAGTCCAGTCGGTGGTTCGTTTGTCATTTTAACAGCTACTTGTAAAACGGATTGAGGGAATCTATCAGAAGGATAGCTTGTCAACCAAAGTCTAAAGCTAAGGTCGGTGTTTGTTAAGTCAAATCCTTCTGTTAATTTTTCCAGCACAGGAAGCCAAGAAACGGCTAAATGGCAGTTTTGAAGGCACACCCAGCCGCCTTCTAATTGTGCCCTTTCTATCATTGCCCTTGCAATAGGTCCCTGTCCTTGACCTAATGATATGGAATTAAATCTGTTTGAATAACCCATCTTCTCGCAATATTTCATAAGCGCACCCATTGGGTCAGACCCAGGCGACAGTATAAATAATAATGGTGAGAGACAGTTGGAATCTCCAAAAGATTTTCCTATATCGAATGGCGGCGGTGTAATATAGTTGCGACCTAGTTGTTTCTCCACGTATTCAGAAAGTGCAATTGTCAGTTTATCGGGCCTTAGAACTCTCACAACAAGCAGTTTTTGAAATTGAGACAACTTGCCATTCCACGCTCCAGGCAAAGCCTTATTTTGAGGGTTCAAGTCGTCATAAACTTCTTGCCATTGTTTGAGTGAATTTACAAAATTATCCTTAAATCCTTTAAACGCGGATAAGTCATTCAGTCTACATATCTCATCCCAACTTTTATCCGGCAGCCAGTCCGCAGGTTTCTCAAAAACATTTTTAATAGCGATTCCTCCAGTTATCAAAAAAATATATTCCTCTTGATTCATTTCGCCAGTGGACAGCATCATTTTTGAACACATTATAAAAGAAAACATCAGTTTATCTTTATCGAACAGTGAACGGCATACATTACTGTATAAATTATAGGTAAAAGTCTCCTTCAGAAACTTTAATCTTTTCTCCAAATCCTTAGATTTATTAGCATTCTCAATTGAAATAATATAAAGATTAATAAACCACGTCAAAGAGTATTGATACATAGGATCTACATTCGGCAGCTCTGTGACGCAATAATACAGCACTGCAGAATGTGACGCTATTGGTCGATATCCAAGCCGGAACTTTTCTATAATTATTTCAGTTTCAACGCTAGCTTCTTGTTTTTTCATTATGTCGAGAGATAATATTTGGGAGGAGTCTAAAATCTCTATCGCTGATTCGTCTTCTAAGATGTCCCCTTTAGATTCCTGAAGTGTTCGTAATATATCATCTTCTACTTGTTTTAACGCTGCTTTATTCGCTGCACCTTGGACGATGAGTTTTTCTCGTTTTTCTTGCAAGTCGGGGCGCTCTTTGGCCACAACTATTCCAAGCAATTGGTCTTCTAAACCGTCTTTGGTCAGCGCAAAATTGATAAGAGTAACTTTATTAAATACTTCAGGTAAGTAATGTGGGTTGCGAAGCTTTGTAGTCATATAAAGTCTAAAATGTGAATGATACTCTATTACATTGTCACCCAGCGCTATATATTCTTTCCCTCCTTGCATATAAGTATTTTTTAATAGCACTGGATCTAATGGCGCTTCAACATCTTCCAATATACAGTCGATTAAAGCAGGTTTACCATATTCTAAGCACGTCTCGATGACCTTCATGTAATTTCCATCTGTGAATTTCACTACTTGTAGGTCATTCGATTTTTCCATAGTTTTAATCCATTTGTTTGCTTGTCCTTGTGGATCCACGAGCAAAGACCATCTCATTGAATTGTCTTGAATAATGCCATTGTCAATGGAGAATGAATCTCTAGGCAAACCTGCAATACACCAATTTTGAATTTTAATATCAGAACCCAAAACGTCTTTGAGGACGTAAGTATCTGAATGTGGCATGTCTAACTCAATTACAAGGTTACGCCACGCCTCTGTCGTGCTAATTCTAACAGGTAATGTATAAGGGGCTAGATATGCCATTATTCCACAAGAAACTAGTATGTCACCTGCTAAATTATCATATAGCAATTGCAAGTTTGCAGCAGCGGCGGTCCAACGTACCTTTTCTCCCCCCAAACCACCGATTAGCTTTTCAGCTCTCCATAACTTATCTATGCAGCTTTGTACCTCATCCTCGAGGGCTTTTTTCTTTTGGTTTGCTTCCTCTAACGCATCGTTCAATTCAGCCAGTTTAGCTTCTAATCGAGCAACAGTTGCTTTCTTTTCCTCTAATATTGCCATCGTCTCTGCAAATTCTTTCTCGGCAGCATTTAATTTTGCTTTTTTTGGAGCTACAACCTTAGCCACTGCGTCATACATATCCATAGCTATTATCCACTTACATAAACCTTCAGCCGCTGTAGAAGCTTTAGCTATAATATGTGGTTTGAAATCTTTATTGGATAAATACTCCTTTCTAATTTTTTTCATTGTTTCAATAGGAATATTATCTTTATCGTAGCTTTTTAGAGATTCCAAGAAACTCATGTCACCCAATAGCCTTTTGCTTGGACCCCAATAATCAAATATTTTTTTACCTGGGTTGTCGGGATCTGGAATTTTATCTGGTGGCACACCTTTCATGACACAAACTGCTGCCATAACTAACTTGACAGTAGCTGGAGGATTTTTCATAGATTTCACAATGGTAATGTCAGCGGGTTTAAGTGTATTTAAAGCTGCAATTGCATCTTCTAAAATTGGCAAAGCAAGCGCTAAATCTGCTTCGCAATCCTTTTTTAGTTCTTGTGCAGCTGCCGCTTGCACGTTGGCAACTTTTTGGTCTTCTCTCACTTGTGCAGCCGCTTTATCGGCAATAGCAGTTTCTACTTCTATTTCTTGCATCATTTTTGTTGATTTTGCGGCCATAATAATAAGTTGAGGTTTCAAAGCATTTAAATCATGTTGCATAATTGCCACTGCTTCAGCAGCTTGTCCAAGCTTATCTAATCCATTTGTGTACCTTAACTTGGCTGCCCTTAGTTCTCTTTGTTTCCTGTTCGTCAAAGCTGTGAAAGATTTAATTAAATCTAAATAAGATGCCGATGTAATGTATGTTTTTCTTCCGAATTTATTGAAAAAATCTGCAGATACTACTCTAGCATCTACGTGAAACTGCTTACAAGCTATAACGGCAGCTGCTTTTACTTTATCAGGTACATTCACTTTTCCCATATAATGATGCGCGACCTTTTCCAACGCATCTTCAGGCCAACTATCATACCAATCAATAGTACAGCAATTAACCAGTGATGGATAAAGTCTTAATCGTAATCTAAAAGAACTGCCAATCGGACTGAAACACAATACACAGTGTAATTTTACCTTGCACCTTGCAACAAAAAAGGCCATGATCTGAAGCGGACTAATATCCAAATTTCTGTTTCCCCCTTGAGCTCCTAAGCGTACCAATTCTAGGATCTCTTGTTTTTCATCCAAGCCGTATAAATTAGGAACCTCACCTGAATTAAGTAAACTGTCTAGATTCTGAATGTAAGTTTCTTCTTTTATCTGACTCTCAGTAAACAAAAATGTCGTGTCTTTATTAAGACCCCCTGATTCACGTAGAACTAATTTAACATCGTCATGCCAGTCTTTAACACTGTATGATTTAGTTATTTCCGGTTGGAAAACGTTTTGGCCTAATATGGTACTAGCTAGTCGCGTTAACGACTGGCGGCCGGAACCACCTACACCTACTAATAAAGCGTTCCCCGAAGGCATGGACAGTAGACGACATATCTTCGATAAATGTTCTAATGCATAATCAAATAATACAATGTTCATTTTCGCTTTATGCATAGCATTGTACTCAGCTAACATAGCAATGCTTATGTTAAGGAATATTTCCTTCGCAGGTAACTCGTCGTAACGTCTTTCGCCTTCTGGGCTGTCTGCATCTAAATAACATCCAAACATCAAAGATTTAATCTGTTCTTGGGTCACATCACCTTTTTCATCAACATATGTATCTAAAGCCGTTTCAAAAGTATCCTTCATATAAAATACTGTCATTTTTTTAAGCAAGGTATAAAACCAAGTACGGTCATCTGTGTCAACAAGTCTATCATAAAACACTCTCATAGTTTCATGTACCCATACCCTCGTGAAAGTTTTTTTGCTTTCTGCTGATTCTTTTCTTAGCAAGGCACAACCTTGAATTACTCTCGAAATATCTCTTAAGTTAAAGATATAATGAGATTTAGCTGGTGTAGGCCGTAACCCATCAGAAGCTAGATCGTAAATATCCATTGTAGCAGCGACGATGCTAACGATAATAGGTTGTGTGTCTTGTCCGAAACCATTTCTTCTCCAACCTAGTTGTAAAATAGTAGTAAAAATTTTAGTCATACTGTCCTTAGAAAATGTATTTATTGAATATATATTGTAATGTCGTAACATCCTAGGGTATATCAACTGTCGGCTGCCACCTACAGGTCCGATTGCTCCGTAAAAGAATGTGTCGTAAATATACAATTTATCGGTCGTCTTTAAATCATACCAATGTTTTTGGTCAAAATAAAGCCTCAGTAATTCAATAGCTGGCTGTGCACCGTAAACTTCTTTAGCAGGCATATTCATATCATCTATGAATATAACAGCTATTTTACCTTTTGTAGGACCGTAATTATTTTTTCTTCTTTTAACTAGTTTAGAAAGTACTAAGTCTTGTGTTTGATTAGCCGAAGTTGTTGTTGTAAAAGTTAAAAAACCAGGCGTATATTTTTCCATATCAACGTTATTCATTAAAAAATTTTGGACGTAAAAACTTTTTCCAGTTCCTGTTGGTCCAATTAGTAATAATGGTCGGGCAAAGTTAGTGTGTAATTTGAGTAAGTACATGTATTTTTCTGTTTCCATTGTCGGTACAACAGTTTGCAGAAGATTTATTTGTTCTTTAACCTGTACTGCTTTTACGTAATCGGCCCATGGCTTCCAACAGCCTTTGCTTTTGTACATATAATAATGGTCTATAATCATACCCTCAGGTGGAATTGATACGTCTAAACGGTCTATCTGCTCAGGTATTCCTTTTTCACCTCTGAAGTATTCCTTTATAAGATCATCGAACTTTTCACGAGAGTCAGTATTTAATATTCCACCTACACCCCATACCAAAGCAAACATAAAAGAAGCTAAAAACCAAGTTCGTGTAAATTTTGTATCTTCCTCGCCTTCAACAGCGGAGTCCATTAACATTTCAACAAGGCGAAGAGTGCTTATTATTAAATTCACTTCTCCTGCAGTAACTAACTGTGTGCAATATTTTCTTACAAAGTATACTAATGGATCAAAAAGCCACTCACACATATTGAAAATATACTCTTCGTTCTCCTCGAGCCAAATTGGATTTAGTGTATTTATCCAAGATTTATAAAATGGATAGAAACCAAGTGATGCTGACTCCATATAAATCATACCGCACCTTGAAACTGTAGCTGGCGAGGCTTGAGAAAGATCCATTACTTCAAATATCATTGACATCACGCTTGACATTGCCATCACTTCCCCAGAAGTCAAACACAGTTTTTTATTGTCGTCAAGCACTGTATTCATATTCTCTATCCACACAGCATCCACAGGGCCGTCAAAAACCAGCCATTTTTTTACTGGAGTATCATCTGAAGCAAAATCTCTGAAAATTGTGGCTACAATACCATCTGTCCATTCATAAGAAACCGGATCAAACGCCCCGTAAAGTTGTCCCATTGTGACGGCTTTGGGATTAAGTACTTTATAAGTACACGCACACCCCCCTGGCTGTTTTCTTTCCTCCATCAACGTAAGCGATTCTGATAATATTTTTAATGTCATCGATTTACCAGCAAAAGGGTCACCAACCAACATAAAGCCGTGCCTGACAATCATCATTTCAAATGTCTGAATGACCTTGATTAAAAAGCATTCCATGGGCTGAAGATTATTTCTTTCACATGTATCATTACAAGCGTTCAAAAAATTTTCGTAATCTGGTTTTGGTAAACTTATTCCGGGAAACAAATCTGATATAATGCCCTCAAACAGAGGAACATCAAAAGATAAAAACTTTGGTAAATTGACGTCTGTGATAGATCTCAGCAACAATATACTTTCACTTTCATTTGGAAAGCTTCTTTTAAGATTACCTGCAGCTGATAGTACAGTTTTAACAGCTCTCATACCGTAATCGTAATGATTTTGAGATGATAGTTGTTCGGAACAAAGTCTGTAAGTGGTAACTATTTTAACGGACAAATTTCTCGCATCTAAGAACCCAAAAGAGTAAAGAGATATTTCTCCGATCATTGCATAATCAGGAACCATCATAGCCACTGTGCGAAACAGTACTTTCAGGTTATCTGGGAGTTCAGATCGTCCAGCATAGCCTGGATTCATTGTGATGCAAACGTAACAAGCGGGATTCAGAGTGAGAATGGTGCCTTCGAAGTCAAAAGTTTCTACATGACCTCTTACAGCTCGCACAATGCATAAAATTTGTTGAGCTATTACAGACAATACTTCAACTTCTATACGATTAAATTCGTCAAAACATACCCAAGCACCGCATGAGGCTAAACCTTTAAAAAATTTCCCCATAGCTTTGTAATCTAACCCATCTGAACAATTGAATACCACACACTGAACAGCAAGAGCCTTTGCTAAATCTTTTGTAGTTTCTGTTTTCCCAGTACCTGCAGGACCTTCAGGAGCTCCATTTAAATGTAAGTAATAAGCTCCAACTAACGTACGGTAACATCTATCTGTTAAGGGAGTAATCACCAACCTATCGGAATTTCCCAGATATTCATACGCATAGTTAACGACAGCATTTATTATTTTTACGAATACTCTCTCTTCTTCCCAGTAATACCGTAATTGCGCTAGCCACTGAAAATCAGTCACTTCAGTTACATTTTTACCGACGAGTTCAAAAATAACATCTTTGGCATGTACATCAATAACAATCAATGCCTTAACTGTAATGCTACTAAGTTTTGATAAGTCAGTACGCCTAATGACAGCTACAGTTTCATTAAGTTGTTTATTCAAACTTTTGTTAAAAGCTTCAAGTTCACTCAATTTATGCGTATGTAATGCTTCATGCACATCTACAGCCCAGTAAATTTGAGATACAGCCAACACTACCATTCCTTCCCATGACAGTATCCATTCCACACGTCCATAATTTGGGAATTCGTAGTAGGATAATTCTGTTTCCATTTTAACAGCCTTAAGCATTTGTTGTTCCACTTGGACAAGCCATTTTTCAACTGAGCCTCTTGCAGCCTCAACACTTATGATTTCAAGAAAATCAATTTGTTCTCCTTCCATCGAGATCATGGTTGATATATTAAATTCTTCGTCAAATACTAATCGATTAATACCTTCAAAGCATTTTTTCAAATGAGGCTGAACTTTAAGAGGATTTTTCGTTTCAGACAATATCTCTAACATTTCATCATTGGACAGAAAGAAAAATCTTGGGAAGTACAGCCGCTTCTTTTCCAAGTAATTATTGACACCGTCATTAATTTTTTCTAACATTCCAGAAGCAATCTTAAATGACTCTAATACACCAGCTCCACCTGCAATTTCGAGAGTATGCGGATCTTTGTCAACGCAAGCCATGTATCGTCGATATACGTTATTTACCTCAACAAACATAACTCCCTCTTCTGGCATTTGTGCTACAATATCCTTTGAAGAAAATATGGGCAGTAAATACAGCCACTGACTCTGAACTTTTCCCCATTCATCAATTGTTGAATTAACCCTCGTAATTTTTTCATACCACGTTTTGACTTGAGATTCGAATGGTTTAACAAAAGCAGAGCCCCGCATACCTATGGTCTTAACTATATGATCGTCTAAAACGCTTTGAATGTCATCAAGTCCAGACAGAATAAAAATGCCTGTATCTTTATATGGGCTGGTTTTGAAACAAATGTCAGTCCACTCAGCTATCATCTTATTAAGATTTGTAATAAGCGCCAGTTCCTTAGTCGCAGCAACGCTAATAATCTCGTATTGATCAAGTTGATCCCAAAGATCAAAATTAATGATTTTCCGTAATGTGGTGCCTGCAGTAGGTGTTAAGTCAAATCCTGCTATTAGTGACATTTCATCCCAGTGCCTCTGTACAAGAGCAGGATTGCACATAATATGTGCCATTTGAACATTCGGTCGCCACTCTTTAAGCTCGGCTACGGCTTGAGCACAAAGTTTCATTGGAGCAGGAAGATTATTTATGTCTAGATCATCTGCCATTCCTTGAAATCTTCTTTCATTTCCTTCAGTGATTTGCTGTTTGATTTTAGCTCGATATACTTTAGACAGCTTTAGGAATTCTTTGTAGTAGAAATCGTGATCTTGCTCAATCTGATTATGGTCTAAATACTCAAATACACCATCCATCCAAGTAAAATAACTACGTTTCCATTGATGGACAAGATGAACAAGGCTATAAAATGGTAAAACAAAATCCTTGAGTTCTTCCAAATCAGTATATTGGGAAATTGGAAATTTGAATGTTTTTTCTTCATTATTTATCCATGTAACTAATTTATCGCAGTCGGCTAAACGATACGCAAACTTGCGCAAATATTCAAGATATTCGAGAGTATGGTTTACGTCATCCATATTATCAAGAAGCTCTAAAAATGGAAGCATTTCTTGAACTTCCTTATTCAGATAATTTATTTTACTTAATAGGTTATCTTCCATTTCTCCTTTGAATGTTTCGTAAGCGGCCGCATTTTTGTCAAATATTGGTTTTATATCCTTTAACCAATTGACAGTTCGTGTATTAGATGCCACGTGTTCTGGAGACAGAGATGTCATTTCCAATAGATTTGAAATAATATTGATTTGCCTCATTATTCTGTCCTTTAAAGCTTCGACCAACACAGTTTTGGCATGTAAAATATATACTCCTTGTTCTATTAATTCTGCTGCATTTTCAGGTTCCTTAAGCGCTCTACCAGCAATAATTTCAAACTCAGTACAAATACTTCTATTTTCGTCCATGTGTGTTTTTACTATTCCTGCTATAATATCGTTAATGAACTCCAAAGCTTTGCGCTTTAATCCATCAACCATCCGTAACTGACATACTACCGAGCAGTTAAAATATGCATTTTCTAGCACTGCAGTAATGTCAGAATCGATACTCTGAAAATACTTGATTTTATCACGACTCTCTTCAAATTCTTCTGCTTCTGATATGAATTTTAAAAGCGCCGATTTTGCCGGAAGTCCGTAAAGCATTTCATATTCTTTACGAAGTTGATCCAAATACTGAAGAAGAGGAGCAAATACTATGTCCAATTGATTTTGCAATCGTTCATGGCCATCTTTGTGCAACCATTCATTGTATCGCACTGGAAGGGCATCAAAATCGTAAGGTAATCTAAGATACTGTTCTATAGGCATTAATCTTTGAGCAATGGTTGCTATGGCGTCAGCTATTTGATGAAAGGTTTCATAGACTGTTTCAAGAGTCTCGTCATAAATAAATTCTCCATCAAAATCCAAAGCAAGATTTAGAATAGGAACAGAATCTGGATCTTTTAGAGACTCAATAAGCGCATCAATAGATCTACGCATTAATTCCTGTATTTGCATAGATATCATCTTTGTAGCACAGCGAACAAATTCAGGAATTTTTTTAGGGCGCATACCTCGCAGACATCTAGGATTCTTTAACCAATTGACAAGAATCGCATACCAAGTACTGGATACTAAATAGTCAGCTCGTTTGATTTCTTCCATTACCTTTGCTTGAAATTCTCTCAAATCCATAGGTCCTTTTGCTCTGTATTTTGCCAAATTTATAATAGCCGCCGGGAATGTCTTTTCTGAAGATTCAAGGACAAGTCTTATAAAAGGATGTAAAAGAAGCGAACCATCTTGAAGCTTTTTACGAAATTTAACCATTTTGGTAAAGTTAGGTGTAACTCCAGCATATTTGAAATGCGGTTCTTGATATCTAATCCGGGAGACACCGGGAACATCGCGGACAACCAGCTTAACCGCAGCATCATGAAGGTTGCGGTCCCACGCAGCTTTACTTTCCTTGATCAGTTCTTCTGTCAGCGCAGGGAAAGCGTTTCGTAATTTGGAAGGAATTAGGTTTATAATTATCCTCTCCCAAGACTTCAGCATAGGGGGTGGTTGTATTTTGTCAGCGCATTCTTTTAGCAATGCGATGTGGCGCTCCTGTACAATCTCAAGTCGGTCACGTTCGCGACGCGGTAGTGGCGGCCGGGCGATCTTTACCTTTCTCTCCGACGCCTTCTCTTCTAAAACTTGCCGAAACTTTGCTTGTTTGTCCTGTTAACGAAATATCTTGGTAATATATAAAATGCTTATTAGTCTTATTACATTACAGGATCGCTACCGAAATTTAGAGGCACCTAAGTATAGGTCATACTTACGAGTATCTTTTAAACAATCGATTTTATTTAATGGGGGCTATCGCGAATGAATTTTCCGCTAGAGGCGCTAGTGTAGCGTGAGGTCAACGAAATGTCAAATCTCATAGTTTTTGGGTGAGCTACGCGGGTTTATTTATAATTAGAATAATTTTGTAAATATTTTGCATTACCTGAAATTAATTACGGCAATTATGCGATAAGGGGCAATGAACGTCTGTAATTTGAGACAGCTTTCTTTCGAAAACTTTTGCCCTCCCTTTTTTCCGAACAAAACGGGATTATGCAATACTGTGGTTGCTCAATATGTTTATGGTACTGTTTTACGATGTATTAAATATGATTTTAATCTAAACTTTGTTTTCACGGCCGTTATAATAGACTTTTAAAAACCTCACGCAACAGTGGCGCCATCTAGTGAGAGAAAAAACGATAGCCCTCATTGCTAGCTTAGCTTGTTTTTATTTGATTTGTTTTGTGTATTACATGTGAATCTAATCTTGCATATCGAATTTCAGTCACTTCCAGTAGGTAAGTAGTTAAATAAACTTTTGACAAGATTTCATATTTCTAAGACTATAATTTGATTCGTTCTCTGTATTCTGCTTAGAAATAGAAAGACGCTGATATTTTTAAAATTTCGCTACGATTATTAATTAATTTATTACAAATTTTTTAAGATGTGCTTATTCGAAAAGGGCTTAACTCCAAAACTACGATATAATAGATTCATTACTTTTGTCTAGTCTCTATTAAAAAATCGGTCAAGTGCGAGTGCGAGCGACTCGCGCATAAAGGGTTCCGCACCTCCGTACAATGTTTAAAAACAAATAGTTCCGTAATAATTTTTTTAAAAAAAATCGAATACAAGGTTTTTTTGCTAGCGGCACTTTTTGTCCCTGGTTACCAAAGTACTCGTCAAGACGAATCAAACGAGTCCAAACTCGATGCGGTAGTGTCGTTTATCTATGCGATTTATACATGCGTGTAAATTTTCAACTCAATCGGTTACTTTTTGTTGACTGTACTTGCATTGTCATCATATTATTTGTACATCATGTCTACATATTTGTACCAAATTTGAAGTCGGTACTATTAACTACTGAGGAGTTCCCTCCTGCAGAGGCGATTCTGGCAGGACCACCAAGATGTCACTACCAGATTATTATATTGTCTCCAAATTTACATAAGTATGCCAAATTTCAAGTCAATCGGACTACTGAAAGTGGATGAAATTTAGCTTCCAAGATCTGACCCAAAAAAACAATAAATAAATAAATAAACAAACAGGGCAAGCTAAAGAAAAGCTTCTCTTTCTTTCTTACCACAAAATATGTACCTACCATGTTTTTATGCAAATAAATGATTTATGATTTATAATTTAAAAATATCGCCGAAATGTAAGCACCTGTGCAAGTATTTCGAATAAAAAATAATTTGAATTCTCATCCTCTTTGGTTCTGGCTGTTTGCTTCTGAAACCATTGCCCGCTCATTGGATTAAAAAATAATGTCCGTCATGCGCGGTTCATTCGCGGGAAATTCGGCGGATTTCGTATGTTGTGTAATTAAATAATAAGAAGCTCGACTTAGTGTGAATAAATTTTAAACTGTATTATTAACCTTGTAAATAGTGTTAAATACTTAGTATGATTTTTTTTAGTGTAAAAAACAATAGGTAAACAAAGTGATTAGTACCGTGCAGATTTGACGAGCGCTCAAAGTTGGCTTCATTGAGGTTTGTGGTTCATAAATTGCTTCATTAATTTTGCAGAAAAACAAATAAATCAGACAGTCACTAATTATATTATCGAAACTTTTATAAAACATCATTAAAATTGCAAACCTAAAGGTAAATATTCAAACGATATAGCTAGCCGTTGCTAGGTGATTCGGCTGCCTTAGCAATGGCTAAATACGCCTAACAACCAAAAATCGCTTATAAAAACATGTTTCTTGTATGACGACCCCCTTTAATTTGTAACTTTATTTTATTTTTAGTATTTGTTGTTATAGCGGCCACAGTAATACATAATCTGTGAAAATTTCAAGTGTCTAACTTTTACGGCTTAAGAGATAGAGCCCTGTGACAGACGGACGGACGGACAGACAGACAGACAGACAGACAGACAGCGGAGTCTCAGTAATAGGGTCCCGTTAGCACCCTTTGGGTACGGAACCCTAAAAAAAAGATCACGTAAATGATGCGTAAATCTGAAGTAGACGTTGTCAAAATTATGACAGCTCCTTTTTCTGGTTCAAAAGGCAAAGGAAACATCTATTCTGTCGTATTATTGGCAAATTAAGATACATTTTTTAAATTTTTTGTATTTTTTTAAATATGGAGAAATAAATTATAATAAATATTTTGCCATGTTCAGGAGGCAAAACTCTTTCGATTCCTGTAGTAAGTTACAGGTGTTGAAAAAATGAAATCTTGTCAATTAGGCGCTTGAAAAACCGATGGTACGTCGCTTCGCGTGCGTATACACTTTTAGCAGTTGAATTGAAATTACGGGATTTTTAAAAATTATGTCGTGCATTTCAATAACGTGGCTAATAAACCACCCGGGCCATATTTTACGTCTAATCAAAGCGGTTACAATTTTGGGAGGAATTTTGCCTCGATCTCGTGGAAATACCGGGGTAAAATGTAGCCTATATTATTCCACACTTTCAGATCAATATACAACATACGAAATTTTATTCGGATTCGTCCAGCTCTACGAATAAATATTCTCTGGAAACGTAACTAAGCCCGAAAAGCCACTCCGCGGAATGTCTACCGCGACGGGCGGGGTTTAAAATATCTACCGAGCGTCGCGCCAGTTCGGCCGTAAAACATGAGTCGTGCAGTCGCTCCGTGGAAAATTTCGATCAAGTTTGTGATTGTCTTTATGCTCGAATCAATTTAAAAAATATGCCGTTGTGTTGTGTGAAGTGGTGTAGAAGCCACTCAGATAATGAAAAACACAGGACTGACCTTTCATATGTAAGTAAATAATATTTAAAACGCCATACTTGGCGATCCTGGAAAGTGTTATGCATACGCATTGTAAGATCGCCCCCACGCTCGTCGCAAGAGGGCGGCGCCGACTCTTACGCGGACCAATCGCGGGACAGCGTTGTGTATGAGAGTGTGAGTGTTACGTTGTCATTGCTGTTAGTTTGTTTGCGTAAATGCTACAAATGGAATCACAATCGAAGCGTTCATTGCTAGCAATTACGTTTCCAGAGAATATTTATTCGTAGGCCCAGCTGTTTAGGTAAACGTGAAGAAGTAACAAGCATACCTATACCTACACACGCACGCACGCATACGCGCAACGTACCTATGGTACTTGTACTATTACTTATTCTGTGGTAACAGTATGGATTATGCACCCTCGAATATGCTTTAATATTAAGTATATAGGCACAAGTTAAAGTGGTAGCGAATCATTTAATATAAATCTTACCCTTATCCGATTGTAGGGAGGTTGCGGAGTGAATGACAAGTTATCCATTACGTGAGTATCTGGAATTGGCAGCATCTTCGGGATTCGACATCCATTTTTCGTCTGCAGAAGTTTTCTTAGTTCACTTTCCTCCATTGTGATTACTGCTAAGGTATTTACGGAATTAAATACAAATTAACACAAATTATACAAAAAATTAAGTTGCATAATGAATGATACAATAATTCTTTAAGTTTCCCTTTGCAACCTTAGGCAAATTGCCTAATGTTTGATTGACGAAACCTGTTTTGTAAATACAACCATGACAACACAAACAGTCAAATAAATAATATCCGTAGCAACCAGGCACGCAGTTATTAGGCTACGTATAGCGTTTTCAGATTATCCGATCCGATATTGGTATCGGACGCCGAATACGACATCGCGCATCGGGGCAAGTAAAATGTATGGAAATATGGTTCGATAAGGATCGACAACGATTGTACATTTTACTCAGATGTTACCTCAGAACTCAGTCATTTATGAACCGATTTGAAAAAAAAAAATTCTTTCGTCTAGGAATGCTTTCAATTAGGTCCCATAAGCACCAAATCAGGATCTGACGATTGGATCCTAAGGAAATCGAGGGAACTCTTCAAATATTGCAGGAACGCCTATGGTAATTTCGATATATTTAGGAGTACCTCGTGCATTTGCTCTTGAAAATCATCATTTGGTGAAGTGGAACTGATGATGAAGACCAAATTTGACCAATGGAGCGACTACTAACACAGTTACTAAGCAATTAAAGCTCATCGTAATTCATATGGTGAAACGGAACAGGCGATGAAGCACCAGGACTCCTCAATAATGAACGTCTTTGCATCGGAAAAAGCAATTTTTAGTAAAAGGTGACGAGCAGTTCACATTTAACTATTGTATCTAAGATCTTTTATAATAAAAACAGGGGAAAAAATTAAATAAAAAGATAGAACAGACCACAAAAAACCATAAAAATATTTTTCCAGCAGTCTGAAGTCGGTGCCTCAGCACGAGCCAGCAGGAGCGATTGAAGCCCAATATACTCGTATAGTTGTAGGTAAGGTAGACGATTAAAGATCCACTCCGGCTGGCTCGTGCTGCTGGGACATGATTCAATTTCGAAACAAATTGTTCGACGAACAAATAAACTCGGGTACGCGAAAAATCGGCTCGGTATTTCCATGTCGGTATTTTCCGGGCCGGTAAATAGTGTCACCCGACAATACACCATGCTTCGTGTTTATACGTATCAACAGGTAACATAACGACAATTTTTGACAAAAAAACGCTTACTCAGTTGTAATGTGAATTATATTCGCAAACAATGTATATGTAGATGCTCATTTTTTACAGTCCTATTAATTATGTAGGTACACATCGGTTTTCTTACAAAAATTAGCTCTTATTTTTCTAAATATTTACAATCACGTTGGTAAAAATAATTGAAACAGCTGCAAATTCATTACATGTTTCTTTGATTAATTTTTGGGGTGTTATTATTATTAATATACATAGATAACGCTATGGAATGTTATGATCAATCCATGCGTGAAATTCCGCAGATTAAACTAATACAAAAAAGTTAGTTGACTGGTTCAGTCTCAATTCGATGTTTTTGTATAATAACGTCAAAATACATGGCACTACTATGAGGATCTAAGTACAAATACCATTTCAGGAACAATATCAATAATTTCCATTGTAAAAACTAATCATACGAAAATATTTTATCTAATTTTATCCAAGCAAATTCCTTTTTTGTACATTTAGTTGCATTGCAACTAGTACTGCAGTGAACATTAGTTTTATCTAATTACATTTCGACATGATCGTCCAAGTCAATATCAATCACATCACATATCTAGGTTTAACTAGATTTCATTAAAAATAAATACCTAGTTTAGTCGAGTAGAGATATTCGTCGCAAGGGCGTCGCCAGCCGACGGCCCAGGGGGGGGGGGGGGCAAGATGGTATAGAGAATGACAAAAGTATGAATTGGAGGTATTGGTGAATTCATTCGAGTTTCGGTTTCGAGACGTACGAGAATGGTCAATCGAGTAAGTCAAGTCAAAAACTTAGGACTTTAGTTTGGTTCCTTTACGTTTGGCAACTCTTTTAAAATCTCTGGGGGGCAGCTGCCCCTCCCTGCCTCCCCTTGGCAACGTCCTCGATTCTTCAAAAGGTTCTTCGTTAAAAATATTCCCTTGAAAAGTCCACCAGAAGTCGTTAAAAAATACTAGTGTGACTATTATGCGTCTTCGATACAGAATCGGTAGCTGTCTCTTGAATCAAGATTTTACATAGATTTGTTAATCAATGAATTATTTAGCCTAGACACTTTTTGTACAGATGGAAAAGCCAATCTGAACTGCAAATTTAAACCTTTTCATATTTACAAGATACCTACCTACAAGCTATGACTGTCGAAAAAAACAATTCACTATAAATTAATGGACAGGATAAGACATACATACATAAAATAAATTAAATTAAATGAGCACATTGAGCACTACTAATTCCGGTTGTGATGTAGATTTCCTGTTTAACAGTTTTCTTCAATATATAGAAAGATTAAAACCTACCTAAATTAAACATATAGGTACTTCGTTTTTTTCAACATTAGACAGAAGGGGGTGACACTCTTTCCCGGCCCGGATAATACCGACATGGAAATACCGACCCTGTTTTTCGTGCACACGCCCATAGAAGCTCCTGTCAGCTTTTATGGGCGTGTACACAAAAAACAGGGCCGGTATTTCCATGTCGGTGTAATCCGGGCCGGGAAAGAGTGTCACCCAAAGAAGGTAAGCGATCTTGACGTGTCTTTTTATTAAAAAAAACTTGAAAAATAAGTCATAGTCATAGCAAATATAATAATAATAATATCATGGGACACTTGACACCAATTAACCTAGGCCCAAACTAAGCAAAGCTATAACAATCAACAAGGATATACGATAATTTATATTCTTTTGGTATCATGATTAATTAATGTTTTTTTAAAAACGTTTTTCAATAAAAAAACTCATCAAGATTGTTATTTTTGTAATGCTAAAAAACGAAGTATAGTGGAATTGAAGAGATACATATTTTATACAAGAATGTAGTTTTGCGTAAGTTGAGACCCAGTGAAAAAAAATTTACACAGGCCATCTAAAAATCAATTTTATAACTTAAATGAAAAAACTTTTCTCACTTTAACTATACATTAATAATTACTATCCCATACATGATTATAATACACCACCTTTAGATTCCGCATATTCGATTTAAAGGAAGAAGTAGATATAAATAAACAAAGATTATGTTGTGGTGCTTTGATGAAGTGGTAGCATCTTTTACTGTTTAAATTACTTTCCTTTCATTTTAATTGTAACGAGAATGCTCTTCCGTAGTAGGTTTAACATTAAAACAAAGTTAATACACAGAGGCTTTTTATAGCGGCTGCACAACTTACTGGGCCCAATTGCATAATAAAGTACAAGCTAATAATATTAGTGAATTTCAATCCAAAATCGCTAATACTATTAGCTTGTATTTTATTATGCAATCGAGCTCTGATTGTCATTTCACAGTTTGTCACAAGTTAAACAGATGTTCGTGATATGTTGCGTCTCATTTAGAGTTCATCTAGTATATACGCATCTAATTGTAATTGGATCTTTATTACAAGCTTTACTTTCATCAAATTCTAGAAGTTTGAACTGTTACTTTGTACAAGGTTTAGATTGGAGAACATGCATGTACAGTCAGCAAAAAAACTCGTTTTAGAAATGTAATTTTAAACAAAAACTTAATTATTCTCTTGTCACATGGAAAATCCTCACTTTTACAGTGTCCGTTTACAAACTAAGAGATTGCGTTGTTTAGGCCCGTGACACGCGGGGCTTGGGGTAAGGTCATACGTTGGCGCCCAGGAGCCGCTCGTCTGCAGAATGCTCTTCTTCTTCTGACGCCGACTTCTCCTTCTTTATTGACTG
The DNA here is from genome assembly GCA_037349165.1 of Choristoneura rosaceana. Lineage (NCBI taxonomy): Eukaryota > Metazoa > Arthropoda > Insecta > Lepidoptera > Tortricidae > Choristoneura > Choristoneura rosaceana. The sequence goes on along the minus strand of JAZBNJ010000038.1, from coordinate 7,303,047 downwards.
GTAACGGACCTGGTAATTGTTTTTCATATTCAATGCAACATAGGTTCCGGTGAATGACGAGATCTTTGATAAAGCTACATTAACTTGAAACTATCTGCGCACTGTATTTAATTTGATTGCGTAAGAAGTAAATAGGTATCCAAAATTAAATAGGAAGGTAGTAGGTAATACCACTTTGGATTACAACGTTACGCTGTAGGTATTGATATGAATATGATACATTCTGCCCGTTAACAGAAACTTCTACTACATAAGAGCCTTTACATAGCGCGTTTTTTTAACGCGCCGTCGACACGCGTTGATAGCGCGTTTTTATTCTTTCCATAGTGGAGCCAGAGCCATACAACTCGCGTTTGTATCGCGTTGCGTAACAAACGCGGATAAACAGCGTGTTTAAAAGGCTGTGTGCAAATGCCCTAAGTAGCATTTAAGTTCAAATCGTCGCCAATCATGGTACTCGGTACCAAACATTATTATTCTAGGTAGACACGGGAAAACAAGATTAGTGAATTAGTGATTAATTTCAGTGTTTAAAGCTAGTAATGATAACGTAAATATGAACAATGTTGTAATGATTAATCAAATTTGAACCATAAAAACAATCCTTATCATGGACGGCATTAACTTATTTGACTTAGTAATAATGTTATCAGCAGAGCAACGCACTTTGGCAATACGTAAATATTTTATTACTTCACGATATTGTTATATACAATTTATATATTCAAAGCAAGTTTTCTAACCGACTTCAAAATAAAGCAGGAGGTTCTATGTTCCACTTTATGTTTTTTTATGTGTAATCAGATCACTGGTTTCTTCTCAATTAATAATAAGAAAGGCTATATTAGCTGATTAAATAGATAAGTACCCACACATACAGAAACACTGATTTAAATGCCTGTTTCTACCAGCCAAAATAGCTGTCACTCAGCTATGTGTCGCGAAAAAATCTGGAGATTTACTACAGTGACGCGAATTACAGAGGTTTGTTAACTCATTTAGAAAAATATTTTCTATCTTGGGTATTAGCAGATAATTTTTCTTACCTTTGATTTTAACTTAGAGCTCACTCCCCTTGGATGATACATAAGGAAATTGTCTGTCACCCAGAATATTAAAATCTGAAACCAAAACAATTGCAAATTTATTAAAATTAGAGGCAAATCTTAGGAAAGACAAGACAATATGAAAGGTCGCTCTGAAGTAAAAGGCCGCCTATTGTTACCTTATTTTTTTTTCTCTATTCACCTGTTTTCTGTATTGTTTACTATGTGGTGTTCAGTAAAGAGTAATAAATTATCAAAGTACCTACGTCATACAGTCTAGGTTTTCACAAACGCGTAATGATAACTAATATTTGCGCAGATGGACAAACATTGTTACTTCAGGCGTATAGCAAATTAAAGAATGAGCTATAAAGAAATCCCAAAGTTATCAAGATTAACAATCACGAGTTGAGTTGGGGCTAGTATTTAACAATTCCTACATGCAATTTGATTCGTTAGATTTTCTGAAAAAAATCTTATGGAAGAACTTACGATAAAGAATTTTAAAGGATAACTATCACAACTATTAAACTCGAAAGTCGATCAAAATTTAGTATTAAATATCTGTCGCATCTAGACCATCTAGTAGGTACAGAAATGACGGGAACCTTTCCGGAAATCTTACCACGTGGCCCGACCTTTAAGCCACTTGCCTATTTTTACGAGGGTGGTTTGATAAGTAACTTGGTTTGATATGATAAAAAAATAATATAAGTGTTTTATATATTTTATTTTTCTACGTAATCTCCCCGAAGTTCAACGCAGTTATCCCAACGCTTCTGCAACTTCTCGATGCCTTCACGAAAATGGGCTTCTTCCAGGTCCTCAAAATATGCGTTTACTTCCAGTATCACCTCTTCATTAGACTGAAACTTATGGCCTGACAGAAAATTTTTGAGTTTTGGGAATAGATGGTAGTCCGAAGGAGCTAAATCTGGCGAATAAGCAGGGTGTGGAAGCATTTCAAACCGTAATTCCGCCAATTTTTGTTCCACGAGACGACATGAGTGCACCGGAGCATTGTCATGGTGAAACATGACCTTTTTTTTCGCCAACCCTGGGCGTTTTTCAGCTATCGCTGCCTTTAATTGGTCCAAAAGGGACGCATAATATGCCCCGGTGATAGTTTTTCCCTTTTCAAGGTAGTCTATTAAAATAATCCCTTTTGCATCCCAAAATACAGACGCCATCACTATTCCAGCTGATGGAACGCACTTCGCCTTCTTTGGAGCCGACTCACCATGGCTAATCCATTGTCTCGACTGTTGTTTCGTCTCTGGAATATAGTGATGAATCCAAGTTTCGTCCATGGTCACAAAACGTCGAATAAATTCCACGGGATTTTTATTAAACACCTGCAAGTTTCCAGCAGATGTTTGCATGCGAATACGCTTTTGTTCTGCAGTGAGTAGCCGCGGCACCCATCTTGCACAAAGCTTTTTCATGTGCAATTCATTATGCAAAATAAAATGTACCCGCTCAGTCGAGATGTTGGAGACTTCAGCTAACTCACGTATTTTTAATCGTCGGTCAGCTAAAACTAGATCGTGGATTTTATCGATGATTTCTGGTAAAACAGCCGATTTCGGAGCACCTGGTCGAGGTGCATCTTCAATGCTAGTCCTGCCACGCTTAAACTTATTTACCCACAGTCGAACTGTTTCGTACGAAGGACACGAGTCGCCCAACGTAGGGGAAATCCTTTCATGAATTTCTTTCGCCGTTTTACCTTCCAAAAAAAAGAATTTAATCACACCACGAATTCCAATTTTCTCCATTGTATCGATTTACTACGACAACTTTTTTTCCGATAGCTGTCAAATCTAAAATTCCCGCCGAGAATTACTTGATGCCACAGATTAACAATTAGAAGTTATCAAACTTTATGAATCAACAGAGTGTTACCACTAACGCCATCTATTAGTGCCCGAAACAAGTTACTTATCAAACCGCCCTCGTATGTCTTGTTCCTACAAATGTTTAAGTTGCGGAAAGTTTCCAAAAAGTTGGAAAGGTTCTCAGAAGTTTCTGGAAATTTCCACAAGAAATCATAGGAAATTTTAATTGAAGCAACGGAAAGTTTTAATCCCGATACGAAATAGTGACAAGTTTCTGAAATTTTCCTATATGAAAAATTCCGCAATTTTGGAAAGTTTCCTTTGGCACATCAGTACTTGTTCCTACCTACTATCGTGCATAAATAAAATAACTGACATGCGTTTAACTTACACTGTGCGAAATTATGTTTGAAATTTACCACAAGCTTCATCATTAAGGAAAACATCGTGAGGAAACCTGCACAACCCTATGAAGCTATTCAATGTTGTGTGTGAAGTCACCAATCCACACTGGACCTGCGTGAGAACATCGGCCCAAGCCTTCTTATACTGAGAGGAGGCAGGCCTGGAGGAGGAGGAGGCACAGCAATGTATAGGTTGTGATGTTTGAAAGAAAGAAAACGTTTACTTATTATTGACGACAGGGGAACAAAGTGCGTGTCACAAAATGGTCCCAAATCAGCAAAACTGTCGGGCTTGCGAACGGCGCTGATCTTCCTTTGGGACCATTTGGACTGCCAACTTTCTCAACCTCGTACCTACCCGAATTGTATACAACAAACCAACACTATCATCCATGGCATAAAGATGATTTTTAACCCCCGACGCAAAAAGAGGGGTGTCGACCGCTATCTGTCCCCAGTCTGTGTGTCTGTCTGTGGCACCGTAGCTCTTAAACGGGTAGACCGATTTGAATGCGGTTTTATTTTATTTGATAGCAGGTGTTCTAGCGATGGTTCTTAGACATGTTTCATCAGAATCCGTTAAGCCGTTTTTGAGATATTCAATTTTAAAGTGACAAAGTCGGGGGTTTTCCAACTATTTGTTGGTTAGGTTATAACTAAAGTAGTTAAATGTGGCCAGACACGAGGTTGAGAAAGTAAGCGGTCGATATGATGTTCGAGGTTTGGGTGACTTACATTAACGAAGAACGGTATGATGAGCATAACGACGGCGATCTCTAGCTTCGGGTTGGAGATGGGCGAGAGCGGCAGCGTGGCGAGCGCGGCCGCCACGCGCGGCTGCCGCAGCACCAGCGCCAGCGCCGACTTGGCGAACGTGGCCAGCGCCGCGTACAGCACGCACTGGCACAGCCACGCCGTGAACATCGGGGGCTTACCTGTTATACAATACATCTATTTACCAAGTGTATTTATATAAGCATATTTATATAATATAAGTATATTTCCTTTGCCTATTCTTAAAGGGATGATTAAAAGGGAAGAGGGCTATGGCACATGCTGAGCTGAGTCCTTTTGGCATCACACTACAGCACGTCTTTAATTGCTCTCTTCTCCTACTTATGTTTGTATTGTTTTTGTTGTAATGTAGTGTGTTTTTGCTGTCAATAAATGTTGTGAGTTAGAGTTTTGTTTCACCATTCATTGATTAGTGCTAACTGACGGTAAAATGTGATGCCGTCTCAATTTGTTTTGTTTGAATAGACGGAGACGGCGTCACATTTAACCGTCAATTAACACTAATCAATGGATGGTGAAACAGCCCCTAACTACTTACTATCTTACCTTGTTTTTTTGCACTTTAGGCGCTCTTATAGTTTGTTGTCCTTAGACATAGAAGGTAAGTCTTTTCCCCATTGATGAATTAACTACTATTATGTATGTGACAGATATCTGTGACGTCATTTTGTTCATTGATAAAATTACAGATGGGTTTACATATTTCTCTTTCATAAATTATGTATGAGAAATTTATTAGTGAGTGTTGAAACAGGCCCTAATAAGATAAGTCTTTACTCACCATATTCACCAAAATTTATTAATGGTATGTCATAGTTCCTGGCACAGTACTGTGCTAACCTGATGCCAGCCCAAATAATCAGTAAGCCCACTGTGGAGTCCACCATAAAATTCACAAAGTACCTGGAAGTAAAAGTAAATAAATTAAATTATAAATTAGCATAAAGACCCAATCCATTAAAAACATGATTCTAAATAAGTATTAAAACTAATAATTACTATGTTTAATGGTACAGGTTCTACAAGTTATTCAAGTAATAATTTTAATGGAGTTAAAGCCCTAGTCTAAAATTAGTAGTAGAAATTTCATTAAACTTGGAAAAATTTTGTTTATACCTTGTGATAATCAATATTGGAAATACCGATATTGGAAACTACCGACCAATAAGCTTACAACCCAATCTATACAAACTATTTGCTTCATGTCTTGAGAGTCGCTTAGCAATATTCACCGAGAAATTTCAGCCGCCGGAACAAGCTGGCTTTAGAAAAAGCTTCTCTACAACAGATCACATCCATACTTTAAACTTGATAATAGAGAAATATATGGAGCGCAATAAACCACTATACCTGGCGTTTATTGACTATGCTAAAGCTTTCGACTCTATATCCCATGACAGTATGTGGAAGGCACTACATGAGTGTGAGGTACCATCAGAGACCATAGACCTCATAAGGGACATCTATCGCAAGAGCAAAAGTCGCGTAAAGTTGGAGAGGCAAGGCCCTGAGATAAACATTTGTAGAGGCGTAAGACAAGGTGACCCTCTCTCTCCAAGAATATTTATAGCTGTGCTCCAGAGTATAATGAAGACTCTAAACTGGGAACGAAAAGGAATTAACATAAATGGGAGGCTCCTCAGCAACCTCAGATTTGCAGATGACATCGTGCTTTTTTCTGAAACAGCATCTCAATTACAGGCAATGATAACTGAACTAAATGAGGTAAGCTGTAGGATTGGCCTAGAGTTAAATACTACCAAGACAAAAGTCATGACGAACCACCAAAGTCTACCAATTAGAGTCAACAACAATGCATTGGAATATGTTCAAAGCTATGTTTACTTAGGACAACAAGTATCTTTCTCTAAGACAAGACTCGAAGATGAGGTTAAAAGAAGAGTTAACATTACTTGGAATAAATTCTGGAGCAATAAAGAAACCCTAAAGTCAAACCTCCCTATAACACTTAAGAAAAAAGTTATGGACTCATGTTTACTACCTTGTCTTACATATGGCTGCCAAACATGGACATATAATAATAAAATTGAAAATAAAATACAAGTATGCCAGAGAGCTATGGAAAGGAGTGTATTAAACATACGAAGAATTCACAAAAAAAGAAACGCAGATATAAGAAAAACAACAAAAGTAATAGACGCTCTGGAACATGCGAAAAAACTTAAATGGAAATGGGCAGGTCATATTGCACGCATGAACAAAGAAAAATGGGCACATTTAGTAACTTATTGGCAAGGCCCAACAAAGAAACGGAAAAGAGGTAGACCGAAAGAAAAATGGGAGGATGAAATAGTGAGAAATGCTGGCGAAAACTGGCTTTCTAAAGCAAAGGACAGACACTTGTGGAACGAAATGGAGGAGGCCTTTACCCGTTGAGGGGTCCATATTGAAATTACTATTTATTATGAAATGAAATGTTATGCAATTTTTTTTAATGTATATGTAATAATTGGAATAATGAAATGATTGATTTAAATATGTAATGCATGCACTTATGATTGTAAATGATGATGATGATTGATTCAAAATGGAAATAAAGAGGCTATAATAATAATAATAATAATCAAAGGGCGGACGATGGATGCAATATGGTGACGAAAGCATAAGATGGCTAAGACTTTTATTAAACTTTGATTAATATTTTTGTGTAAAAATTTATAGAAATTGGAGTGATGGTGATAATCTTCCTAATAATGGTGAAGTATCATTTTACAAATACGTACTTACTACTTACATCTGTAGATGTAAAGAGGTAATTTTCCCCTACATAAGTGGATAGTGAACTATAAAAGGAATGCACTGAAAACATGTAATATAGAAAAAATACGATTATTTACTACAACAACAAAATTATCCAATTATTTTTCAACTATGTTCTCATTTTTAAACCAATTGTAGTCATATCCATATTAAGTATATTGTTGACATGATTTTGATGTACATTGCATCCATCGTCCGCCCACTGGTGATAATGATTATAAAAGTTAATTTAAAATAGTAATATGTTTTTATTTGGCCCAACAACATATTTAGTAGACTTGAGAAATAGAATAAATAAATATTTACCATGTACAAGTGTTCCCTTCCAGAGACGGCGAGAGCCAGACATTAGCCGCATGGATAATTAAAGCCCCTAGGCCTTGCTTAGAGGTGTCATAGAACCATATGAGCCATGGTCTCCTAGCATATCGAGGCTCACAAAATCTTTTACCTAAAAAAAAAAAAACAAGTACCATAAGGTTGGGGTACTTTGACCCATTTCAGGTTACTTTGGAACATATGAAAACCACATAAAAGTATAAAATAAAGTGTAAAATAAAAACAATAAAAATATGATCAATCAATTAAAATCAACCACATGGCAATGACAGCAGATGGTTAAATTAAAAGCAATTATGGAGTGGTGGCAAAGATTGGGTCGAAGAATGGTGGACAGACTGCCGGCCCTGTGGATGAGACTGGCAAGGGCAACAGTGGGTGGATATGGGCTGATTTGATTGATTGATTAATTATATATATATGGGCTGATTCTCAAAGCAATAATAAAACCAGGACCGAGTTATATCCAAGGGCCAAAGTTACAAAGGGCTACAAGGTTAAAGTACCTCTAACTTATGGTACCATAGACTTTGACTTTACAAATCTAAGATAAACAGACATTGCAAACCATTTTTTTTATTGACATTATGAATGCTATGGCTATATTTACCTATATGCTATAATGGTGTTATTTAGTGTGTTGCTTACAATTGTCTTAGATTAAATGTGGATCTAATTAAAATGTCTGTTAGGACAAAATTATGTTTATAAAACTGCAACACAATTCCACATTTCAACAAAAAACAATTAAATATAATACAACAACTTGGGTGTGCTTATCACATGGGTCGATCATCTTTTCCCTGTACCATGTTGCCATGGTTACGTCCCCTGAACAACTCTCTAAAACCATAATTTCTCCACGTTTTCTGTGGGTATTACATTTTTGTCATAGTTACATGCCCATTATTTAATGGACAATCTCCTAAGCATATTAGTAGCATATATCACAATAGTTTGTCTCTTGGAGAACAGGACAGAATAACAAACAAGAAAAATGGATCGACCCACATGAAAAATAGCATGGTAAGGGAAAAAAGTTGTGAAATGGTGATAGTAATATATTTGACCCAGTAGACTGTCCCTCTACAACCACAGATCATTTTATTGGACGTGTGCTTGTGAACACTTATTCCATTTCTTTCTACCCTCATTTTATACTGTTCGGTAGAGAAAACAGCAGTGAATGTGGTGGTAATTTCCAGTAAGTATGTTAGGGAACATGACCTTAGGTAAGACTACCTATAAAACGGAAAGTAGAAGTGGTGATAATCCCTGCAATTGTGGGCTATAGGACTTATAGCTACACTTCCCCAAGGGAAATAGTTACGTAGACAATATTTTAAAAGAATCCATAGAATGCTACCCAAATTGGATTACTAGCATGAGCAGTAACAATTTAGCAAACCTATTACTAAATGGATATTTAACAATCTATTAACGGGTGTCAATATGTTTTACGCCGTTTTTATAATAATAAAGACGTGTCAATAAATTGCAACAAACATCGCAGTATTGTCGTGTTCATGTACGTAAACCTTGACCTGTTGACTTGTCAGGAGAGGACGGATATCTTACCTATGAGGCAAGTGAACGCAAGTACTGCCAGAAGAAATTGCATAAACCAGCCATATCTGTCCGTGAGCGCATCCTTTGAGCAATGAAACTCCGTAAAATAAGAACTATTATTCATTTCACTAAATTTATAATCCAGTCCACCATAATAACAAGTATAGAAAAAATCACATTTTCCAATATTTACACTAGCTAACTATTTATTATTATATTGACGAGCTTGTAGAATTATCAAAAACAACAATATAAATAGAAAGGTAACATTTTTCGACTCGTTCATAAAAGCAAGCAAAAGCGTAATAATGATGGATGAAGATGACACTGACAGAAGAAACGACAGCAAGCAAGTGACGGAAAACGTCAATGGACTGTTGTTTTTTTGTATTAAAAGGTAAAAGCATAAACGCTATAGCACTTACAGCTCTGACGTCAGGATAAATGGTTTCGATGTTATGCTACATTTGACATTTGCACTCTTGCTGAAACTTGCCAAGCGTCTACCAACTCCAAGCCTGTACAAAAACGCTTGATTACCATTTATTTAAAGAAATGAATAAAATTTAATATTATACATTAATCATATTGTAAATCTGTTTAAATATTTTATACTGTTATAAGGCGCCCCCTAGACCTACAATAACATTGTACAATACTTTTTATTGCACAATAAGATTGAAAGGCGCTCTGAATCCAAACGAGCAATTGTATTGCACAATAATACGAACTGCACAATGTTTTCGTGTTCTGTATAGTATTGAATATTGTGCAATACTGACCCTACACGATGCAATATAAAAATATGGTGCAATAAAAATTAAACTCGCTCAAACTTTTGGTCAATCATTGTGCAATCTTCAATATTAACCCTAAACGGTCAATAATATTGCACAATTCGCGATATTGCACAATATAATTGACCGTTTAGGGGCCGCCTTAATAAATAAACATTTCAAGCAGCGCTACTACGAAACTCGAAGTTCGTGTCGTGCGGTTCCTCTGACACTTATACTATTTAATACGAGAGCGAGAGGGACGGTATCATACGAACTTCGAGTTTTTAGGTCGTAGTAGCTCTGCCGGCTCGCACACAGAAACAATTTACATACACGCATAGACACGTACAAGCTTTATCGTCCGACAACCGACGGGCGTCCGATCTGTGAGTCCGATGGTGACGTGTCGGCTCCGATCATCGAAATAGTAAGTACTTACTATTTCGATGGCTCCGATATAAAGATAAAGATAGAAAGGTACATACATTGCACCTTTAAAATTAAACTGTAACAATTTTGATATTCACATTTCCAAAATAAACTTAATATAAAGCATCATCGGGTTGAATTTTAAAGTGGAAAAAAATCAAATTATTTCAGTTTTTACTTGCCCCGATATCGTATCGTCGATATCGGATCGGATAATGTGAAAACGATCTTAATATGGCAACATTACTCAAACAAAAAAAAAGTTTTACCCACTGTACCAAACATCAAACATCTGCCATTGCCTTGCCGCCATTTTTACTTTTTTTGTGGGCTGAAATTTTCATTTTAATAATTAATTAATTAGTGTTGCTTTAAGATTGTAGAGATTTCTTACATTTTCAATTTGTGTTGAACTTGCAGTTATTGTTTGGTAAGTAAAAGTATAAGATAATCCATTTATTGATGAAATGCTCATCGCACCTACAGCGGCTGAATTTTGTCGTGCATTAATCGATTTTTTTTTAAACCGGCTTCATTTATTATTTATCTTTCTCCAAGACTGTTTCTTGTCGTCTTAACTTTATTGGCTACGTAGTACTTACTTTCGTATTTGTAAATTTCTTGCAAATTTACGTTTAGGTTGTTTTGTTGCATTTACGTTTCAGTAACAGGATTCTTATAAACGTGGTGTGCTTGTTATTGAATTTCCTATGATGATTATGTTATAAATAAATAAATATCATAGGACAATTGACACCAATTGACCAAGTCCCAAACTAAGCAAAGCTTGTGCTATGGATACTAGGCAACGGATAAACATACTTATCTAGATAAATACATACTATTTCGTACATATTTGTATTATTCATACATATATCTGCTCTGGCCTGGAATCGAACCCGGGACCTCAAGCTTCATAGTCAGCTTCTCTAACCACTACATAGGCCATCCGCTCGTCCAATGAATGAATGTACACATTGGTTTATGCAATTTCTATTGTAGCAAGTGAAGATCGCAAAGCTACAAATTAGAAACTCAGTCTGAAACTCACAGTGGGAAAAAGCATGTGTAATTTTTGACTCCAGGATTCTTGGTTTTTATGTCGGTATATAACAACTTTTAGCATTCAATCTTGAATAACTGATGTATTGCTGTAACATACCTATTGCTTATGCCAAAATACACTAACTTGGTGCAAAACTTTAGTAATTAAAGAAAATAACTACAATGGCTTTGTCTCAATTCTACAACATGATTTGTAATTGGTAATCATGATCAAGTATTTACCTATTTTTCTAATTCTTTTCCATTTAAATTTGAAATGAGATGCTCTTGCAAATCAAACTCATCATACATAAATTGCAACATAGCATCATTTTATAATAATAATAATAATAAAATTTATTTATTCAGTTAACTAGGATCCATCATATATATATTTTATATTTATATTTTATTTTGTTGAATGAGAATGTTTTGGTAACAAAAAGTTACATTTAAGGTTAGTTATTATGAAACAGTAAAGTTCATTGAAGAAGCATGAAAACTCTTTATTTACCCACAAATTAATGATATGTTACCTATGTAATGATCAATGTAACAAACAAGTAATTGTTAGGTTTTAAATTCATTTGGGCTTTATTAGGATTGCCAGGTCCAAAAACACAAGAGCAGGACTTTATTAGGGCTACCTAATGAAAAATTCGATAGCCTGAAATTAAAGTCCGTTTAGTTGCTTTGGGCTTAAAACCACTAAATTTCATAACACCTTTTTCACTAATACCCCTAATTTTTAAATTACCATGGGCTCATAATACCTTAATGTCAAATTGAAATGAATGAAATTCATTATGACTTTGTAAAGATTGAAATGCACAATTCCTTCAAATACCAAATGACCGAAATGACAAAATATTAAACTACCTCAAACCAAAAACACCTAAATGGCAAAATGCCTTTTTTTCACACATGGTTATTTGAGAATGATTTGATGTTGATTGATATTATGTCTTTAGTATAGTTCCTGTTCAACATGCCCTATGCTACCCTACATATTTGAATTATGTAAAAATTGGCAATCTCAATCAATGATATTCATAGATCTCTTTTAGCCTCGCGCTCACCATAACTTTGTTTGTCATACCTTAGTGAATCACGAGACCATAATGTAGTTTTAAAGCTATCTGTATGCAGCGGGAATGTTTTGCACACGCAGTTTACTAGGAATGTAACATATCTATAATATAATTTTCTAGCAAGAAACATTCAATAACAATGAAATCGAAGTATGTTCAATTTTCGTCAGGCAACTTACAAAAATTTCAAGTTACAATCAGCAGAATCAGGATATAACGAGGAAATTGATCAAATCGAAAACTTATTCAGTGATGATGAAGAAATTAACATTTTTTTCTTTAAATATTTTTTATATAAAGACATTTCTATAGTTATATATATATGGGCCAATCAACTATTTTACCGACACTTTGGGCGTCTCCTGCGTTACCAAAATTGTCTCTGGCATTACCAAAAAATCGTACTTCCAACAAGACATTTCATGGTTTGATTTGATAGGTTGAACTTACATAGGATGGCAGGTACTCATGTACACCATCTATTAAATTACAGAAAAAACATGTTTACGTACAAAAATCTGCAATTGTTTGAAAAATTTCGCGGAGAGAGTAGTGTGGGTAAAAAAGTTGATTGGCCCATATATTATTGTATAGTTATTACATATAGTAATTAAAACAAAACAAGAAATAACCATTTCTTTTTTTCAAATTATCAGATTAATAAATTCCCGTCATATAATTGTCAGATTTTAATTTAGGACGTGATCATTCTATCGTCAATGATATCCATACTTACTAATATTATAAATGCGAAAGTGTGTTTGTGTGTTTGTGTGTTTGTATGTTTGTATGTTTGTCCCTCTTTCACGCCGTAACGGAGCGACGGATCGACGTGATTTTTGGCATAGAGATAGTTTATGGGCCCGAGAGTGCCATAGGCTACTTTTTATCCCGGAAAAATGCACAGTTCCCGAGGGAACAGCGCGCGATAACCGAATACCGCGCGGGCGGAGCCGCGGGCAAAAGCTATTACATATAAACAGGGATCATCGTTCATCCAACATTACCTCTCATATTATTATTTCGTTTTCTAGATTTTTTTTACCGTACAGCTACAGCGGCAAAACCTACTAGACACTGGCAAAATTGTCCTCCACCTCCAATGGACAACAAAAATTTAGGTCGACTAAGATATCAAACTGAACCATCTGTATAAAAATCTGACGCGCTCGAGTACTTAAAGATCGCGTTTTATTAATATTTTCAAAAATCAGTTATGACTCTTGGTCGCGTCCAAATCTTCAGTCATTTGAAAAGGATTTTCTTTGGGGTCACAACATTTCCTCTGAATATCTGACACGCTCAAATGACTTTTTTTTTTCTACCTCTTCTTTTTATGGATATCCCCACCAACCAACCCGTCAGATTAATACCTCTCGGTTATCTATCTGATGCGCTCGAGTAGTTCCATGTGACAATTTTTTTTACATTTGTAAAAATTTGGGTACGCATCTGAAAATCGAATCTTAAAATATCGAATGGGTCATAATATCGAAAGGTTTATTTTCTGAAACCGAGAACTTTTCAGGATTGATTAAAACGGCATCATATAATTCATATAGAACCCCTTAGGTTAGGTTAGGTTAGATTTATATAACAATCTAAAAAAATACAGTCTTAACAGAAATACCTTTTCGATATTATGACACATTCGATATTTTAATACATTCTTTTAACATTCGATATTCAGATATGTAACCGAAAATTTGCACACGCTCTCCCCTCCCACTAAAAGGGCATACTTAACATAAACTATTTTTTGTTTTGCACCTAATCTTCACAATCCAATCCCCATTACGCTTTAGTATCTACCGATTTAACATACCCGCCTTCCCAACTATTACTGATAAAGTGCGTGCTTTACTTTTTCGTATTTACCAGCTCTTAATTAATGACTCGTTCCCCTAGTCTTTGATGTAGGTTTAGTTCGGCAATCCATCACGAAGCCAAACAGCTATGAAATCTCTCCAGTAATTTATCTTTCGGACTAAAAGAATATGAACCTATCTGGGCATAGGTTCAATAAAAAAAAACTGAATCTCGAACTTCAGTCGAACCGTTTCGCAGACAATTCAGAATGATTTATTTAGCAGATGTTATGGTACCTATGTGAATATGACATGTGCAGTAAAATATAGTGGTAGATACACGATTCAGTTTCTTCGACTGCACTACACGGGCCTGTTAGTCTTATTTAAATGTCATATAAAAACTTAACTTTATATATACATACAAATAAAACCATAATGTTTAAACAAAGAATTCTTATCCTTTACTAATGCGAAAGTAACCTTTTTCAATACATTTACTCGAAAAATTCACTTTCAAATGATGGCTCGTAAGTCCATTTTACCGCACTATTGCGATTTATTACAGTTTTTCTTTTAATTCTCCGTTTTGTTTCTTCGACTGCACTACACGGGCCTGTTAGTCTTATTTAAATGTCATATAAAAACTTAACTTTATATATACATACAAATAAAACCATAATGTTTAAACAAAGAGTTCTTATCCTTTACTAATGCGAAAGTAACCTTTTTCAATACATTTACTCGAAAAATTCACTTTCAAATGATGGCTCGTAAGTCCATTTTACCGCACTATTGCGATTTATTACAGTTTTTCTTTTAATTCTCCATTTTAAAAGATTACAAGCAAAGAGAGTCGCAGTCGGGTAAAAATAAAAACCGACTTATGCGTAGAAAAACATATAAATATACAAAACTAAGTAATGAATTTTCAAAATTGTTTGTAATTAATATAAATTGTAATTAATTAGGTGTACTGCCTTTTTGGCGAAATATTTTTCGCAAAATTTCATTTGGCAACCAACCTTTCGGCGAAGTTTCATTTAGCAAACCAATTGTTAGCATAACCAACATTTAACAAAAAAAAATTTAATTTAATTTAATTTAATTTTTTATTTAAATTTGCATTTTTCTTATTTCGCAACATTTTTATATTGCAAAATTTTAATTCGTCACACTTTTATGTGGCAAATAATTATGTAGCAAATGATTGGCTTAGACAAATAACCAATTGTCAAATAACATTTGACCAATTTTTATGTTACAAAGCTTCAATTTAAATTTGTGCGAGCGAGCGAAGCGAGCGAGCAAAACGGTTCGGAGCAGAAGCGACTTGGATAATTTAGGTTCAGAAGGCTAATAGTTTAGTACAATTAGATCAAAATTTGGCAAAATTAAAGCAAGAGGTTTATCTATCAGGATATGTAGGTTATAGAGAAAAAATAAATTTTACCCACTCTCCCCCCCCCCCTCCGGGGGGAGCGTCACCCCCCCGCGACCTCGAATATGTCCCGGACCGCGGTATTTTCCATTATAAAAGAAAACTGTACACAATACATAAAAAGTGTGTAGGAACGAAATAATCCTTGATAAATTTACTATAAACCTTTCATACATTTAAAAGCGATATCACTTATAGTTCCAGCGCAATATGATACCAAATACTAACTTTTTTTATAATTAATCGATTTTTTCGGCTAAAAGGTTAGTTTTCTCAAAAACTTCACCTTTTACCGCCAAGATATGTATAACAGAAGTAAAGAATAGAATATTTTGTTTGTTTGTTTGTTTGTTTAAACTCTTTATTGTACAAAAAGGAAATAGGTAGGTACAAAAAAAAAACACACAAAAGAAAGTGCTAAGTACAAAGGCGGACTTATCCCTGAAGGGATCTCTGCCAGTCAACCTTTGAGTGGTAGAGAAAAGCAATTGAAAAAGGATAAGGATCGACAAATAGAGCAAAAACATTTGAATAAATATAAATGCATATATAAACCCTAAGTACCTAAACAAATAATAATAAATAAATAAATATTTACAGTATTATACAGAATACATAACCTTAATATACCTGTTACCAAATATAAAATAAATAAATACACATACAATACATACAATACATAAATAACACAAGTATATAGGATAACTACTTACTAACTAATTAAGGAACATGGTGTGAGCCACATCTTCTTCAAGGCCTCCCTGAACAAGTATACGGAGGAGGATTGTCGGACAGCGGTCGGCAAACGATTCCACAGCCTAGCCGCATGCACAGAAAAGGAATTGGAGTATATCCTGGATGAGGTAGAAGGAGATGTTAGGAGTAGATTGGTGCTTGAACGCAAACGATGATGGCTGCCTTCAGCTAAGTAGCTGAATCGCTCGGAAAGGTATAAAGGAGCTGAAGGATTAAAAAGAGTGTTGAAGAGCAATGACAGAATGTGGACGTTTCTACGGTCCCTGATAGGCAACCATTTAAGCTGCGCGCGAAACTGTGACACGTGGTCGTATTTACGGAGACCAAAAATGTACCGAATACACACGTTCTGGAGACGATCTAGCTTGTCAAGCAGCCCCTCATTCAGATCCAGGTATCCATCATCACCATAATCGAGAATCGGAAGCAAAAGAGATTGGGTCAAACTGATTTTGATTTGGAGCGGCAGAAAATTCTGCAAGCGCCTGAGCGAGTGAAGTGAGGCAAAAAGTTTGCGACTGACCTCAGCAACCTGAGCTGACCAGGAAAATGTCTGGTCCATGATGATTCCCAGATTTCTAACGGTAGGCGAAAAAGGAATTACAGTACCATCAAAATATAGGTTTGGCACTACCATGTCAAAAACCTGAGAAATAAAATATGGACTGCCAATCATGAACGCCTGTCTTTTTCGCGTTTACCTTGAGACCAAAGCTCGCAGCCCAATCGCGAATGGTTCGAAGGTCAGAATTAATACGTTCAATCAACAGATTTCCTTTATAAAAAGAGATTTTCTTTATAAAAAGGTATAATTTATTTCTAAAATCTTTCATTTACCATTGCTATGCTATTTTTTTAATTTAGTTCATTTGGCCATTCAGCGAAATATAAATGTTCATAGTGGTTAAATGGTGTTACTTTAAATACCATTAGATTCTCATATGTTTTTCTATAAGCTATAGGTATGGACCTATTTTCTGTATTTAAAAAAAAATGTAGGCCCTACTGGGCTTTTAGGAGATAGGGGCGGGGAAATGGTCAATTTTCACCTATTTTCTTAAATAACTTCAAAACGGATTAATTTAAAATAATGAAAAATATATATTTGAGATTTTCATAATGTACCCTTTCATTTGATATGTCACATGATATAGTTTCTACATTTTTTTTTCTAATTTACTCCCCCCCCCTCCCAAACTGGCCCTCGTGTTTAAAATCAATTAATTTACTTTACACGTCCGTGTTTGAGTCATCAATTTACATAGGTGAACTAAATTTGAATTCAATCGGTCTAGTAGTTTCGGATCAAATTGGCTATGACAGACGGACGGTTTAGGTATATTTATACCTTAGGCTGCAATTTATTCTTAAACTACTAATAATTCTCAAGAAAACTTAACCGTTATAGTTTTCCTTGCAAGTTTGATATACTTACTATCGTCCTGATTTTTTTTTAATTTTTTCTATCCACTGGTTTAGATTTTAGAGGGGGGGACGCCCGATTTTAATGAAAATTTGCGCTTTAAAGTTGAATATTTTGCAAATGAATCACTGAATGGAAAAATTGTTTTAGCAACCCCCTAATGATTTTAAAAAACCTATCCAACGATACCCCACACTACAAGGTTGGATGAGAAAAAAAAAATCACCCCCACTTTACGTCTATGGGAGGTACTATAAATTATTATTTTTTAAATTTTGTTATTATACTGTTTTGTCGGCATAGTTTACATATATATTCGTGCAAAATTACAGCTTTCTAGCATTGATAGTCTCTGAGCAAAGCCGCGGACGGACAGACAGACAGACAGACAGACATGGCGCAACTATGAGGGTTCCGCTTTTGCCATTTTGGCTACGGAACCCTAAAAAATGTCTAATATTTTATTATAATCTTACTTACGGACTAAATAGTTTTTTTTTTTGGTAGTTTTTCCTAAGTTAACGTCGCAGTAGCTGATGATGGTGAATTTTCAAAATAGCATAGCAGCGTCAAATGAATGAGTTTAAAAATGAATTATACCTTTTTATAAAGAAGATATCCTGTTCTTTACTTTAGTCATACATATCTTGGCGGTAAAGTGTGAAATAATTGAAAAAACTAAATAATTAACAAAAAAAACTGGATAAATTATTAAAAATGTTCGTATTTGGTGCCAGATTGCGCTGAAACTGTAAGTGGTATCGCTTTTGTATGTATGAAAGGTTTATAGTAAATTTATCTAGGATTACTTCGTTCCTACACACTTTTTATGTATCTTGTACGGTTTTCTTTTATAATGGAAAATACCGCGGTCCGGGACATATTCGAGGGCGCGGGGGGGTGACGCTCCCCCCGGAGGGGGGGGGGGGAGAGTAGGTAAAATTTATTTCTTCTCCATAACCTACATATCCTGATAGATAAACCTCTTGCTTTAATTTTGCCAAATTTTCCATACATTGCAATCTAATTTTCTTCAACTATTATAGTTCCATACAACGTACGTATTAATTTTCCATACATTGCAATCTAATTTTCTTCAACTATTATAGTTGAAGAAAATTAGATTGCAATGTATGGAAAATTTGGCAAAATTAAAGCAAGAGGTTTATCTATCAGGATATGTAGGTTATGGAGAAGAAATAAATTTTACCCACTCTCCCCCCCCCCCTCCGGGGGGAGCGTCACCCCCCCGCGCCCCTGAATATGTCCCGGACCGCGGTATTTTCCATTATAAAAGAAAACCGTACACGATACATAAAAAGTGTGTAGGAACGAAATAATCCTAGATAAATTTACTATAAACTTTTCATATATACAAAAGCGATACCACTTACAGTTTCAGCGCAATCTGGCACCAAATACGAACATTTTTAATAATTTATCCAGTTTTTTTTGTTAATTGTTTAGTTTTTTCAATTATTTCACTCTTTACCGCCAAGATATGTATGACTAAAGTAAAGAACAGGATATCTTCTTTATAAAAAGGTATAATTCATTTCTAAACTCATTCATTTGACGCTGCTATGCTATTTTGAAAATTCACCATCATCAGCTACTGCGACATTAACTTAGGAAAAAAGTACCAAAAAAAAAACTATTTAGTCCGTAAGTAAGATTATAATAAAATATTACACATTTTTTAGGGTTCCGTAGCCAAAATGGCAAAAGCGGAACCCTCATAGTTGCGCCATGTCTGTCTCTGTCTGTCTGTCCGTCCGTCCGCGGCTTTGCTCAGAGACTATCAATGCTAGAAAGCTGTAATTTTGCACGAATATATATGTAAACTATGCCGACAAAACAGTGTAATAAAAAAATTAAAAAAAAAAAATTTTTTAGTACCTCCCATAGACGTAAAGTGGGGGTGTTTTTTTTTTTCTCATCCAACCTTGTAGTGTGGGGTATCGTTGGATAGGTTTTTTAAAATCATTAGGGGGTTGCTAAAACAATTTTTCCATTCAGTGATTCATTTGCAAAATATTAAACTTTATAGCGCAAATTTTCATTAACATCGGGCGTCCCCCCCTCTAAAATCTAAACCAGTGGGTAGAAAAAATTAAAAAAAATTCAGGACGATAGTAAGTATATCAAACTTGCAAGGAAAACTATAACGGTTAAGTTTTCTTGAGAATTATTAGTAGTTTAAGAATAAATTGCAGCCTAAGGTATAAATATACCTAAACCGTCCGTCTGTCATAGCCAATTTGATCCGAAACTACTATACCGATTGAATTCAAATTTAGTTCACCTATGTAAATTGATGACCCAAACACGGACGTGTAAAGTAAATTAATTAATTTTAAACACGGGGGCCAGTTTGGGAGGGGGGGTTAGGTAAATTAGAAAAAAAAATGTAGAAACTATATCATGTGACATATCAAATGAAAGGGTACATTATGAAAATCTCAAATATATATTTTTCATTATTTTAAATTAATCCGTTTTGAAGTTATTTAAGAAAATAGGTGAAAATTGACCATTTCCCCGTCCCTATCTCCTAAAAGCCCAGTAGGGCCTACATTTTTTTTTTAAATACAGAAAATAGGTCCATACCTATAGCTTATAGGAAAACATATGAGAATCTAATGGTATTTAAAGTAACACCATTTAACCACTATGAACATTTATATTTCGCTGAATGGCCAAATGAACTAAATTAAAAAAATAGCATAGCAATGGTAAATGAAAGATTTTAGAAATTAATTATACCTTTTTATAAAGAAAATATTCTATTCTTTACTTCTGTCATACATATCTATGGTCTGTCCCATAATTCGAGATAATAAAATGACAGTCTGAAATGTCAAACGTAAAAATAATGTGGCCAGCATAAAACGAACAGTGCGGCTCCATGATTCCGGTTTCGTAAATAACCGATAAAAATGTATATTTTACGATAGCAAAAATAACATTAAAGTATTCAATATACTACTTCCTATTTTAAAAATATAAATACACTTTTACTTTAAAGTGATAAAATCTAAACACAGGTACAAAACAGGTAAAATACAGTGTTCATCACTTAGTGCCAACGTAATAAATAAAATATAATACAGAGGGGCTACTACAAAACTAGAAAAACGAAGTCCGTATGGCAGCGTCCCTTTTACTCGAGTATTGAATGAGAAAAGCGTCAGCGGGACGGCAACATACGAAGTTCGAAGTTGGAGGCCTACCGACAGCTCGTCTCCCGGTCCGCGGACGCCATTCGAGAACCTTCTGACCCCATCGGCCATCAGTCCTGCGTGCAATGTGCCCCGCCCACTGCCACTTCAGTTTCGCAATTCTTCGGGCTATGCCAGTACAAGTAGTGGCACGAGAGTCTAGCGCTGAGTGAACCGTGGAAGGGATAGCTGCGCATGGGCGCGGGGGACGTAATGCGACTGGAAAGCCAATCGGCGCTACGCACGCCCGCCCTTCGTCCCTGTAGCCCCCTGTGATACCTTACTTTTGACTTCTGCGCAATAACCATCAGCGCTAGACTCTCGTGCCGCTACTTGTAACCTTAGTTCTACTGCGGATATCATCATTTCTGATTCTATCCCGCAGAGAAACCCCGAGCATAGCCCTCTCCATAGCCCTTTGAGTGACTTTGAGCTTCCTTATGAGGCCCATCGTTAGCGCCCACGTCTCAGATCCGTATGTCATCACTGGCAACACACACTGGTCAAAGACTTTTGACTTCAAACACTACGGTAATTTGGATGAAAAGACACTGCGAAGCTTCTCGAACGCTGCCCAGCTGAGTCGGATTCGACGAGTGATCTCTTTCTCGAAGTTGGACTTACCTAACTGGACCGTCTGTCCTAGGTATACATTGTCGTCAACAACTTCGAGCGCAGAGCTTCCGACTATTACGGGAGTTGGCACTACATGAACATTAGACATGACAGTTAAAACTGTTTTTTTTTTATTACCTCTGTGTATTAAACATAATTTTAATGGACCACAAAAGCCGCTATAATAGTAATATGGTGTTTATTTGTGAGATTGTATACCTACACAATCGGGGTTGTACGTTGATTTGGAGACATTTTGATAGAATTTCGTTTAACAGATATTTTTTCTCATAATTGTCCTTTCATAGAATAATCAATACGCAGAAAATTTATTTTGAAGAAATTTAAACCATTGCTTTTTGTTAGAAATATAATTTTTTATTTAGATATTCGTATCATAGAATAAGAAATCAAATATTCATTATTCTCATATTATTTAGTTAATGTAAAAATTACTATCACGAAAAACATGAAATTCGTTTTCTGATGTGGTCTCAGTTCTAACCTAACCTAAACTACATTTCTAGTACATAACGAGTCGTTTCGGAGGGGGTCGCTGCAGGTCTACTACGGAACTCAAAGTTCGTGTATCGTGTCGTGCGGTCTCTCACACTATTTCATACGAGAGCGAGAGGGACCGCATGACACGAATAAATGGATATGAATGAATGAAATGGAAATAATTCTACAATTTGATAAGTTTGATAAAAAATTAAATGAGATTATAAAATTCATTGAATAGTTTTTCTATTAAATATGTTCCATTCAAGTTAATAGTCGTTAAAACAATAATATTCCAAGTAAACATACGAAGAGCAAATATTATATGAAATATTTTTTGCGAAACGAAATTCTACGAAAATTCGGTCTGTGAAAGAAGGGAACACCTATTAAGTGTATTTCCAGCTTCTTATGGCAATGATCTTACTTAGAATTTAATTGAAACTTAAACATCAACATCTATAAAAAGTCGAAATATCTCCAAAACTGTCGCATTTTTATTAGACCTATTTTGCCTTTTCTAGAATGTCCTAAGTGTCCTACACGTTAGTACATCACGGATCCGTTCATATCTTAATATTTTATGACATACATATATTAGTACACAGGTACCTACAAAATCTTTCGGTGATTACCGGTTGCGGCACATCACTATTTATGAGACGCAAAAAACAGGTAACACATGAAACGTCATTTTATTATCTCGAATTATGGGACAGACCATAGGCGGTGAAAGGTGAAGTTTTTGAGAAAACTAACCTTTTAGCCGAAAATATCGATTAATTATAAAAAATGTTGGTATTTGGTATCATATTGCGCTGGAACTATAAGTGATATCGCTTTTAAATGTATGAAAGGTTTATAGTAAATTTATAAAGGATTATTTCGTTCCTACACACTTTTTATGTATCGTGTACGGTTTTCTTTTATAATGGAAAATACCGCGGTCCGGGACATATTCGCGGGCGCGGGGGGGTGACGCTCCCCCCGGAGGGGGGGGGGAGAGTGGGTAAAATTTATTTTTTCTCTATAACCTACATATCCTGATAGATAAACCTCTTGCTTTAATTTTGCCAAATTTTGATCTAATTGTACTGAACTATAAGGCGGGAGCGGAGCGGAGCGTAGCTCCCGCCTTAGCCTTCGATGTTAGGTTTTTTTTTTATAACAGCCAGTATAACCTGCCATTAGGAAAATAGGTTGGATTCCATTCAATATGTTGCTAAGTTTCTAAGTTTAGATATGCCAATCAATACATTTTGACCAAAACATAAATGACATCTTAAAAAAATTCCAGCTAATATTTTGCATAATAATAATTTATCAAATCACTAGTTGTGAAACGATAAGAGTTGCGAAACGTTGAGTTGGGAAATGAAATTTCGCCGAAATAAAAATATGGGATAAATAGTTTGGGAGCTAATAATTTGCTAAATAATTTTCGCCAAAACATTAGTAAACCAATTAATTACCTCAGATTTTAATGATTTCCACCTTTTATTTATTCGAAAAAATCGCAGTGGCTGATCGCGTCGAACCTTTGCCTGATAATTTTAGTTAACCTAATTAAAAACAAAACTTACACATGCGATGCGCATTACGGACGCGCCATTTTTGTAAAACTTTGCGTTGTTTTGTTTTTTTTTTTTGTCAATTTTGTGTTATTGATTGCCTTTTTCTCATCTCACAGATGTATTGGAAAACGTCGTATGATACACGGTTGGTAAAGTTAACACTTCACTCATTTGTAGATCCTTACTTACCAACCTCGTATCACAAATAAATATTGTTCTGTCTGTTACCTCTCTAAAATTAAACCGCTTAACTGATTTAGATAAAATTTGGTATTCGGATAATCTGAGATCCTTGGGAAGGTCATACGTAGTATACTTGTTATCCCGGAAAAATGCATGGTTCCCACGAAATAGCGATAAACGAATTCTTCGCAGACAGTCGCGGGCAACAGCTAGTAACAAATATTTTTATTCTGTATCCTCTTATGCTTTATTTTTATCAAACTAACCCCGATTGTATTCTATCTATAGGGGTATTAAATGGAGGGACAATACTTGTACCTATGTATTTATTTCTTCGCGTGCGTGCAGAAGACTCATGTCTGCTTTTACGGTGTCGCCATTTAATTTAACGTACATGCAATATACCACATGGTCATTACACGCGAGCTATTGGAGAAAACGGGGAATGTAATTGTCGCCTCATCCCCAAGCACCACACCATGGGTAAGGTAGGGCGGGACCGATAGCCACCGGAATCGAAAGTAGAACGTAATAATTATCGGTGGTGGGCCGCAGGGGGCCGGTGGTCGCCGTTCCCGCGGCTCGATCGTCAACAAACCGTCGCGCGGCAACTGCTCATGACATATGCATGAGAGCGGCACGGACGATGCTACCGCTTAAATATACAAGGACCGACGGGGAAATTACCAGAGAGGCAAATACATACAAGATGGCTCCCGCCCGAGTCCGTCGCTGTAGCGTGCGGCACGCCTACAGACTTCTCCAATTACACTCACGAAACGTCCTATGCCTTTATACAATTCACGTCTATTCTTACTGGCTAACCACCACCGCTTTGTCTATATAAGCCATGAAGGCAACCCATTATAAAGTTCCGTGCATCATTGTAAATTCTCTTACCCCTATGACACAACGCAAATTTTATATATAGATAGTCTATGAAGTCCATCCTATATTTGACAACATAATTTCTAAAATAGTTGACATATGATGATTGATAATGATAATAAAACAAAACCATCTACAAAAACATGAAGGATTCGTACATAGACGTACGTATACGTAATAGATAGATGTACATAAAAACCCTAACGGTACCACAAATGTATATTGCGTCTGTTAAAAGGAATTAGACGGCATCGGCATTAGGTATTTTAGGATGAGGACTACAAGTTAACTTTGGACCAATGCCATTGTGTTAAAAAAAATGGAATCCGTTCAATCGGCGGTTAATAGTACATTACTGCGAGGCCGGGAAAGAGCAATTCGTGGACGAGTAGAGTTTATAGCCATAACCATGCAACGCAACGTGAGAAGTTTAGGGTAACGAGACCAAGTAAATTGAATTATAAGTAACCAAAAACATTAACAGATTTTTACATATTCTATTATTTCTTACGAAGAAGTGTTTAATCTAGTGGTACACAGTAAGAAAAAAAAATTGTTCACCACTTTGGACTCGCTCTGTACTAACATTCGTATTTGCCACGTTTATCCTATATCCAATGAATGACGTTGTATTAATCTATAGCAAAGTAATTGACATCTCCTTTTTTTGCTACTAGTTGTTGCCTGCGACTATGTCCGTGTAGAATTCGTTTATCGCTATCCCGCGTGAACTATGCAATTTTTCGGGATAAAAACTATCCTTTGTCCTTCCCCGGGACTTAAACTACATATCTGAATACCGAATTTCATCTAAATCGCTTCAGCGGTTTAGACACGAAAAGGTAACAAACAGAATTACAAACTTTCGCATTTATAATTATGTATTAGTGGGATTAATGAGATAATGATTTACTTGGTATAAATTCAATATGTGAAATAAGACATTTCTGCAATTTCACCTACTATAACAGTCAAATGCTCCTGATGTTTCTCTACTACATGCCCGTAGAAACTGACATGAGCTTCTATGGGTATGTAGATGAAAAACAGGGTCGGTATTCGGTATTTCCATGTCGGTATTATTCGGCCCGGTAAAGAGTGTCACCTGTCAAAACGATCAAGTCAAAGACACATAAATTCTTTTTTAATGATTTTTATTGAACAACCCGTAACCCACCGGACTGACGTAATTTGGCTGGCGGTAAAGAAAACTCGTTCATTTTTTTTTATTAATTGGTGCTACTTAAAAATCTGATATTTTTTTCTGTTAATTAGAAAGGTTATTCTTATCGATAAAAAAAGTTTCAAGCGTTCCTAAAATTTTCATCCATTTCCCATTATATATGAGTGCAGTCTCATAAAAAAAGTAACTTTATGTCGTCTAGCTAGCTAGATAACAACTTTACGGGCATGAGAAAGATAAAGAGAAAAATTAATTATTATTCACGTATAGATAGATGAAAAGTTAATTTGTCGCACTCGTGCAGTCAATAGAAACTACTTAATACAGCCAGTTGAACCGCTGTCAGGCCGTCCTCAAACGTCAGGATGTCGGGCGGCGAACGGCCACCCTCTTTAAGCCGCCCATAGGCCGACCTACGGAACGAGCGCCGCAAAGAAGTTATGATCGATAGGAGCATCAAATATTAACGGAGTCTACCAGCCCACGAGGAAACGGAATGGATAACCGTTGTCTGAAAGGCCACAAGGGGCGAACTCGTGCCACGAAGTTCCCTCTTTGCCTAATTGCGTAACCACTTTCTTCAAACACGTAACTGCTTATCATTTTCAATTTCACAATTAAAGTGATTAAATATTTATAAACAATTAGTTGATGAAACTGACGACAGTTTGTCAATTGCCTCTTCCTAAGTCATTAAAAACTAGATATGGGCTTCTGTACATTAAATTTTTTCACATGATAAATCCTAGATAAATCCAGACAAAATATTAAGTCACATAAATGTCATCAATAAAAAATGCTACGTTTCCTTTTACTACCTTTAAGACAAATTGATAAAAATAAATAAAGTAAAAATAAATCCACCCTGGAGTTGCTAGTTTTCAGTACTTTTTAAAATTAGAAAATCAATCGTTCAAGTAGAACCATGATGAATGAATGAAAACATGATGAACACCGGACGATAATCAAAGGGATTATCTTTATCACCTGATATAAAAATAGGAACTACTTTACTAAATTTTATCAAGTCTGGAAATACGCCTTCATCTCTACAGCTATTAAAAATAAAAGCAAAAGTTGGAGCAACGACAACTAAAATGGAATGTAGAACCTTAACTGAGACAAGTCTTCCTTTTTTTTTACTTTCAATGATCTAAAGGTCCTAATGAATGATGTCACTGGGGGAGACATGCGTGAATTTAAAATTACTTATGTTTGGAATAGATACATTTTGTTTTAAGAGCGATTTGGCTAACTTTGAGGAAGACGCGAGACATTTTGTCGTTTGGATGGGGATTTTAGAGAAGGAGCTAGCTGCTCTATTAAACTCGTTAGCTACTTTAACCGCCTCCGTTTCTGATACGTTGTTAATTTTAATGATATAAAGGACTCCGCGTTCTTACGTCGACCGGTTTCAGTGTTTATAATTTTCCAAACTGTTTTAATTTTATCTTTCTAGGACTTAATTTTAGTAGTTACATGGGCTGCTTTTGCTTTATTACATACATATAATTTTGATTAATCCCTGACATACTGGTGGAAACGTTTATCAGTAGTACACGATTTCTTATCATAAAAAACATATAAGACGTCCCTACTCCTATGTATTCCATGTGTCGCCTATTCATTGAATGACAGCTTGTTTCTTATTTTAATCCGTTTTTTACCACTCGTTTGATCGTATTCCTCGCATACAGTACTTAACAATATTTTGAAATTTTCGTTTGGATTTCTAGTATTTACTTTTAAATTGTTTACGTTTGTTTTGAGACGGTCAAATCTTTGTTTGTTCAATGGCCTAATTTCTATGGTTTGATTAACACCGCCCCTAGCTCGAGGTAACTTCACCTTTACCGTGGCACGGTGCCACAAACAGACACAAAGACAGAGAGACAGACACACGGACACACATAGCGGTCAAACTTATAACTTATAACACTCCTCTTTTTGCGTCGGGGGTTAAAAAGAAATAAAGGAACATAAAAAAAACTAATTGGGAATTTTTTAAGTCACGTGAATATGAGATGCTTGCCGTCTAATGTCAGGACTGATAGATAGATGTAAATGAAGCTAAGATAAACCGGTTAACGTCGGTAAGCATGGTAGTAATGCTTTCACGGTTCGTTGATTTACATCGCGGCTCCGAGCGCCGAGCCACCAGTGTACGCACTCGGCCGTGAAATACTCGCTATTGCGTTGCTAATACTAAGTAACAAATCATACCAATCACGATATTTCATGGTACATCGTGACGACACTTCGCTATCCAAGTCAAAATATCTTTATTCAAGTTAGGCTACAACAAGCACTTATGAATGTCAAAAAAGAAATCTACCACCGGTTCGGAAAAACCTCTGTTGAGAAGAATCGGGCAAGAAACTCAACGAGCTATATATATATATATTTTAAACAGATTTACAGTATATTATTACTAAATTATATCTATACATCACAAGTAGTGATGTAACGAATGTCATTTAATGAACATTCGCGAATGCGAATGCGAATGCGAATATCTGGTACCGACATTCCCGAATGCGAATGCGAATATCTGGTACCGACATTCGCGAATGCGAATGCGAATATTCAGTTTTTCGTTCTGGCGCCAAATTGTCTGTGGCAGTCTCATTCGAACGAAGTGCGTTTCGTTTGTATTTTGTTCCGAGAATTACCGAGTTTATGCGAAAGCATCACAAAGTAAATAAATAAATAATACCAAATGATTAAGTGAAAACTTATAATGTGACTACGAGGTTAAGTTATATTTTTTTATAGAAAACATAAGAAATGGTTGTATTTTGGTTTTATTAACCTACTTTTATCTAATAATTTGTATTTTTTTTCTGATATTCATATTCGCAAAACATTCGCAGATATTTTGCGAATGCGAATGCGAATATGCAAAAACATGCGAATATTCGCGAATACGAATGCGAATGCGAATATTCGTTACATTACTAATCACAAGTATTTAACACAACTTGATTTTAAACAGTAGGTTCCGTTATTCCTAAAAGTACTGTTGATTTTACAAATTCAGTAGTTTGACCATTGAACTTTATATTAGAAACTGAATGCGAGTTAGATTAATTTATCAACGAGAAGTTAATAGGTGCATTTGGTTTTCTTAGGATTTAGTAACAAATTATTGGCATCAATCCATGCGGATATCATGGACAGGGTTTCATTGGGTTCAATGAAGTCTGTGTCTTTTCTGCTAATCTTGAACAGTAAAGACGTGTCGTCACCAAACATTTTAGCTTACCATATGAGTTAGGTCATCAGGCGCGGATACAGCCCTCACAAAAGGTTGTGTGTGGGCACAGCCACACAAAAATCGGCCAAGTGTGAGTCGGAGTACGAACTAGCTTAAGTATGAGCAATCATGCATGACTCAGGATGTGTGTGAACCTAGCATATCAATTTCTAGAATCTCAAAATGTAATTGCTGTTCTAGTAGCATCCCGAATAGTTCTACAGTTCTGGATATTTTTTTTTTATAGTTCAGCTCAATTTTTTTTTTAAATCGATTTTATAAAAATGAGATGCTAACTTCGCGTGCATAAGTCAGCATCTCAGCAGTTCTCGGTTTCTACACCACAAATACGTAAGAAAATGCATAGTTCTACAGTTCTAGATGCATTTCATAGATAGTTCTGCTAAGTTTTTTAAAAAAAACTTAAAATAAAAAATGAGATGCTAACTTCACGTGCAAATGTCAGCATCTCAGCAGTTCTCGGTTTCTAGACCACAAATACGTAAGAAAATGCATAGTTCTACAGTTCTAGATGCATTTCATAGATAGTTCTGCTAATAAAAAAAAAAAACTTAACATAAAAAATGAGATGCTAACTTCACGTGCACATGTCAGCATCTCAGCAGTTCTCGGTTGCTAGACCACAAATACGTAAGAAAATGCATAGTTCTACAGTTCTAGATATATTTTACACATAGTTCTGCTACGTTAAAAACAAAACTTAAAGTAAAAAATGAAAGAAATAAATAATTTATTTGAGCTGCTATCTTCACGTGCACATGTCAGCATCTCAGCAGTTCTCCGTTACTAAACCACTAATACGAAAGAAAATGCATAGTTCGACAGTTCTAGATACATTTTACAGATAGTTCTGCTAAGATTAAAAAAATACTTAAAATTAAAAATGAGTTGCTAAGTTCATGTGCACTTGTCAGCATCTCAGCAGTTCTCGGTTGCTAGACCACAAATACGTACGAAAATGCACAGTTCTAGAGTTCTAGATAATTTTTATACATAGTTCTGCAAAGTTGTCGGAAAAATAAAACAAAACAACATATAGTGATATGATATGACTCTGTGCAGAGTTCTAGTCGATTCTCAGCAGTTCTCGGTCGTAGCACTACCAATACGAATGAAAACGTAGAGTTGGTCTATCTAGATGCAAAATAGCAACAGTTCTGGGCACAAAACCATAACATACAACATATAGTGATATGATATGACTCTGTGCAGAGTTCTAGTTAGCATCTCAGCAGTTATCGGCGGCAAGACTACCATAACAAATGAAAACGTAGACTTCCTCCATCTAGATTCAAAACAGCAATAGTTCTTGGCCCAAAACCAAAACATATAGTGATATGATATGACTCTGTGCAGAGTTCTGGTCGGTATCTCAGCATTTATCGGCTGTAGCACTACCAATACGAATGAAAACGTAAAGTTCTTCTATCTAGATGCAAAACAGCAACAGTTGTAGGCACCAAACTAAAATATACAACATATAGTGATATGATATGACTCTGTGCGGAGTTCTGGTTGGCATCTCAGCAGTTATCGGCAGCAAGACTACCATAACGAACGAAAACGTAGAGTTCCTCTATCTAGATGCAAAACAGCAATAGTTCTTGGCACAAAAGCAAAACATATAGTGATATGATATGACTCTGTGCATAGTTCTGCTCGGCATCACAGCATTTATCGGCTGTAGCACTACCAATACGAATAAAAACGTAGAGTTGGTCTATCTAGATGCAAAATAGCAACAGTTCTAGGCACGAAACCAAAACATACCACATATAGTGATATGATATGACTCTGTGCAGAGTTTTGGTTAGCATCTCAGCAGTTATCGGCGGCAAGACTACCATAACGAATGAAAACGTAGAGTTCCTTCATCTAGATGGAAAACAGCTACAGTTCTAGGCACAAAACCGAAACATACAACATATAGTGATATGATATGACTCTGTGCAGAGTTCTGGTCGGCATCTCAGCATTTATCGGCTGTAGCACTACCAATACGAATAAAAACGTAGAGTTGGTCTATCTAGATGCAAAATTGCAACAGTTCTAGGCACAAAACCTAAAAATACAACACATAGTGATATGATATGACTCTGTGCAGAGTTCTGGTCGGCATCTCAGCAGTTATCGGCTGTAGCACTACTATTACGAATGAAAACGTAGAGATCCTCTATCTAGATGCAAAACTGCAACAGTTCTAGGCACAAAACCGAAACATACAACATATAGTGATATGATATGACTCTGTGCAGAGTTCCGGTCGGCATCTCAGCAGTTATCGGCTGAAGCACTACCATTACGAATGAAACGTAGTGATCCTTTATCTAAATGCAAAATTGCAACAGTTCTAGGCACAAAACCGAAACATACAACATATAGTGATATGATATGACTCTGTGCAGAGTTCTGGTGGGCATCTCAGCATTTATCGGCTGTAGCACTACCAATACGAATGAAAACGTAGAGATCCTCTATCTAAATGCAAAATAGCAACAGTTCTAGGCACGAAACCGAAACATACAACATATAGTGATATGATATGACTCTGTGCAGAGTTCTGGTTAGCATCTCAACAGTTATCGGCGGCAAGACTACCATAACGAATTAAAACGTAGAGTTCTTCCATCTAGATGCAAAACAACAATAGTTCTTGGCACAAAACCAAAACATATAGTGATATGATATGACTCTGTGCAGAGTTCTGGTCGGCATCTCAGCACTTATCGGTTTCTAGACCACAAATACGTAAGAAAATTCATAGTTCTACAGTTCTAGAAGCATTTCATAGATAGTTCTGCTAAGTTTAAAAAAAAAACTTAACATAAAAATGAGATGCTAACTTCCCGAGCAAATGTCAGCATCTCAGCAGTTCTCGATTTCTAGACCACAAATACGTAAGAAAATGCATAGTTCTACAGTTCTAAATGCATTTTATAGATAGTTCTGCCAAGTTATTAAAAAAAAAAACAAAGTAAAAAATGAAAGAAAGAAATAATTTATTTGAGATGCTATCTTCACGTGCACGTGTCAGCATCTCAGCAGTTCTCCGTTACTAAACCACTAACACGAAAGAAAATGCATAGTTTGACAGTTCTAGATACATTTTACAGATAGTTCTGTTAAGATTAAAAAAAAATACTTAAAATTAAAAATGAGTTGTTAACTTCATGTGCACATGTCAGCATCTCGGCAGTTCTCGGTTGCTAGACCACAAATACGTACGTAAATGCACAGTTCCAGAGTTCTAAATAATTTTTATACATAGTTCTGCAAAAATTTTTTTTAAATCGATTTTATAAAAATGAGATGCTAACTTCGCGTGCACAAGTCAGCATCTCAGCAGTTCTCGGTTTCTAGACCACAAAGACGTAAGAAAATGCATAGTTCTACAGTTCTAGATGCATTTCATAGATAGTTCTGCTAAGTTTAAAAAAAAAAAAACTTAACATAAAAAATGAGATGCTAATTTCACGTGCAAATGTCAGCATCTCAGCAGTTCTCGATTGCTAGACCACAAATACGTAAGAAAATGCATAGTTCTACAGTTCTAAATGCATTTCATAGATAGTTCTGCTAAGTTTAAAAAAAAAAATGAGATGCTAACTTCACGTGCACATGTCAGCATCTCAGCAGTTCTCGGTTACTAGAACACTAATACGTAAGAAAATGCATAGTTCTGCAGTTCTAGATGCATTTCATAGATAGTTCTGCTAAATTTAAAAAAAAAAAAAACAAAGTTAAAAAATGAAAGAAAGAAATAATTTATTTGAGATGCTATCTTCACGTGCACGTGTCAGCATCTCAGCAGTTCTTCGTTACTAAACCACAAATACGTACGTAAATGCACAGTTCTAGAGTTCTAAATATTTTTTATACATAGTTCTGCAAAGTTGTCGGAAAAAAAAAACAAAACACAACATATGATATGACTCTGTGCAGAGTTCTCGTCGGCATCTCAGCAGTTATCGCCCGTAGCACTACCATAACAAATTAAAACGTAGAGTTCGTCTATCTAGATTCATAACAGCAATAGTTCTTGGCTCAAAACCAAAAAAATATAGTGATATGATACGACTCTGTGCAGAGTTCTGGTCGGCATCTCAGCATTTATTGGCTGTAGCACTACCAATACGAATGAAAACGTAGAGATCCTCTATCTAGATGCAAAATTGCAACAGTTCTAGGCACAAAACCGAAACATACAACATATAGTGATATGATATGACTCTGTGCAGAGTTCTGGTTAGCATCTCAGCAGTTATCGGCGGCAAGACTACCATAACGAATTAAAACGTAGAGTTCTTCCATCTAGATGCAAAACAACAATAGTTCTTGGCACAAAACCAAAACATATAGTGATATAATATGACTGCAGAGTTCTGGTCGGCATCTCAGCATTTATCGGCTGTAGCACTACCAATACGAATGAAAACGTAGAGATCCTCTATCTAAGTGCAAAATAGCAACAGTTATAGGCACGAAACCGAAACATACAACATATAGTGATATGATATGACTCTGTGCAGAGTTCTGGTCGGCATCTCAGCATTTATTGGCTGTAGCACTACCAATACGAATGAAAACGTAGAGATCCTCTATCTAGATGCAAAATTGCAACAGTTCTAGGCACAAAACCGAAACATACAACATATAGTGATATGATATGACTCTGTGCAGAGTTCTGGTTAGCATCTCAGCAGTTATCGGCGGCAAGACTACCATAACGAATTAAAACGTAGAGTTCTTCCATCTAGATGCAAAACAACAATAGTTCTTGGCACAAAACCAAAACATATAGTGATATAATATGACTGCAGAGTTCTGGTCGGCATCTCAGCATTTATCGGCTGTAGCACTACCATAACGAATTAAAACGTAGAGTTCTTCCATCTAGATGCAAAACAGCAATAGTTCTTGGCTCAAAACCAAAAAAATATAGTGATATGATACGACTCTGTGCAGAGTTCTGGTCGGCATCTCAGCATTTATTGGCTGTAGCACTACCAATACGAATGAAAACGTAGAGATCCTCTATCTAGATGCAAAATTGCAACAGTTCTAGGCACAAAACCGAAACATACAACATATAGTGATATGATATGACTCTGTGCAGAGTTCTGGTTAGCATCTCAGCAGTTATCGGCGGCAAGACTACCATAACGAATTAAAACGTAGAGTTCTTCCATCTAGATGCAAAACAACAATAGTTCTTGGCACAAAACCAAAACATATAGTGATATAATATGACTGCAGAGTTCTGGTCGGCATCTCAGCATTTATCGGCTGTAGCACTACCAATACGAATGAAAACGTAGAGATCCTCTATCTAAATGCAAAATAGCAACAGTTATAGGCACGAAACCGAAACATACAACATATAGTGATATGATATGACTCTGTGCAGAGTTCTGGTTAGCATCTCAGCAGTTATCGACAGCAAGACTACCGTAACGAACGAAAACGTAGAGTTCCTCCATCTAGATTAAAAACAGCAATAGTTCGTGGCACAAAACCAAAACATATAGTGATATGATATGACACTTTGCAGAGTTCTGGTCGGCATGTCAGCAGTTATCGATTGTAAGCACTACCAATACGAATGAAAACGTAGAGATCCTCTATCCAGATGCAAAACAGCAACAGTTCTAGGAACCAGGTCACGTGATCCTATTTTGAATTTCTCGCTATTTTTTATTTTTATTTGACTGGATGGCAAACGAGCAAGTGAGTTTCCTGATAGTAAGAGGGCACCACCGGCCAGAGAGACCTACAACACCAGGGGGATTGCAGTAGGATTAAAAAAATATCGTCAAGTCGCCGTGTCGAACAGCAGCGTCTACATGGCTGCTTGGAAAAAAATACAGTGTTTTTTAGGAAATTGACAATCACACATTTAGATGAATAAATGCCGATAAATGCTGAGATGCCGACCAGAACTCTGCACGGAGTCATATCATATCACTATATGTTGTATGTTTCGGTTTTGTGCCTAGAACTGTTGCAATTTTGCATCCAGATAGAGGATCTCTACGTTTTCATTCGTATTGGTAGTGCTACAGCCGATAAATGCTGAGATGCCGACCAGAACTCTGCACAGAGTCATATCATATCACTATATGTTTTGGTGTTGTGCCAAGAACTGTTGCTGTTTTGCATCTAGATGGAGGAACTCTACGTTTTCGTTCGTTATGGTAGTCTTGCTGCAGATAACTGCTGAGATGCCGTAAAGAATTCTGCATAGAGTCATATCATATCACTATATGTTGTATATTTTGGTTTGGTGCTTAGAACTGTTGCGGTTTTGCATCTAGATAGAGGAAATTTAGATGAATAAATGCCGATAAATGCTGTGATGCCGACCAGAACTCTGCAAAGAGTTATATCATATCACTATATAATTTGGTATTGTGCCAAGAACTATTGCTGTTTTGCATCTAGATGGAGGAACTCTACGTTTTCATTCGTATTGGTAGTGCTACAGCCAATAAATGCTGAGATGCCGACCAGAACTCTGCACAGAGTCATATCATATTACTATATTTTTTGGTTTTGAGCCAAGAACTATTGCTGTTTTGAATCCAGATGGAGGAACTCTACGTTTTCATTTGTTATGGTAGTGCTACGGGCGATAACTGCTGAGATGCCGACCAGAACTCTGCACAGAGTCATATCATATGTTGTGTTTTGTTTTTTTTTCCGACAACTTTGCAGAACTATGTATAAAAATTATTTAGAACTCTAGAACTGTGCATTTACGTACGTATTTGTGGTTTAGTAACGGAGAACTGCTGAGATGTTGACACGTGCACGTGAAGATAGCATCTCAAACAAATTATTTCTTTCTTTCATTTTTTAACTTTGTTTTTTTTTTTTTAAACTTAGCAGAACTATCTATGAAATGCATCTGGAACTGCAGAACTATGCATTTTCTTACGTATTAGTGTTCTAGTAACCGAGAACTGCTGAGATGCTGACATGTGCACATGAACTTAGCAACTCATTTTTAATTTTGAGTATTTTTTTTAATCTTTGCAGAACTATGTGTAAAATGTATCTAGAACTGTCGAACTATGCATTTTCTTTCGTATTAGTGGTTTAGTAACGGAGAACTGCTGAGATGCTGACACGTGCACGTGAAGATAGCATCTCAAATAAATTATTTCTTTCTTTCATTTTTTACTTTAAGTTTTTTTTTTAACGTAGCAGAACTATCTGTGAAATATATCTAGAACTATAGAACTATGCATTTTCTTACGTATTTGTGGTCTAGCAACCGAGAACTGCTGAGATGCTGACATGTGCACGTGAAGTTAGCATTTCATTTTTGTTAATTTTTTTTTTTAAACTTAGCAGAACTATCTATGAAATGCATCTAGAACTGTAGAACTATGCATTTTCTTACGTATTTGTGGTCTAGAAACCGAGAACTGCTGAGATGCTGACATGTGCACGTGAAGTTAGCATCTCATTTTTTATTTGAAGTTTTTTTTTTAAAAACTTAGCAGAACTATCTATGAAATGCATCTAGAACTGTAGAACTATGCATTTTCTTACGTATTTGTGGTCTAGAAGCCGAGAACTGCTGAGATGCTGACTTGTGCACGCGAAGTTAGCATCTCATTTTTATAAAATCGATTTAAAAAAATAATTGAGCTGAACTATAAAAAAAAAATATCCAGAACTGTAGAACTATTCGGGATGCTACTAGAACAGCAATTACATTTTGAGATTCTAGGAATTGATATGCTAGGTTCACACACATTGACTCAGGGACGATTATTGAATTTGATTATATCATTTTTACCCGACTGTTTCCCTAAGACATTAGGCTATCGATTTTAAAGACCGTGAAATTATGTCATCACAAGTCTATTAGGGTTGTGGGCATGACCATCGTGCCCACGACGATGGATCCGCCCTTGGGTCATTTACATAAATAA
Organism: Choristoneura rosaceana; assembly: GCA_037349165.1. NCBI lineage: Eukaryota > Metazoa > Arthropoda > Insecta > Lepidoptera > Tortricidae > Choristoneura > Choristoneura rosaceana. The sequence goes on along the minus strand of JAZBNJ010000038.1, from coordinate 7,266,119 downwards.
GATACAGAAATGGGGCAAGAAAGAATGGATCCTTGAGGTACTCCCATTTCAACCACAGATCCCGCCGATACCGTTCCGTTAATCGCTACTATTATGTATATTTAATTCAAATTCAAATTATATCGTAACATATTTTAACTATGAAATCAATCAGAATGACAAGTCAAAGAAAAACAATCCAATGTCATAGCATAGACACGACAGCTACATTTTGCTCTCTTTGTGTGGAGTAAGATTTAATGAGTTCTAAAGCAGTCAATGCCATAAAAATGTAACTTACAAATTAAAGTATCATGCTACACAATCAAAAGCTTTCGAAAGGTTGCAGAATACACCTATAGGGTCATGTGATTCCTCTTAAGCTTGCAATATGAATTTAAATAAACTATGACCCGCGTCTGTAATAGATCTCCTTTTGTGAATCCGAACTGCCGCGGATGCATGATTTTGTGGGTAATAAAATGCGAAATTATTTGCGTCAGCATTATTTTTTCGAATATTTTGCTAAACGCTGATATGACTTCGGAGTATTCTTTTGCACTTCTATCTTAGATTATATAATTAGGGTGACTGACCATCAAATGGGTCTTGATTGTAAGCAAGCACTACCTTCCATGGACACCCATATAAAGCAGAGAATTGCAGCAAGCGTTACCAACCTATTATGATGAAAAACTTTTGATATATATTTATTTTAATACATTTATAGGTTTTTTATAGGTTATTAGTTTCTTATAGGTTTTCCTGCAACTTGTATAGGTTAAGTATAGGACTATTTTCTGTATTTTTTTAACATTCAATCATTTGGTATAAATGGAAAATTATCCACATAAAAAGAAAAGATTTTCTATTTTTTTTTGACTTGTGTGATTGAATCCATATTAATATTATAAATGCGAAAGTGTGTTTGTGTGTTTGGTCCGTCTTTCACGCCGTAACGGAGCGACTGATCGACGTGATTTTTGGCATAGAGATAGTTTATGGACCCGAGAGCGACATAGGCTACTTTTTATCCCGGAACAGCGTGCGATAACCGAATACCACGCGGGCGGAGCCGCGGGCAAAAGCTAGTATTATATAATTAATTCCACTCTCTGACTTACGGCTCATCTAAATGTAGTCAAAATCAAGTCAATACTTTTCAGAGTGCGAATTTTAGGTTAAACTGCTTTAGCTTGTTCCGTTTCCATACTGTAAAGTTCAAAATTCTTACTATTAAATTTATTTAATTTTACCCACTTCTCCCCTCCATCCGAGTGCAAATTCACTTTGGCAAAATACTCTATCAATAAAAGATTAGACCCTTAGGTACCGACCATTGCGCAGAACTCGTTTGGAGACTGCAAATATATCGTGTGAGAGACGTTTGAGCGAAATATACGAGAAGGGATGTTTCTCGGCATCGTACCTGCCTCACGGGTTCCATAAAGCAGAATAACCTAATATTTATCCCATGAATTACAATTCTCGCTCTAGAAGATGACGTAAATGGCCTTTGTTGGATGAGACTTTAACTTTGAAAAGAAATCCTACTAATATTATAAATGTGAAAGTTTGTGAATGAGTGAGTATGTCTGTTTGTTACTTCTTCACGCTGAAACGGCTGGACGGATTTGAATGAAATTTGTCAAAAATTTAGTTTATAACCTGGATTAAAACATAGCATACTTTTTTATCTCGATATTCCCACGGGATAGGGATAAAATGTCTAAATAACAGCCGCTGGACTTAGATTCATGAAATTTGGAAATTTGGTATGGAGGTAGTTGGATGATGTCTGGTCTGAAATATCACATTTGCTACTTTTTATCCCGATGTTCCCACGGATAGCCCCTGGGTTTAGAGTCATGAAATTTGGCATGGTTGTTTTAATTTAACGTCAATAAAAACCACGATGTCATTTTAGAGAATTCCCAAGAAGCGATTCCTAACTAATGTTATAAATGCGATTGCAGGCATTTTTGTTTGTTACGATTTCACGCTTAAAATACTGAACAATCGCGATGAAATTTGGTATGGAGATACATGGTTACAAGACCCTTAGAAGGACACATTTGTCCCTGTCGGGGCACGATAAACAATTTCTTCGCAGACGAAGTCGCGGCAAAGCTATTATTTTATAAATATCTGGCCTAATTAATGTACAGTAAAATTGCTGTGTATTATATTTGCCTTTCAAGACATCTGGCGTTTTACTTGATAAGTGACGTGGCACATCGGTAATAACCTACCTAGACAACCCCACGGTGGACACCCAAGACGGGTGGTGCACGATGACCGGTTTCTCACTGCCCTGAATATTTCAGCAGCTCGCGAGGAGCAAATTACAGACTTCGATTTCAGTCCTCGTGGCTTCCACAATTACACATTTAAAATAATTTGTCAGTAGACAGTTCCGACTTTCAGGTCACGGCAGTCCAAGTCACCTGTCACTTTCCCATGGTTTTGTACTAGTAAATAATGGTGCACCTGGTGCATCACACGTTATGTACTTTGTATCTTACATAATTGATTAAGAATATAATCAAGTAAAGAAAGATCGTCATATTATGCACACAAAACAACCGTCACATTCCCTTTTTTTTTCAACTTTATGTGAGGCCGCGGAGTACAATGAGGGCTATCGCGTATGAATTCGCCGCTAGAGGCGTTAGTGTAACGAAAGGTCTCCTAAATGTCAAATTTCACTGTTTTTGATGGGTAAGCTACGCGAGTTTATTTATAGTTAGAATAATTTTGTGAATATTTTGCAATATTTGAAATTAATTATGGCAAATATGCGTTAAGGGTCCCATATACGTTACGTACGATTCGTCTGTACGATCGATCTGATAAAAATCATGAAGATTGATCGTAAATAGCCATACACTGTCGATTCATCGTTACGATATTCGTGATTGCATGCATTTATGGCACGGTTTTAATGTGTTAATTAAATATTAATCAAGAGTAACTTTTGTTTTCACGCCCGTAATAACAAACTGACCCCAATGGCCAGCGAAAGAAGTCCGTCCATATTGACTCTCATAAAATTAAGATTGGTTTTTTGAAATCTTTTTGTATTTTTTATTTCAATTCCAAATTTTTGTTACTTTTACGGTCATTCCGTAAAACAAATTGAAAATACAAACTGAAATATAGATGCACAGAAAAACCAGAAACATTAGACCAGCGCTGGGAATCGAACCCAGGTCCTCGGCATTCCGTACCGCGTGCTATACCGCTACACCAACGCTGGCTGGACAATGGTACAGACGCGAATTTCCCCTATGCACCACATATCTCAGCTTGTTTGGGACGGGACCCTGAAAAACAACCAAAATCAAACAGATTGTTTACAATAAGTAGGCAGGCGTAGTGTCTATTTCTATAGGTACGTGTACATGGATTAAAAATATAAGTTCAGATTCATCAATATTATGTATTTGATATAGAATAGTTATTTTTGTTGGTATCTTGTTGCCTAGGTGACGATTGTCTTCGTGGCCTCATCATTGCGGGCTATAAGTTATTGACAAATAAATAGCTTATGCAGTGTAAACCTGTGTTACGTATACATTAAATTACTTATTATGATTTCTGAAACGCATAATAAACATATACATATAGGTAAACCGTGTTAAACAAGCTATTACTTGGGGCTTATCCACGACATTAATAAATCAGAATATCAAGAGGTGTATAGTGAAAATTATGAATTAAGGTTTATGGTTGCCATTGAATTGATATCTTTTATGAAGTTCTGAATTGCGAATTTGATGAAAAAAATCTAAAAATGCTAAGAGATAGGACTTGGACTAAACTCGACGTAACGCGTACTGACCCGCATTATTACTAATTACTATTTATTTATAGTCATTTAAGGCAAATAGGTACAAGACAAAATATTGATTGGTCTTGTAACTATAAAATTTAACAATAGTTTAGTCCATGTACAATAATTTGTTAAGTGAAGTCGGCGGTGGACATTAGCAGGGGCATCGGCAGCTAACGACTCGGTCGCATGCCGGTTAAACTCCGCAGCCTAAATGTTTGTTCATCAAATATAGTGACACTTTCATACTCGTACCATCCTGTTTTGTATAGTGGACTAAAGAAATAAGTTTTTTTTGTATACCTACATAAAACTACATACACTAAAAAAAGGAGCTGAACTAGTTTGGCTACTTGACGTTTAGCCAAAATTTAGTAATTAGGAACCAAAGTTCTGCAAATAATGCAAAACTATTTTGTAAGACATCACCTAACTTTTAGCTACTAGTAGGCCTTAGTTTTGTTGTCACTCAAGTTAATTATGTTAAAAGCAACAATTTTTTTTTATAGTGCTATTTTATTTTATTTTTTTCAGTGATAGTAGTATAGGTATCATCCTACCAACTAATATAAATGCGAAAGTGTGTGTGTTTGTATGTATGTCCGTCTTTCACGTCGAAACGGAGCGACGGATCGACGTGATTTTTGGCGTAGAGATAGTTTATGGGCCAGAGAGTAACATAGGCTACTTTTATTCCGGAAAAATGCACAGTTCCCGAGGGAACAGCGCGCGATAACCGGATTCCACGCGGGCGAAGTTGCGGGCAAAAGCTAGTAATATCATAGTAAAAAAAATGTAATATTATAAATGCCAATGTGTGTGTGTGTGTGTGTGTGTGTGTTTAAGACTCACGTTAAAACGGCTGGTCGGATTTAGATGAAATTTCGTATGCAGATAGATACGATATTCCTACTGAATCGAGATGTAAGTGTAAATGAAAACTACGGCATGTTTTTTTGTAACTCTAGAAATTTAGGGGAAACCTCGGAATTTCAAATCGACTGCCAGATAGAGTTTAAAGTATACTAGGTACTTGCAATTGTCGACCCGAAATGAACGACAAAAATGTACGAAAAAATGTATGAAGAAAAAGATGATATATACCTATATATTAATTAGTAAATAGCGGACAAATCCAGACAAATTAATAGGTGTATACCTATTTGGTTGGTTGAAAAGGAACATTCAGGGTGTCGTCTTGCGGTGTGACTCGTTAAGTCGTCGTTTCCGGGACACAATGAGAGGCGGGGGTTATCGACGGCGGCGGTGGTGCGCATGTGCGCCGCCGGCGCCCCGGAGTCTCGCTGGTGCCGTACTAACGCCCGCGACCACTCAGACCGATGCCAGTTCATTCGCGCGGCTCGGAACCACCAGACGCAACCTTATCAGGTGCAACACGATGCCCCACGCGATACTATCAACCTGTAAAAACGACATGAACATTTGACGTACGTGTACTTTTCAAGCCAATCAATGCTTTTTCAAGTCTCGCCACACTATCCATAACATACGTATTTGAGTCAAACTAATTGCCCCTGTCCCTTGTTCTAGGTCTGATCAAGCTTGCATTGCAATCCTCTTTATAAGTCATAGGTGAGTATTTCTGACAGTTGTTCTGTTGATCACAGTATTATTTTCCTGGAAGTTTCAAAGCACAATTTTTTTTCTGTTTATTCACACATTTGTTAATGTAAAATGACTCTCTTCTCATTTGTCTGCATTTTTTCGCACAAATATTTTAAACATTAGTTAAACACGATGATTTTTAATCAGTAATCAATCGGCTACCAATTTTACTAATTCAGTAATTGATAGTGGTTTGTCACGTTGAAGTCTGATGGGTACGAGGGGTAATCCAAAAATAATGATGATTGAATATAATACATGTATTTCCGGAATAAAATCAAAAGAAGTTGCATTAGTAGCTGTGTACATTCCTTAGTAAAAAAATCATTTAAAATAAAAAATAACACATGTATTAGAGATTTACAGCTATTTATTCACGCGCGATCGGAATGATAACGCAAATTAGAGTAATTTAGACACGCCTGCTTGAAAAAAAGTCTACGAAAGATATATTCAGCGGCTTGTTGGAAACACTATGGTATTCTGCTCTGCCATATTCTACAATTGCAAGCTAATACAATAAGTTTTATTTGGGTAGAATGTCCACTACAGATGAACATAGCGAAGGTCGCCAATTTGAAGCCGTCGCCCTCATTGAAGATAATTTCACAAAAATTCGAAATCTTGTTTTGGCAGATAGAAGAATGATTATCAGGCATCAAGTTGAGATCCAGGGGGTACTTATATGGACGTATTTAATAGTAAATTGTGCATTAAGGGGCGTAAGAAGGGGATTACTAACGAGAGTCTATGAGAAAGGCGGAGAGCTTTTAATTACCCGAGTTTTTAATCCCCTTACGGCCCGTGAAACACAAAATATTTTTCTTCACATTGCCAGGAAAAAAAATGCAAAAAAATAAATTACTTTGTGTCCAAACACTTCACAGCTAGGGCATGGATACCGGTATTCGGTATTACCGAAAAACCGGGATACCGGAAATTTTTTCCACTTTTTTAATACCGGTATTAAAAATCTACAAAACCGGTTTTTCGGTATTTTAACTTGTGTTTAAAATAGTAAGTAGTCGACTCTAATTTGAAACAAGCAAGCACTTTTAATAGTTTTTATCTTCAGATTCACGGCTTTTGAAGTTACTTATCGTTTAATCTACTCTCAAACAAATTTACAGTGCACAAGTTTGCTTTGTTTATTAATAGCGTAGGCTAGGCGGTGTTTTGCAGAATTTTCTTTGGCCGAATATCACTTACCAACCAACGTTTCGCCGACTTTGACAACTATTACCAAATTTTTATATGACAACGTACCGTGTCATTTGGTCGAATTATTATAAAGCAGAATATCATAATGACTCAAAACGTTTGGAAACTCGTCATTTATTAAATCTTTCACTAGGCCAAATAAGTCTGATTCGACGAGTGATCTCTTTCTCGAAGTTGGACCTACCTATCTGGACCTTTTGTCCCAGGTATACATAGTGGTCAATAACTTCGAGCGCAGAGCCCCCGACTATTACGGGAGTTGGCACAATATGGATATTAGTTAGACATGATTTTCGTTTTTTTCATGTTCATTTTTAGGCTAACTCGTTCGGAAACTCTGCTGAGGTCAGCGAGCATAGTACTGAGGTCCTCCATGGTCTCAACTATGACTACAATATCGTAGGCGAATCAAAGGCGAGTGAATTACCCGCCATTAATGTTGATGCCTTGTCCTTTCCAGTCCAGAACCTTAAGAGCATCCTCGAGCATGGGTTTAGTACCGTAGACCACATACCATACATATGTGATCTAAGGTACTACAGCCTTTTCAGAAGCCGGCTTGTTCGGGAGGCTGGAAATCATCAAACCTGCGTGCGAAAAGATTTGTGATGACCCTGGAAAATAACTTCTGAAATGGATCTATTCTTCACCAAGGTGTTATTACCTTCTTTGAAGATGAGCACCACCACAGTCTTCTGTTTCATGCTTTCGGCGTTCTCCTCCCTTGGTGGAGAACCCGCCTTCAGGAGTTCGGCTGTAATTTCATCGTCACCCGGGGCTTTGTCATTCTTAAGCTGTTTGAGGGCCAAAATAATCTCGTACAGGCTGACGTTCGGCCGGGGTGTCTTCGGTATAGTGTCGGGTTAATCTAGCCGTCGGATCTTTTGTTGTCGTGTCGCTGTCCATAAAACCTCTCGACTTCCCCTAATAGCTCAGGTTTGGATGAATTCTGCCATCCATCGTCGGTCTTCAACTTCATCAGCCGGCTTTGACTAACAGACAGATCCCTGGTAAACACCTTAGAGTCCCTGTTACGCTCAATAGCCTCTTCGATACTATTGGTATTAAATCGGCGTACATCGAATTTCAGAGACTTTGAGATCTGCCTATTGAACTGCCGATAGCGACAAGCGTCACCAGAGGACTGTAGTAGCATCTCACGCCTCACCTCCATGAGCCTAGGGCCAGAGTGCGACAGCCTATTGGTTCTAGTATGGTGGGTTTTGAAGAAGTTAGACCCGACCGTATGGAATGGACAGCTTTCACAAACTCGTCGCTGAAATCGTCCACTTCGCTATACCTAGACATTCGAAACGGTTTTGAAGTTTGAGCTGAAAGCTCTTGGGATTTTGGAGCTGAGCAGGTTCTGGGCGGAGCGTAGATTTCATCAGTAGAGACCTTACAAGCTTGAACCGGGTAGGTAGGTATTCAATGAGGAGTCGTACAGTCAGCTGCAGAGAAAGGGTACCCTTCTGTAATGGCGGTAGTATTGATACCGCCGTTACAGGGAGGTACCTTTTCTCTGCAGCTGACTGTACAAGCAAAAGAATTATGCGAAAATTTGGTTGAGGACGAATAATCGGCGAAAAAAATTTCAGCGAACTATACTTTTTATTTTAAGACTTTCTTATTAAAAGAGAAGTTTATTAAAAATCTTGCTTTACATTTATAGTGGTTATATTTCAACAAAACAACAGACTTATAAAGAAAGAAAGAAGAATAAGGGAAAATACCGAAAAAATACCGAAATACCGGGATACCGGTTTTCAAAATTTGAATACCGGAAAAATACCGGTATCGCCATAATACCCAATACCGCATAGCCCTATTCACAGCTCAGCAAAAGCAAGACGCTAAGAAAACAACTGAAAAAAAGAAGTTCGTGTCGTAACGTAACGTCCCTTTCACTCTTGTATTAAATAATATTAGCGCCAGGAAAACGATATGAAAGAAAGAAAGAAAGATTTATTTTGGCTCCGTAAGTACCACCTATGACTAAGACTAAAACTAGCACTAAAATTAAATTACTTGGAGACACGACGGGATACCAAAAAGGCTCTCCACTCAGCATATGAACTTCTATTTTCGAATTTCTTAGTAGCTCCCTTGATTGACACTTTTTCGAGCCGTCAACTATAGATAATATGTACTAAGAACCGTTTTTAGTTTAGAATTCGAATGGTCTTACGGCCGGATTATTCCAACAGTAAAAAAAAAATATTTACTAAATTTATTGCAAAACAATTTGATATAAATTAAGAATATAAAAATAACAAAGTTTCATGAAGCGTGGCAAATTTTTATGGTGCTAAATTAGGTTATAGCTATGTTTTAAAAAAGTAAATAAAACGTTGGCTGACTTGAAACCTCTTTGGTCTGAAATGACGCACCTACTAACTTTTTAAAACTAAAGTCATAACTCCCTTAGGGGGAAAACTATACGTAAATCCATAATTCCCGCGGGAACAATTGTGACCATTGTCATTTTGTATACAGGCATGGAATAACGTCATTGACGAGCAAGCGTGATAAAAAGGATTTTAACTGATCAACTGCACTTAAAAAAGTTTCCGTTCGTTGGGTGCTCAAAATGTTAACCGCTGAACAAAAGGAAATACCATGCTAAATTACAAAGGCAAATCTTGAAAAATTTCAAACTCTTGAAATGTTTTTGCGTAACCATGGAAAAGTTTTGGGTCCATCATTTCGATCCTGAGACCAAACAGCAATCCATGACCTAGTGAAGCGATCATCCTTCCAACGCCGCAGAAATGAAGTCGCAACCTCGTGGGAAAAGTTATGGCATCCGTGTTCAGGGATGCCAAGGGAGTAATAATGATTAAATATCGTGAGAAAAGAGCCAGTATTATGTGATTTTACTAAGCTGACCAAATCCAAAGATTGCGGGAAGTACCTAATCAAAGAGAAGCGGCGGGGTAAACTTCGAGCCTGCATTCTGTTTCATCAAGACAACGCACCCGTTCACAAAACCAGTGTTATAATGGCTGCTATTCGTGATGCTAGACTTGCAATTTTGGAACATTCCCTATGTTCGTTAGACCTAACCCCCAGCGACTTATGTATCTTTGCACGACTCAAAGGAGACCTTAGAGGCAACAATTTTTGCTAATAATAGTGAGGCTAATGGCCGTGATGGATGCATTTTTTTTTTGAGTCAAGAAAAAAATATTTTTCTCCAATATATGCTTGGAAATGTCCGCCAAACTGTCGCAAACATAGTACACGAAGTTCTTCCTTATAGACTGCCACAAATTTTTAAAAATAAAATCATTTTTGTAGTCGTGGGTCGTTGTCGAATTATTTGACAACGAAACGCAACCGTTTTCTCTAGAATGAAAACTAGTCCTCGAAACGGTCCTCGTTCGCAACTGGTTTCATTGTATGGGGACGGGCAACGGAAGACGACGCACAGGACGATCGAACGAGAGGAACGTAAACTCATCTCGTCGACGTTCGTCTCGAAGACGAGTGACGTGGAATGGTTGCGGAAGAAACGGTTGCGAGACGAACGAAACACCAAAAAATAAGTTGTCTTACACGATATTCGACTATATTGTAGTAAAAATAAAGATTATTTTATTATATCAAAGACCAAAACGAAACGAACGAGCGACGACGTCGCAATGATCTCATTACGTTCTAGGCTCTATGGATATAGACTTTAAGTACAAATTCGCGTCAAACAATGCGAGAACTAGTTGCGCGACGAAGACTGCTTTAGAACGAAACGTAAAACGGTCCTATCGTCGCGGAACACAAAACGGTCTTTTAAAACGGTTCGTCTTTGCAACGTCCATCACTAATTTCTTGGCCGAGAAATTGTATGAAATACCATAACCACGCAGATTTTTTTTTACTTTTTAAATTCAAGTTTTGACTACGGTATGTCAATCTAAACAGCCTGCGATCAAATTCCTTCTACATTTTTTATTTTTAAATTCTAGTCTAAGATTCAATTTAGGAAGAAACAGCGTCTTTGAAATTGTCTCGAACAGTAGCATTGTTATTTTTTTAATTTGAGTTCAAGTCCAATTTACTTGTAGCTCAAGTCTCCAGTTTTTTAAGGTACTAAGGCCTCAGGATGACTTCGTCCACAGTCCCATTTTTTCATCACCTTCTTAAATCGTCACCTTCTTTCCACTTTCTAATATAGTTAATATCCCATTTTTTCTACATTCCTATTTCGATCACAGTGCCAACTCGTCCGCTTTCTTTTATCAACCAGTTCAACCACGGTAGTAGGTGGTCAGCAGTGCCAACTCTAAATTCACAACTTGATATAGGTAAAAAACACTCTACACATCACAACAAAAATACAGTATAAACATGATTAGAAGAAGAGAGGCAAATTAGAAACGTTCAAATTTAACAGACGTGAATGCTCTATAAATGATTATTGAAAAGGGGCTTTTTTTGCAAATTACTCTCGGCATATTTTGCTATTTAAACGCTTAAATTGACCATCTCTGTGAGACAACATCTGGTAAACGTGGACGAGTTGGCGGCACTGCTGGCTGACCAAGTAGAACTGTGGTCTATTAAAGAAAGTGGACGAGTTGGCACTGGTCGAAATAGGAATGTAGACAAAATGGGATATGGACGCAGGATGATTTCAGAAAGTGAACGAGTTAGGAAGGTGACGAAATGAGACTGTGGACAGTCATCCTGAGTCTTATAATTCCCACAACTAGATAGGCTAAACGGATTGAGTAGAAAGACAATATTGACGTAATCGAATTTCATTAATCACATAACGAGAATTTGCGGAATGCTCGCTTCAAACGGGCTAACGTTCGGTTCAATTAAGCACGTCTGCTTACCGAAAAAGGGGGTAGCAGAAATATACTGAGCGGCAAAAAATCTGCCCCTGGAATGTAAACAGTAATAGGTAATTTTGTATGGAGAGTAGGCCAAATTTACAGCGAGAAAAGCAGAAAACCATTTCCAACAATTTGGACTTTGAATCCCTACTTAGTAACTTGTAGGTCGATGCAAGGCTAGTGAGAAATTAATGAATATGGCGAGAGTCTGAATCTAAGTTTTATTCGCGGCTTAAGAGAGTGAAAATTAATGTGTTTTATCCTAAAATTCTTTGTCTTTGATGCCGAATAATGTCAGTCTACATCTTGCCTACTGTAGAGCAGAGGCGAGCAGCGAGTTATAGCAAAAAATGTTTGCGACAGCTGGTAGAGAGACATTTTGATCAAGGCTGGTTGAGTTTTTTTATTCGTTTTTTGGAGGTTCGTCTTTGTGTACGAACACCTGCCGCCGCGGCGCCGGCAACTTCGAGCCGCCATAACTATGCGCTCTCGTTGTAACGCGTTTTAAATTTTTAACTCGTCTTTTACCTGATTCAGAATAGGGTTGCATTGTAACTCGTACGATTAAAACCGATTGATCGTACGATTCTCCGTATAAAGATTTCTTTAAATGCCTGGTTTATACCTATCGAATATGTTACATACCATATCGTCCATTTAAATTATCAGTTTTAAAACGTAGGTGACGTAGGTGGTAGGTGGTAGGTGAGGAGGTGGTCGTTTCCGACTTTCAGAAGTTGTCACTTGTTTGCAAATGACTGGTACATTACCCACGTCACTGAAGGAGTACAGGAAATGACAGAAAGTTTCAGCTTTGAGATTGGTGTTGGTAACCCTTTGGGGCGGCGAGTTGCGAATTGCGAGTCGCACCTGCGGAGATGTCAGTGACCCCGTCACCTGCTGCCTCCGCCTGCTGCCAGCGCAGACGCCCGTATTACCATACGCTGGCCCTGAAATTTCCTTTACGCAATCCTAAAGCCATGTTTTTATGGTTGTGCATTAAGGGGCGTAAGAAGGGTATTACTAACGAGAATATTAGAAGCTCGACGCTGGAGGCGGAGGGTTTTTATGACTCGAGTTAATAATCCCTTTGCGGCCCGTGATACAATACACATAATGATTTTCATCACATTGCGAGGAAAAAATGTAAAAAATTAAATTATTTTGTCTCTTAACACTCACAGCTCGGCAAAAAAAAGACGCTAAAAAAACAACTGAATAAAATAATGGCTACCCGCCAATACAGGGGGCTACAACAAAATTCTAAAAACGAAGTTCGTGTCGTACCGTCCCTCTCAATCTCGAATTAAATAATATTTGTATCAGCAAAACGATATGGACTTCTACAGCGTATATCTTTGATACTGCCTCATGTAACCAGACGAAGATTTAAGTGCTGTGAACCGATAATATCAAAACAAATAGTTGATTTAGAATTAACTGCCAGAGCGTAATTAATTTTTGAAATATTTTGGAGCAGTAATGTAATGCGTACAATAATTTGATACGAGAGAGAAGCGTTCCAACAGCTATCACGTCATAAAGTGCGACGTTTTGCGTGCTAATTAATTTTGTAAGGAAAATAATAAGTCTACATTTTTAAATTTTTTAGTATGTTAATACTAATATTATAAATGCGAAAGTGTGTTTGTATGTTTGTCCGTCTTTCACGCCGTAACGGAGCGACGGATCGACGTGATTTTTGGCATAGAGATAGTTTCTGGGCCCGAGAGTGACATAGACTACTTTTTATCCCGGAAAAATGCACAGTTCCCGAGGGAACAGCGCGCGATAACCGAATACCACGCGGGCGGAGCCGCGGACAAAAGCTAGTAAATCCATAATTCTCGCGGGAACAATTGAGGCCATCGTCCTTTAGTATACAGGCATGGAATAACATCACTGACGAGCAAAAAATTCGTTAAATTAAGCGAATTAATATACATAGTTCATATAGTAACCACTAAATCTACGCAAATAAATATTGAACCTTGCTACATTTACGATATAGTTCAAAATCAATTGAAATTGCTAAAAATGCTATTTGTTTTAAACAGGTTTTAAATGAATCCCTCACAGGTAAACAAAATAAAACTATGATTCATTTTGAGCTTATTAAATTAGCGGGGCCGGGAAAAGGGTTAGGTAAAGTTCTCCGTTCTTGCTATAGAAGTTATACAAGGTGTCTTCAAATTATTCCGGAATATTCTAGTAGCTGGTTGTTTGGGTGAGTTTAAATGAACATCCTTGTTAAAGTTTTTCGGGATTTTTAATTGTGGTCAGCAAATGTTGTACCGCGTACTGCGTCAATATTCCGGAAGAATAGATAGACAAAATCGACGATCTCAGATTATATTAATGATATGACACAGAACCGCGGTACAATATGCTGTGCTATCAACTCGATACGCTATTGCAGTCATTGGTTACAAGTTTTAGAATATTTTTACTGCAGCGGTGTGTACGTAACTACGCGAGGCTGGTTTTAAAACTTGGAATGCATATCCCAATTAGATAGGCTTGATGTTGACAACTTTATACACCTATTATTATTATTATGTAGGGTTTACTAATCAATCGGTCATTATAGTAGCGGGATCAATAGATAAGCCAGGCGCCGCGCCGGGCTGCCGCCTCCGCGCGCTTGCATCCTGTCTCCTGGCCTGGCTCGTCCTCGTAGCTGTTATCCGGTTTATCGAGTCATATTTGTATTCACACTATTAATTTCCATGTTCTTGACTATAACGAAAAAAAAAGCACCGGATTTTATTTAAATTTTTCACGAAATGTTCTGTTCAATTTGACAACAACTGATCTCATTTTCTTTGTCTAACGTAGTACAACTGCTAAGTGCAGTCCTCTTACGAATAGCTCACAATGAAAGAGCGAAAGCATATTCTTTGTATATTTTTGTAGAATGCTTGTGTATGTATGTAGCTCGTGGTAGTGCCTCTTATTGTAATAAGGTACTCTTACGTGAATACTCTGAACAACTTGCGACAGTCAGAATGGGGACCCTCAATCTTGAGCACCTCAGCAAGTACCAGTTGAATAACAACCGCTACCTACACTCGTTAATGGTTCTATTTTAGTATTTTACGTAGACGAATTCCACTCCGCACTATTACCATCTCAATATTTTACGATTGTATGCAATAAATAAAACTTAACGTAAGCAGTTTAAATCGATTTCATTACATCAAAAATCTGATAATTACCGCTTAACGCATATTATCTTAGCCTGTGGTCCTACTAGAGTCCAAAGGGCCCGTGATCCTAACCTAGATTTATATTATGTGCATTACACATAAAAATTTTTTAGGGATATACGGATCATGGTAAGCAGGCGCTAAAGATTCCGCCTTTAAAAAAAGGTTGGGAAACACCTGACTTTAGTTGCATTTTATGTATACCCCATATACTTTAGTTGCCCACTGTGCTCAGCCTAGTTTGGGGTCCACTGTTTACTATTACCTGAAAATGTAATTATATTGCTTGTGTGTAATAATAAAATTTTGATTTTCTTATCGTAGGTTAATTTTGGAGACGACTTAATTTGCCGTCATTATTTTCCTGCAAAATATTATTTCAGTAAATGGGGCAATTTTGCTTATTTTGTAACCACTTGCAATTTCTTTAAAGTTTACGTGTCATAGTTACTCAAGAATCATAGGAAAATTATTTTATATCACTATTTATTTATTTTTAATGCAGATTCAATTGCGATGAAACGGGACGCGTACAGCGAAGAGGGCCCGGCCCACAAGCGTCAACGCCAGACGGACGACGAAGTCACTTTCCTCATACCCAGCAAGGTGAGTCAGACGACACAATGAAACTAGAATATTGCCTCGAGATTCCTCTTAATATAGGTAATTCGATTATGTAACAGTCGAATACTAAAGTTACATTTAGTAGGGTAACTTCATTTTGGTTGGTCTATCTGTATTGTGCACATGATTTTAAGACCCCGTACGTACTATGCGGCTTGCCGCGCGGTTTTAGCGTGCCGTCCCTCTTCAAAATATCGCTTGAGAAAGAGACGGCACGCTCAAACCGCGCGGCTAGCCGCATAGTGCGTACGGGGTCTAAGGAACCCTCGGTGTGTGTTGATGAGTTAAAAAACATTTTTCATTTATCGCATTATGCTATATTCATGGTAAATTCATTTCTCTAGAGGCTGTTATCTTTCACAGGTGGCTGGCTCGATCATTGGTAAAGGAGGCACCAATATATCGAAACTAAGAAATCAGGTCAGTATAATAACGTAATGGATGTATCTTGTTCAAACCAAAGTAAGATGTCACCAAAGCCTAATTTGTAGTTAGCCATTATGAAAAGTAAGTACATAATGTATCGATATTAGACACGTAAAGTATACTTACCTACATACTACCTACTTCATTACTAAGTATTAATTTTTCGTGTTGTTTTGTTAAATATTTTATACCGATTATTTATTTTACGCACAGGTAGTAGAAAATCGGGTATGAACTTTTCATTATTTTGTTTCTACATCCGTATCTGAGGTAGCAATGTAAGCATTTCAGAGTGATTTTAATTGTGCTTATCTTTGTAATAAAATTTATCAACTAACAATTTTTCGCCACAGGTCCGACAACATTTAGATTGTCACTACTTTCATGACTTTCGTTTCACAAACTGTCCAGTGGGTTAGCACCAAAAGAAAACAGCCCACCAGACCCCTCATCATTCCTTAGCTGTCACGGTGATGTTCGCATTTCGACTTCCGTCACTAGTCGTGTTAAATGCCAACATCACCTGTCTCGTATAGTGTTCTATCTATAAACAGATGCCAAATGAAGCAACAGAAGAGCACATGTCGATGGTTATTGTGGCCATCGGGTGTTGTGCCAGCGGCCCGTCCGTAGGCTGTAGACAGAATAATCCCCCGGCAGCCAGTTGCAGGTGTTAGCGCCCCCGACACGCCCCCGTGGCGTGTAACGCGGCGCACTGCCCTCCTCCTCGCGGCTCGATTTATCACCCGCGCCCGCGACCATCTTCCGAAAGTCCGCTTGAGTAGTCCGAGTTGGTCGCGGGCGGTCGCCGAGCCGCGGCGGAGGAGCGTGGTGCGCCGCTACAGCGAGTCTTGGTTGCCGGTCCCGCCCCGCCCCGCCGGACGTCGCTGCCCCGCACCCGCCGCCCCGCCACGCAGTACAAAGCCTCTATAACAGTCCCAGATTGCCCCGGCCCCGAACGGTAAACTATAACGTCAACATCTACTCTCAACAAAATTGTAATGCCCAAGTTGAGTGGTGCCACTTGCGCTCTACTCGTCAACAGTCAGGTGTCGGATCGTGTTTGGACCGCCATCACGCGGCGCTAGGTGCTTCATCCCGTCTCGACCACCCGTCCCCTATCATGACACTCCGCAGGACGATGCACTCTCACATTGAATGGCTCCCGACTCTTTCGAGCTCGCGAAGATCTCCCGCGACGCTAGTTGCTAACCGAGCGCTCCTTAGGTCCCATCACTCGTTACTTCTCTCCGCACTGGACCGCTCCGACTGATCTAACTGTTCCCGCGAGTTACATCGCTATCACAATTTCATCGCCATCATGCTTCCCGTGCTGATCCCACCCGGCAAACAGACCTCCCCTGACCGTTGATTTTATGCGTTACTAAATATTGTGTTGTGATGTTCAGAAACACATCACTGCTACAAAATATTAACGATGTAAATTTTTCAGGGTGCTCTCGATAACAGCTCCGGATGTGGACACCATGTTGGATATCGTGAGGGATATTCTTCCAAATTTGGCTGATGTAAGTAAAATTCTTAGTTGTTTTTAACCAATAGTTAATAACATTGAATTTATAATGGCCAATAACAACAAATTTATAAAAATTTGATACTTACACTTACATATATGCTACGTACGGGCTATATACTGATAGTGATAAAACGTGTTTAACCAGCTGTAACAATTTCTGTAAATATGCGGTGAATTCTTGAACATACTCACCTATATTTGTGATTTTCTGTTAGGCCGGAGGACCGGCAAGAGGAGCACCAGTGAGCAGTAACGAAGATTTGGATGTCCGTCTACTGATCCATCAAAGCCGTGCGGGATGCGTCATTGGCAAAGCGGGTGCCAAGATAAAGGAATTACGTGAGGTAAGCTTTTACTTACTTAAATTTCAATAGCTTCAGTGCCCTTTACACGATAAAAAGTGTTCAGTTATCCGGTGCCGCGCTGCCGACCTTTATAATTATACGAAGCAGGGCTACTACGAAATTCGAAAATCAAAGTTCGTGCCATTCGGTCCCTCTGACACTTATACTATATAATACGAGAGCGTGAGGGACTGTACGATACGAACTTCGATTTTCGAACTTCGGAGTAGGCCCTCAGATGCGGTGAAGCTTTAACATCATTTGCCGCGAAGGTACAGTTATTTTGGAATATTTTTTATTGTGGCGATATTTGGGCCACGTGGTGCGCCCGAGATGGGCAGATGCGAATGCAGCTGCCGCACACAATCTCGAGCTTTTATTTATCTATACAACGAGCGTATATATTTTTTATAAGATCACTTTCCTCGCCAGAGCTTTACTTGAAGTGAACAATAAAGTGTGCATTTGTACAAAAGGAAGTAAGAATCTGTGGTAAGAACAAGTTTAGGATACAGTCCACCAAAAAGGGTAAATTACTCAAAATTCTGCGTTAATTGTGTTTGTTTAGCAAAAGAAAACGATTTCTAAGAAAAAAAAAACTGAAAATCCTGACGCTGAAGATGTTATACTCGTATTAGATACCTAATTGAAAAAAATGCTGCCAGTTGCGTTCCTTGCGAGAACCTTGAAAATATAGTTCCTTGGGTTTATACTTCTGTTATTTTCTATTTTATATCATAGTACCTAACCGAGACTTATTGTTTCTCTTAGTTTAAGGCAGGGTTAATGGGTCTAGCTCGATCGATCTATAAAATGTAATTTACACGGAACAAATAAACTAGCAAAGTTTAACTAAACTACGGCGCAGCGCATCCCGCATCCTGCCTGCGTCGGGTAGGAGCTTGATGAACTTTTAAATGTCTATGTCAGCAGATAGAAACACGTTGTTAACGCCATGTTAATGAATCTGCTCCGTTTTCCGACAGTGTAAATAGGTACTGAAGCTACAGAACTCGTCATTTATTAATACACCTTATGTAATGTAACGACAAATACGAGTATACCCATTGTGCGTTTTGTTAGAGATAGTTTGAGACTGGGAAAGACTTACCCCCTTATTCATAAAACTTAACAAGCCTATGTTAACTAACAAATGCTTTGTCCCTTTCTAACAAATACAAATGTCGAAGTGACAGATAAGGACAAACGAATTTTAGCGGCATTTTAACTAAAATAGGTTTAATTGTCGTTTATGAATAAGGGGGTTAGGATCAGAAAAATAAAAATTTCATAAATAGTTCACGCGAAATAGCCATAAAGGAATTCTTCGCAGACAGGGTCGTGGGCAACAGCAAACATTGTTATAATTTTAATAATTCCGCGAGTGATTTCACCACACATTATGCAAATTGATCGAACAAAGGAATTTGGGATCGAAATCGCCTCGGTTTTTTTGCCCCGATCAGCTGTTCGCATAAACTGTTGTGCTCATGGTTTCCCATCTTAGTCTTTGTTAGAAGATACACTCAGTATCAACCAAGTCAATGGACTATTTTTGCGTAAATCGGTACTAAAAAACAACAAAAGGAACGTTCTCATGCAAGTAAACTGAAATAACACCATACTTCTACAATAGCTGTAAAAATAATAATTTTGTTTTCAAATTTAAAACAAGATTTTTTTTAGTGAAGTTGTTTCTTCTCACACGATAAAATCCTTTTTCACGTTTGTATGTAGTACCTGGTCGACCGAGCTTCGCACGGGCTATAACTCTGTAACAACCGTTTTCCCAGAGATTATTCGACCAAGCTTGATCGATTTTTCATCCCCGAAAACACCTACATACAAAACTTAATCTAAATCGTTAGAGCCGTTTCCAAGATCACCGAAATATATATACAAGAATTGCTCGTTTAAAAGTATTAGAATTAGATAAGTAATGCGAACTTGAGAAATTAAACACTCGCAGTGCCAGGGAGCTTTTAACAAACGCCACCTCAGCAAATCGCTTGTCTTACTAATGCTTGGTGAAGATTATGCGAGCATTTAGTGCGTTGGCGTGAGGCGCGTGCTGGCGTCGCGGCAGCTGCCCCGGCAGGTGCGGCCGCAGCCGCCGGAAGGCCGCACAAAAACCCGTGCACCTGGGCCATACGCCATACACTACACCCATACAACTACCTACCTACACCCATGCCTCGCTGCCTTGCACAAAGCGCGTCTTACACAAACACGCTCGCGACATATGCTCCCGTACCCGACGCCCCTTGATTACCTTTCGAGTTTCGACCAGGTAGAACGCGTGCAGGTGTACCACAGATGCTTCGTTGGCATCGACTCGCGCGTTTTTAAATTCAAACATACCTATTCTGTTTACGGTCTCCACTGCCAGCGTTGTTAATGCTCGAAAGCGAGCATTTCGACTAACACGAGAGAGGCTTTGTCGCCCAATGTAGGTATGCGAGAAGGCTAGCACCCCCAACACAGCTTAATCTCTCTCGTTCGTTACGTCTTTCTCCTACTAGGATATTTGTAGGGACTAGACTGTATACTGCTGGCTTGGATTAGATTGACTTGTGCGATTCTAGAAATAGATTTTAAAAGCCGACTGTCAGCGGTATTCGTGCCGGTGCGCAGACTGCTCCTCACGGCCTGAGGGGCTGGATATATCTTTGTAAAGTATTATTATAAATTACCTATCCGTCAAAATCCGATTCTAAATATTCGACATCCATTTATCAGATTCTGGCTCCGATGTATCTTCACTTTCGTCAGTTGATGAGTCACTTTCGGGACCACCAACTTTGATTATAAATCTTTCGGTCTGTGATTCGATTATAGGAGCTTTTTTCCTATATCAGTCTTCTATTTTTTTTACGTGGTCGCAGCATTTACTCCAATTTTCTATAGTCTCTTTCTAAATAATAACAAAGTGTGAAGTAAGTTCTATTTTTAATTTTTTAAACATTTCATTACAACCGCACTCGTCATGTCAACAACTAATTTCAAAACATTGTTTATTGGAATGCTGCTGAATCCTTCGTCCTATTTCTGCCGCAACCATTTCAATGCATTTAAAATTGCTTTTTTGCATCGGGGTGAACTTTTTTGGGCATTTTGATTGCAAAATAGATTTGTTTACATCGGTGACATTCAATGACTTCCATTGTCTGTTGTCAAAAAAGTCATTGCCATTAAAAAAAATTAGCTCCACTGAAAATCCGTCACATAGCAAGGGCTAAATAGGAACTTTGACAAGTTCTTTGGCTTTGGCTTTAATTTGAGAAATCTGCGATTACAGACAAAAGATTCTTAAAACACAAATAAAATTTTGGCTAAAGGGCCGGTACCATGTCATTAATCCCTGCCATCGAGTAACGTGAGTTAAAGTTGCTCTCGGTCGATTAATGTGCTCGGGCTCGAGAGCACTTACAAAAGTTAACTTTGAGCCAATCGTCTAGTACAAGAGTGGTTCGCGAGTTCCCTTTGTAAAGTTGTAGCAGTTTCACCGGCTTCACGGGTTGTGGTTGTGACGAAATTGTTTTCACAAGCTGCTGTACTTTTACGACTCAACAGCACCCGCTGTTATATGCCTGAAACAATTTGCATAACAGAAGATCATTAATGAATTGTTAGTGTAGTGGCCACAATGACGTAAACACTTTGTGTTAAAGGTTTAGCTAGCCAAGTAGATATTAGGTACCTAAGTTGCTTATATAAACTACGGACAAATTAAATTAATGTCCCAAAATTGCTATTGGTACAAAACAATTGAACGCTTTTAGCGAGACAATACGGTAACTTAATAGATGAATTTTAAACAATGGGAGTACGTGATAAATCGGTCTAGGGTGTGTAGTGTACTATCCATCCAGTCACGTGTATTGTGATTAGAGGTTTCCTTTCCGCGCCGGTCGGAAGCGACACGCGGCTGCGTCTGCGTCGGCTTGGGTTACGTTACGCCGCGGGAAATAGTTTTTTTTTTATAAGTACCTCCTTCACATCCTCCCAAAAAAGAAATTAGTGGAACAAAAAAGCTTTTAATAAAAAGTAGACTCAAACTTTATTCAAGTAAAGTGCCCTACCAATTTTGTTATGATTGCGTGCGATAAGTACTGAAATTTGGAACTTCGCTTCGTCTCGTCTATATACCTAATAGTGTTGCTTGTATGCCGATAATGATGAAAGGTGAAGCTAAAAACAAACCTTTTAAGCATTCTGTAAAATGTAAGGACGCGATAGGTCTACACCTATGCCACAGAAAATAAGACTTACACAATAAAAAAAAACAATTCCACGGAAGTATTTGGCAATGGGCTCAGGCTCAGCATAAGCTGCGAGTAAAAGAAACTTGCAGCGCCCGTATCGTTATTGAATATGCTTCGTTCAGTTACAGTTGCTGAATCAATAAAATATCTTAATGTAATGTAAATGGGAGCGAAACATATGCCGTCCATGTCCTCAGTTGGTAATTACCAGGGCTCATTACCGCGGGCTGCCGTTGTGACACCGTCAATTACGGCGCGGCCGCACGCAAGCCGCCGCTTCCGTTTCCGATCGCGGCCAGTAAGGCTTCGGCACACTATCCGATACATTCCTATCGATCGTTCATCGACGACGATTTTACCGCAACCTTTTGTTTGACGTCTTTCGTTTTTAGGAACAATCAAATATCAATAAAACGCCCCAGAATCACATGGCAAAGTTTGTTCGTCAAGATGTTCAACAAACAAACGAAAGGGGCCGCTGTATCTGTACGAGTCTATTCGCTTTTATTAGAAAACCCTAATAAAAATTATATTAAGCCCTAATGTCGATGCCCTAGTGGCGATGGCGCGATATTTTTGGTCAAATCCCTTTCGACCTCATATTAATTCATTAGGGGCGTCTCGATTCGAGGTTCAATTGCGAGTAAAGTTTACGACAAATTGCAAAGTTTCGACCTTGCGTGGCGTAGGCGTGGCGCGTGCCAGAGTCCCGGAACCCCACAAGTGCACGGCGCAGCGCGGGGGGCAGGTGTTGCACGGCGGGCCGCCGCCGCCGCCGCCGCCCGGCTCACTCAGTTCTCGGACACCCTCGGGAAAGGGTCGCTTCCCATAAACGGAGCGCTACTATTAATTCGTGCTTTAAAATAAATAATATTTCTAGTGATCAGAAATAATTACTATTTTAAAATAATTTTGATTTCGATTTCAATATATTTTTTTCTTCGTAATTCTTTAAACCGAGGGCATAAGAAATTAAGATGTGCTACAGTCGAATAAACTCGAAAAAAAACAATGTGTCGCGTGTTGATCGTTTAATGTGGTCAGTGACTACGAATGTGGGATTATGTGATCGGTGTGAGTGTGGAGTCGGGTTGTCGGGTGTTGTTTGTCCGTGCGGGCACGTGCGCGGGTCGATGCGGCGACGCCTGCGCGCGGCGCGCTGTCACTGCCACCGCTCGCCACCACCGGCGGTCACCACTGCCCTATCTACCACCACCACGCACTGTCCGTCACAGTCTTCGTTGTCTGACACCAGTTAGAAATGGGTGATTCAACTCATCGATCCCGCCTCTCCGCCCCAGCACTCATAACTAAGTACCTACAACAACTCTCAAGGGAAGGTGGCGTGTTTTCACATCGTAAACTGGACAATGTTTCTGTCCTATAATTTGTGTAGTAGGTACGACATTATGGGCTTTAGGGAAAATATACGATTATTATTGATTATTTACCTTATTAATAGAATTCATGAATCCTTTCATCTGCAACCTCTGACGGTGTTTTTATTAGGAACTTTATAATAACACTAATTTCGATTTATCTCTCCGCTGCAAGAGTATGATGTAAACGGCAATTATTTTGCAGCCCACGGGAGTACTAAAAATACGAAATTAACATCTTCCTACACTTTGATAAAATTTGATGATGTCCCATATGAAAGCCATTGTTCAGCGTTTCCGACCCATCTTTCAAATTGTGTAAAAGACTACCTGCGAAAACATTTTGCCCCGATCCTTTGTCAAGTTATTTCTTTATTGATTCTATAAATATCAGTGGGGTCCACAATGTCAACCACCTCATTAACATAAAATCAGGCAGATTACGTAGAGATCGCATCGTTAGTAGAATGGACCTGATAACAATTAGTAAATGCTGCTATTGCGCATTTATCGAGAGGAGTACATCGCTGTCTCAGTGTTAAACTCTTGTAGAAAAAGCGAGACGAGATAAGTGTCTAACAGTAACAGAAAGCTTAGTTGATGACTTGTTTGCAGAAAACTGGAGCTCGCCTAAAGATATTCTCGAACCCTGCGCCGCAGAGCACGGAGCGGGTGGTGCAGCTGGTGGGCGGGGCCGACGCCGTCGCCGCCGCCGTGCGCGAGGTGCTCGACCTCGTGCGAGAGGTAACTCCACCGTTACACATCGCGAGTACTTTGCTAAAAAGCCCACTTTCATAGTATTAGCCAGAGGTATAAGTTTATGTTTTTGGGTTATTTTCCGGTTAATGGAGTGATGACTCTCATTCCAGGTCCCCATCAAAGGAGCAGTCCAGAACTATGATCCCCACAATTACGACGACTTTTATGCGGAAGAATATGGCGGTTTCGGCAACGGGCAGGGTGGCGGTGGCCCACGTGGTGGAGGCCCGAACCGCGGCCCGCCGCGCGGCGGCCCTCCGCCGAGAGGCATGCCCCCAATGGGCCCCGGTGGACGCGGCCCGCCCCCGCCGCGCGGTGGCCCGCCGATGGGTCGCAGCGGGCCGCCCGGCCCGAGAGGCGGCTTTAACGACTTCCCCGGACCAGGAGGCCCCGGCCCTAGGGGCAACTTCAACGGCCCCCCTCGTGGAGGCGGTTTTGGCGGTGGTAACTTTGGCGGCAACTTTGGTGGAGGCCGAGGAGGCGGCGGTGGCGGCGGCGGGGGCAACTTCAGCAATGATGGGAACCAGCAGGAGACTACTACACAAGTCACCATTCCGAAAGATGTGAGTGTACATTATCCTGTACTCGACACACAAAACAATGTTTTTTTATCGAACAAATTACCTAATACCATTGGTTTTTCTAGCTGGCCGGTGCGATAATCGGCAAGGCGGGGTCACGGATCCGCAAGATTCGTGCGGAGTCCGGGGCAGGCATTGAGATCGCGGAGCCGCTGCCCGGTTCCAGCGACCGTATCATCACCATCACCGGCACGCCGCAGCGCATACAGATGGCGCAGTATCTGTTACAACAGAGGTTAGACCGCTCTCCCCGCAAACACTACTATCATTTACCACTCTTCATTTAACATTAGGCGGGCAAATATTGGGTAGACAAACAGCAGGAGTAAATAAAAACCTTTATTAAACTTGCGCTATGTAGTGGGAAGACCCATTGCTTTTTGTGTTTACTCAAAAAAACTGATAGATCTTGCTTAAAATTCACGATCGAGTTTGATACCCGTCTGTGGTCCCTTTACCGTTTGGCTTTTCGGCCGAGCCAATAGAAATACACGACGGAGTAGGTATCATGGAAATAATTCTTATGAATAATTAATTCTACTTTAGCAGTTTAGCCGAAACGCCCCGCTCGAAAGACCAATGGGCTATAGGGTCACAGCTTTACGATTCTTTAAAACGCATGGTGACTCTGTCAGCTCCATTTTGCCATAACTAACACAATCATTGTTTTGACACTAGAATGTTTGAAGAATTCCCTGAGTTGGCACCAAACAAGGCTAAGATGTAGTAAAGTTTATTGATCGGCTTCGACTGTGACGTCGATGTCGTTAAATGCAGGTAAACAGTAATGGATTATTTTTAAAAGTAGTACTCCATTTGTTTTTCCAGGGAATCTTGAAAACTATTTCTAAAATTAGTACTATTATCAACAAACATCCTATAAAGCTTTATTTAGGGTAAAGTTCTCATGTAAGCTTCATCAGAAAAATTTGTGGGCGTGTAGAGGGTGTAGAGTGGAATTTGTTATTAGATAACTATATCATTGTATTTTATATTTACGTGCAGCTCATTATGTTTACATCACGTATGGTTACGCCTTTCATGTAATTAACTAATTTTAAGTATTTTATCTGATACTTCATTACCATTACCTAATCTATTTGTCATTTTCAATCGTAACCAGCTTAACAACTCATACACTTGTGCTAACAAGAATGTGGTAAATAACAATGTTTTAGGTGTGTCCACAACTAACTGGCGTCGCCTGCCGTGCATTGTTTGGAAGACTAGTGATTTTGTTGTTTGATTAATTAACAAAAAATCACTAATCTGCCTACAAAGTATCGGAGCTAACTTCGGACGAAGACCTGTCTTCATGCTGTCTCCTGCCTTTAATTATACTAACTTGTGTTTTTCATGTATGTAGTTGTTTTTGTTTGTAATAATTCTGCTGTAATCCTAATTATTTTGAGTTACAAGAGAACATTCATTTTTCCTATTCATATTACCTTAACACTGGTTTTCATTCCTTTTTGGTGCATAATGTATCATTCCTCACATAGCCCCTGCAGCTTTGTTTACCTTCCTCTCTCCTTAACTTCCTTCTAAAAAATATAATTTTCAGATTTAAAAAACCTGACATCATACCGCAGTGTTTACTCATCTCCCGAACTTATTGCTCACCATTAATGTTATTGAATTGCATGTGTTTATAACCTGTGATTTCTTTACTACGCTATATTTAAAGTACCTAACTCTTGCACTAACTGTTCATATTTATTTGACAGTGTTCACGAGAGCAACCCGAGCCTTGGTCGCGGCAACTTCTGATTACACTCTTCGGTATGTCGCATCGAGTGAGGCAACCACCGCACTTAAATCCTCGCACCTCAACATAAATCATGTACAATAGCGCCTCGAGGTTCGCGTGATACTTCTTGTATTTACAGAAATAAAGTGTAATCTAAGAGGAATGCATTTATCATAATTTAGTTATATACCGTAACAGAAATTTATGTAAGATTGTGTCAATAATTTGAAGAATTTGTTACATCGATGTATTTTTAAGTAAATAGAAATAGATTAATGAAGTTTATTTTGAGAGAATGTAGTTTTCTTTCTTCTATTTCGTCATTCCTGTATGTGATTCCTACAGCCGAAGAAACTGAATTTTTGAGTTGACATTACACATCAGTAAAAATGAAAATCTTGCAAATTATTCTGAAAAGGTTTCACCCTAGGACGCGATTCAGTTTTTTCGACTGTACTCCAGAGGGGCTCGAGCGTATGTATAGAGTAAGTAGTAATATCATAATTATAAATCATGGCTGGACAGCGGAACCAAGACCACATAATGCATTAAATATATCCACATTCAGTTAGCGAACAGAGGCGTCTAGTTACTTTTGTTGCACTGAAGTGATGGATGCGACGTATGTAATAAGATATAAAATAAAAAAAATCGCGTGACAAATTGACCAAGCCTAAAAAAGTAAAGAAAATATGGCTTGTGTTGTGGGTACTAAACAACAGATAAAAACAAGCGCGTTTTAGATTATCCGACCCAATAATCTGTATCGGACGACGATGGTCGACACCCGATAGCCGACACCATTTGTGCTGTTTTCACATATTTCCGACAAAATCGTTCCGATACGGCCATTTGCTTGCGTGGGGCTCTGTGCACACAGACAATTTAGATACACTATAGCACACATACAAACATTATCGTCCAACAGCCCAAGGGCGTCTCCGATGGTGCCGCTCCAGTAAGGTAGTAGTAGCTTTTAAAGCTACCGGAGTTAAAAGAAACAATTCGTTTGAAAATAAATGTTAGCTATCACAATACATTGTGTTAAACAGTATCTTGCGTTACGAGACATCATAGATGCCATCTGGCAAGAAATGTACACTAATCATGAGTTTTCCTCAGTCGTTTTGCTCCGGGTTGCCTACTCAAAGATCTCACCTCTGGTCGCTGGTGTGTATGTTTGTCCGCCTTTCAAGTCGAAACGGAGCACGGTTCGACGTAATTTTTGGCATAGAGATAGTTTATGGGCCCGAGAGTGATATAGGCCACTTTTTATCCCGGAAAAATGCACAATTCCCGGGGGAACAGCGCGCGATAACCGAATTCCACGCAGGCAAAAGCTAGTATTTCATACATTTTACTTGCCCCGATATCGTATTGGCGTCCGATACCGATATCGGATTGGATAATCTGAAAACGCTGTTAAAGCAAGGCATGAAACGCCGGGGCTGAGGACACTCCCGCCTCAGCTGCAGCACCGGGCCACAATACACACGTTTATAACAGATAAATCACAGCTCAGACCATCTTTTTTTCCTATTACTTAACTTGTAATCAATGTCCGACGATCATTCCCCTGTAATTAGATCGAATTCATGCACGTTACCGATCAGAATGTCTAACTAAATATGAAGTAAATGAATGCCTACCCTTGGCCACGCCGTAACTTAAGCGCGACTTTACCGATTTCATCCACCTTTTTTTAAAGTTTTCTTATACTTTGTGGAAGGTTCTTACGAAAAAAATATAATATTGTATTACGAAAAACTTAAGACATACCTATTTAGTCGGTAGATAACTGGATGTCTGGAATTATGGTATGACATTCCCATGGAATAGAACCCTAAACTTTCAACCGCTAGGGTTAGGGCTATGTGCTAACTCTTGGGGGAGAAAAGTCCTCAAGTGAAAACCGCGATCCAGAGGGGCTACTACGAAATTCGAAAATCAAAGTTTGTGTTGTTCCATCCCTATGCTTATATACCTACTACTAGCTTATGCCCGCGACTTCGTCTGCGCAGACTTAAGTTATCGCGCGGTGGCGCCCTCTACCGTAATAAAATGTATTCTATGTTGATCTCTGGGGCTTAAACTATCTCTATACCAAATTTCATCAAAATCTGTTTAGCGGTTTCGACGTGAAAGCGTAACAGACAGACAGTTACTTTCGCATTTATAATATTAGTAGGGATTTAATTCGAGAGTGAGAGGGACGGTACCATACGAACTTCGATTTTTGATTTTTTTTTTCTTTTTTTTTTTAATTTGACTGGTTGGCAAACGAGCACGGGAGTCTCCTGGTGGTAAGAGATCACCACCGTCCATAAAAATTTTGAAGTAGGCCCTCAGAAGACAAGCAAAACATTAGCAGACCCCCCACCAGGTGGTCGACAATATCGCTAAAGTTGAGGGCAACCTGTAAATGAAAGTGATGAGTTGTCATTCACTGTGGCATTCTAAGCAGGAGGCATTTGTCCAACAGGGGATGTCTTCTGGCTGATGACCGTGATGATTTCACTTCTGATAACAGTGAGGACATAATAGCACAGATTCTAATAAGTAAGTCAATTGTTTCATTTGCTAACTGTTTTATTTTTAAAGTCATGATTTTCTCTGAAACTATATTATTTTCAGAACTTTCATAAAACAAACCTAACCTACTGTGCTCTAATAAACCATAAGAATATAAGTACACTAAGTTTTTTTTTGTTTTGGAGAAAATTGAGTTGGGAAATGAAACAGCTGGCAAATAAAACATTTGACAAACAATAATTGTGCGAAAAGGCAGAATCCAATGCTAATATTAAATCCTTTAGTGATCTTAGAATTACATCATGTGCAATGAAATTTGCATAGCTATTTATAAAACAAAAACAGAACAGTAGTTGTATAATACAATTTATTTCAAGAATCATAAATTGAGTGTTCTTAAAATACAGCTAAATATAAAATTCATAAAAATACACCACAGCTTAAAGCTCTTTGATCAGATCAAGTATCCGAATAAGGTCATCATCATGTGTGGTTACCAGACTGATTGCCCATCACGTTATGTGTAACAATATGTACATTCCTGAAAATATACACCAGAGGTATCAAACCTAAGAGCAGGACACAAAAGAGTAGGTGATACCATTTCAAGCCAAAATCTGCACCATGCGATGTTAGTTCTTTTACAACCACTGTCTCAACTGACTCTCTTGGTTTACTTGGTAATAATTTGGTATCTTCTGAAACTGACTCCACTGGTTCTACATCAGTATATGGGACGATAGAGGGTGCTAGAGTACTATTCAATACTATAGCATTACAGTCTATAGCAAAGTCATTGTTACCATTTACTTCTTTGCCATCCGAATTATTGATACTTGTCTGTGGAAGTCCATTGTGATTATTTACTATAGAATAATTAGAACTTAGAGTACTTTTAGATGTTGATGGTACATCATCTAGCGGGACTGGCAGCCTTTCTGTCAGCACTGAGTATGGCGTAACTGGAACCTTGATAGTTCTTCGTGCAAATATTTCATTATCCTTATGTATTTGGTTAATTCTCTTCAGTTCTGAAATCTAAAAAAATATTCTCTTAAAGAAGCATACAAGTATTATAATTATAAGCTCATAAGAACACAGAAAAGATAATGACAAATATATCAAGCTGATAAGGGGATTTATAAAGTACCAATTAACTGTAAACTTGGCAAGGTGAGACAAGTGTACTCAATTCAAGCTTCATTGGATTCTTGTAGAACAAAAATAACTTTAAACAAATACAAAAAGATGATCTTATATATGTATCGTATTAGATATGCTGCTAATTTTATGGTTAAAGTAAGAAGCAAACTTGCAGGAAAATTAAATAACCAATATGACTTAGTATTACAAGAATTCAATTGAACAAAAATTCAAAACATTTTACAGAAAATGAAATGTCACACTTACGGAACAATAGAATCGTAGTGCAATAGCTTGTAACGTGTCTCCTTCCTGGATCTGTGCTTCAATAAAATGATCTTGTGTCTTCATCTTGTGTAGGGGGATCTCCGCTGAATCTTCTTCTTCTTTTTTTGCATTCATATTATACCCCATCAGCTCATCCCCGTGCATAAGGCGCGTCCTGATAAACATAAGTGACAACTTACGTTAAAAACACGTAAACACTAAACTGGTTTTCTTAGCTACTAACACACTATGCTAAACATACCTTTGTTTCATCTTTAAATACATTAATAACTAGCATGACCTACTAGTAACGTAAATCTACCTTCAAATCTATGAATTTTATGCATAAAAAACTATATTAAAACTAAACAGCTGTTCCAGTTACAGAACAAGGAAGTAAGTCCACTCACAACTTCAGATAAAATTGCTTCTTCACTCACACAATTTGGAATTTTGGTTTGACGTCAGTCAGGTAACCATAGACGATGACGGGTTTTTTTATCACTAAAATTCAGTTTCTGTCAGTGACAACAGCAGGGCTACCACGAATCTCGCAACTCGAAGTTTGTATCGTACCATCCCTCTCGCTCTCGTATTAAATAGTGAAAGTGTCAGTGGGACTGTACGAAACGAACAACGAGTTTTGAGTTTCGTAGTAGCGCTGCAGAACAGAAGGCTACTCCGAGACACAAAATTCGAAGTTCGTGTCGTGCGGTCCATCTGACACTTATACTATTTAATACGAGAGCGAGAGGGATCGCACGACACGAACTTCAAATTTTGTGTTTCGGGTTAGCCCTTCTGTATTAAAATTAATGAAACATACTGCCACGAATGCACCAACGACACCCTCTTTCGTTGTCGCGAAAATTAATAATGTATAGAAATAACTTATAAAAATTACTATCAAAACGACAAGAAAAAAAAACATTAAAATATAAATATTTGTTTTCGCACAATAGCATTTCCTTCAATATATCCCATTTAATTTGTCATGTTTAAAATAATCGTAAAACGCCATTGACTGGGTAATGATTGATTTTGACAGTTAAATGCTTATCTGCCTTCCAAATTTTGGATTTCTTGTTATAATATTACTGCTCCAGTCATAAATAAGTGCTGGTTAGTCAATAATCATTAAATCTAAGTGTTCTAGTGCATTTAATTGACAACAGTAAGAAGAACTCTATCATGCTGATAATACTTGCTGATTTCGGCAAAACGAGCTACTGAATAATGTGTATATAACTTCGTTTTAAAGTTGTTTATGTTGGATTTTTAAGTCGTCTTCATGTTGATTCTATGCCACAATTATTTTCGAGTAACACATAACAAAAATGACAATGATGATATCCAACACTTTAGCAAAAAGAAGTTTATATTTGGGCTGTTCATCCTTTTGCTGGTGGATGTTTTGTGGGTGGTGTCGTCGGAGCTGACAAAGGTATTATTTTTATTCTTATCCTTTTTAAACGATGCTATTGTTTTAAATATTCTCCTGAGCCCTCACATACTTAATAAAGGACCAATAAAAACTAAGAACAAACGGCCAAATGTTAATTTATAAAGTACAAATTGTTCATTGAATAAAGTATTTTAAGTATTTAGAAATAATATCTAAAACCACAAACCTGTTGAACCACATATAGGTCTTGAATAGTATGTCTGTTAAGAAAAGTTTAGACTCGGGAGGATAAACAACATTTATATTAACCTCCTAATGCCCAGAGTCCTTTAAAAAGGACTTATTGTAATTTGAACTTCAAACTCTTATCATAAATGACAAAGTTTTATGTTCATATATCAAAAATTTGACTTCAGCATTAGGAGGTTAATGTAATCTTAATGTTGGACAAATATAATAAAAAATAACCTAAAGACAAATTACCTATGGCAATCTTAGTTTAATTTACAAGTAGTGATAAAAATTTTGAAAGTTAGGCATTAATTTTAACAATCTTATTTTCAGTACATATACATAGAGCAGAAGATAGATAGACCCTTTTTGGTGACCTATGTCCGCAGCTCTTTATTGTTTGTTTACCTGGTGGTGCTCTGCTTCTCCCCACCCACCAGGGATCCCTGCCGCCCTGCTGACTATACTGTAAGTTTAAACATCACATTTTCATATTCAAACCTAAATTTTGTGAACTTAAATTAACCTTTTGTCTCCTGCTGAAGTATGATATGCATCAGATTGATTTTTTCCACTGTCAAAATTTTTGTAATTGCTTAATCTCTTGTAATCCATATAAAACCAGCCAAGTGTAAGTTAGAACCAAGGCCCGAGCCGTACGCCAAGGACTCATTCAAAATATATGCCCTAGCTGGGAATCGAACCTGGGATCTCAAGCTTTATAGTCAGGTTCTCTAACCTGATCAGCATATATATTTAAGAACTTGATATACCCCTGGAGCAGGCAGACAAAGTAGACAAACAGTAAAGCAACACTGATAGGGGTTCCGATTGTCACCATTCAGGTACGGAACCCTAAAAAAGATGATAACAGAAAAATTTAACCCATCATTAAAACAAGCCTATCAGTCTCTCAAAGGCCTGCAACGCACCTGTGATACCGCTTGTGTTGACAGGTGTCCATGGGTGGCAGTGATTGCTTCCCATCACGTGACCTGCATGCTTGTTTTCCCCCTCTTATATAAAAAAATTAAACTGATGTAAATTTGCAACATACACAAGTAAAAGCTCTTCATGGTTAATTTTTTCAAAAAGTTACAACTTCATTTTGCAATGAATGACAAAGTATTCCACTTGAGTGCTCATGTTATATCAAGTTTTCATTATGCTCTTATCAAGATAAATAGTACATAGTTGATACAAAGCACGTTTTAGATTACAAACTGTATATTACATCACTGATAAGAAAGATTCAATTAATAAACTAAATGAATAATTAACTCTCAAATAGGTACTACTCATCCACAAGTTTCGTCAGGTAACCAAAACTAAAAGCAAGATATTACACGGGCTCCATTAAAAAGCTTTTTTTTATTGCATATGTCTAGTCCCAACCCGACCCGCATCCAGCGCAAAAGTACCGAAAATACCCGCAGCATTACCATACTGTATTGCCTATGATGATTAATGGACTTGAACTTAATTTGGATGAATTTTCAGCAATTACTGGAACCCACTGCAGAGACAGATGAAGATACCTTTTTCACTGAATCAAATAACAGCTTGGTAAGTATAGTATGTATCTGTAGTTAATGAAATACTATTTTTAAGATCTGAATCAACATTTTTAAGTGTAGTTAGAACTTCATATATATTATATTGTTTTATAAGTGAGTAGTAAATTTGTTAAAAAAAAATGGTTAAGTTCATAATTATGCATTTGTATTATTTGATTTTAAGTCTTTCAGAGAATGTGCGCCTATAAGGGAGCTAAGCTAGGCTTCAGTGTATTACAATATTCAGCATTAAGTAATGCTAAAGCTCCCTTCCTTGTCAGATGTCTAATTTCCTTCACTCTACCTGATATTGAGATGTCCATGGATAAATTGGATAATCATGCTGAGCTTTATGGAGATTGCCATGTAATCCCAACTATAGGACTACCATGCTACCATTTATCTTGTGAAGTTACAAGTAAAAAGGAGGTTTAGTGAATTTGAATGAATGTAGTAATTTTGATTGGACATTGTTACTGTTTCCGGACAATTATTCAAACAATCTTAGCAAACTATCTTAAATACAAAAAACATTAACATTAGTGTCATAGTTGTTAAAATAATGATATTATAATTGCTTATGAATTGATCCAGTTTAATTAGTGCTAAAATATCTAAGAGATTGTGTTTTGTTTTCAAGGGCGACTCGACGTTCGTGCCAGTGCGTGCGGGGGAGACCACCGACAGCGACGACGCGGCGCCGCGCGCCGTGCGCTTCAACAAAGTCGCTGAGGTATGAGGTTGGCTAGCAATAGGTACAAAATTATACTCTGGTAGGTCTGTATCTATTATCAAAGAACTAGAACTTACCTTTCTATGCGAGTTGCCATTCGAGATTCGTTGCGGGGAGGATTTTGGTTTCCATTTTAGCTCGCTCGTCTTGCGAGATGATCACCTTTTACGTTCACGTACTCGTACTTACGTATTTTTTGTATTAGGTATAGTTGTAAATTAGTAGTATATAAGTGTAGAAATATAAATAGACTTTCACGGGGATGACCGTAAAAGAAACAAAACATTTGTAGGAGAAATAAAAAATACAAAACGACTCCAAATAGTAATCTTGTAATGTGATAGTTTCGTGCAAGGGCACATAAAAAAAAGATACCTTCCTACCTATAAACAATATAGTTATAGTATTATGTGTAGGGAACATGAGTTAGTATGTACACAGTCGCCATCACCACTTCGGCGAATTTATAAATAATATTTTTAAATGTAGTATAATAATTATGTAGAGCGGCAAAGAATTTGTTTTCTCTAGACTCAGATATTAGACAATTTTAAGAGTTAATATTAATATACATCGACAGCCCTAAGCGTCCGCACCAGAGTAGGCAGTTAAGTCTCCTAAAGGGTCGGAGTGTGCATACTTGTTCTATTTTACTATGATACTATAGGATATCGCTCGATGATCGATCGATGAACGATGACAGCGCGAATGTTGTTTTAGTTCGCAGATGGCAAGTTGTCTTTTAATAGGGATGTTGACACCACCAATCAAACTGACGTACTTTTTATGAGCAGTCAAAACACAATTCTCCTATAGTTTCAATGGCAATGGGGGCTATCGCGAATGAATTTTCCGCTAGAGGCGCTAGTGTAGCGTGAGGTCAACGAAATGTCAAATCTCATAGTTTTTGGGTGAGCTACGCGGGTTTATTTATAATTAGAATAATTTTGTGAATATTTTGCATTACCTGAAATTAATTATGACAATTATGCGATAAGGGGCAATGAACGTCTGTAATTTGAGACAGTTTTGTCTTTCGAAAACTTTTGTCCTCCCTTTTTTCCGAACAAAACGGGATTATGCAATACTGTGGTTGCTCGATATGTTTATGGCACTGTTTTACAATGTATATTAAATAAGATTTTAATCTAAAATTTGTTTTCATGGCCGTTATAACAGACTTTTACAAACCTCACGCAACAGTGGCGCCATCTAGTGAGAGAAAAAACGATAGCCCTCATTGCGACTTATGACTAGTTATGACGTCAATATCCGGCAACTCAATCAACTAGCTTAGTTTAGCCGGCGAAATTACTGGCACTTAAGGTGTCCCATCTTAGACCTTTGGGTTGGCAACGCATCTGCAATACCCCTGGTCTTGCAGATGTTTATGGCCGGTGGTGATCTCTTACCATCAGAAGACTAAAGAGAGAGAAAAAAAAGAAACTAACTATTTATTTGTATTTGTA
Source organism: Choristoneura rosaceana (assembly GCA_037349165.1). Lineage (NCBI taxonomy): Eukaryota > Metazoa > Arthropoda > Insecta > Lepidoptera > Tortricidae > Choristoneura > Choristoneura rosaceana. Next base: position 7,230,407 of record JAZBNJ010000038.1, on the reverse strand, counting down.
GCTACAAAAAATCAAATTTTACAGTAAATCGAAAATTAATCTCATTTTCGTGGCTAAAATAAAGCGTATTTTTACAGTGCCCTCGAATTATTTTTTAATGGTGTCATCATCCCTATTGGTGTTGATGTGTGTGTGGGGTGCAGGTGCGAGTGATGTCGGCGGCGCAGGCGGGCGAGGCGCTGCTGGCGCGGCTGTCGTGGGCCGCGTCCGTGCGGGCCAGCGAGGTGGCGCAGCGCCGCGCCGCCGCGCACGCCACCCGCCGCCACCTGCGGATGGCGCTGCTGTTCGCTCTGCCCGTACGTATCCCTGCCGCTGGGGCCGCAAACTTCTCCAACGGAAACCGCGACGTATCCCTGCCAGCCGCTGGGGCCGAAAACTTCTCCAACGGAAACCGCGGCGTAGGTCTAGCTACGAGATGGATGTCTAAATTAAGATCTATGGCTAAAATGATGGTGATGATGATTGCCATTCTCACAAAACTCGTAAAATGTAAATCTTAGCCTGAGTAGTAAATATATGAAATTTTGCGTTTATAATATTAATAAGAGTTTTGTTTTGAGACACATTGAGTACTGAACATTTGATTGGAATAAAATGTCATTGATATATCAGTTAAAAAAATGTTAAATGCCAAATTATATTTTTTTTATTATAAAAAAAATGTATATTGTATAATCCAATCTCTATGATAATCAAATTTTTATATTAATTAGACGAGCTTCCTTGGTTATTCAATAGACTTATAACAGAAACTAATAATATGATGGTACTCGTGCTGTTGCAGTGGTTCATCTCAAATTACCTGTACCGGCTGAGCTTGCGCGGGACCCGCACGGGCTCGGCGACGGTGCTGACGTCGGCGGCGGGAGCGCTGGCGCTCTCGCTGGGCGCCGCCGGCCGGCAGCCCGCCGACCGGCTCACGCTGCCCAAGCTGTGCGGCGTGCTGCTCACCGCGGCCGCACTGGTAAGTGCCCCCTCCCTTAGGTTTTTGAAATGATGTCATGCCTCTTTTTTCATTACCAAAAAAAAAAACAAAATATAGGAAAGGTTATGGAATATTTTTGGAAAATGCGATTTTACCCTATTGGCTACATGCTAGAAACAAATAAATCTCGAGTTAGCGTTAAGCTTAGTTTAGTAGTGTCAAAATGTATGGAACTGTCAAGCTTAAGCCAGGTTTAACTACTTATTTATTTTTACCTGCAAGATGGTCTATATGTTTTTTTTTATTGTAAGAGAACTACGAGGTTTATAGGCCCCGGTTACCGCTTAATTTAAAGCAAATTAAATTGCCTACAAATCATGTCTACATATTTTACCAGTAGGATCAATAGTTCCGACGCAATTTCGATCCAAAGAAGGTCTAAAAGTAAAATTTTATTTTTTGGTAAAACGGCCTATTTTGAAAGTGCTCTAACTAACACAAAATGCACGGATTAGGCCATATGGAGCAACATCTGAAAAAAATCCGAAATTTTCGAAGTTTTTGGTGAATAAAAATTTTTCCACAACTTTTTGGAAATTGCAAACTTGGAAATATATCGTCACTACTTAAAAAAAAACTCGTAGCTCAAAATAGATAATTTTTCCGAGTGAACTTTATAGACATTACATCAAGGTTCAATTTTGTTTGCATGTTGATTTTAGATACGATATTTTTTCAAAGTAGTGACGATATAGCCCTAATGGGTCCAAACAACATACTAAAAATCAGAGATACATCATGTTTTGCGAATTTAGCGTTTTTTTGTGTCGATTCTGACTGCAGTATAAGTGATTGGGCGAGTGTTTGGGGCATTTGACTGCAGTTTAAGTGGTTGTTTGGGGCAGGTGGTGGTGGGCGTGGCGGAGGGCCGCGGCGGCGACTGGGCGGGCGCGCTGGCGGCGCTGGGCGCGGCGCTGGCGTACGCCGTGCATCTACTGCTGTTCCGCCGCGAGATGCGCAAGGGAGACGGCATCAACTCGCCGCTGCTCGTCGGTGCGTATGGGGTGATAGTCTCTACCGGCCCGGATAGCACCGACATGGAAATAGCGGCCCTGTTTTTTGTGTACGGGCCAATCAACAATTTTACCGACACTTTGGGCGTAAGAGACGCCAAAATTGTCTCCGGCGTTACCAAAAAATTGTACTTCCAACAAGATATTTCACGGTTTAATAGGTTGAAACTTACGTAAGATGGCATGTATTCATGTACACCATCTGTTATTTATGTTATTACAGAAATTTACTTACAAAAATCTGCAATTGTTTGAAAAATGTCGCGGACAGATTAGTGTCGGTAAAAAAGTTGATTGGCCCGTACACGCCCATAGAAACTAACAGGAGCTTCTATGGACGTGTACACGAAAAACAGGGCCGGTAAAGACTTATTACATCTTGCGTATGCGTACATGCGTACAGACAGGACCATCCTTAAATTACGTCACACATGGGGGAGGGGGGGTTTGCGACTTGTGACACAAGAACAATATAATTACGATTTTTATAGTAATAAAGTGAGATAAGGAGGAGGAAGGGTCTAAAATAAGAAAGAAGGAAAGATTTGTTTGATTAGTAACAACTCCGTACAGTAATAAGACTAAAACACAAAAACTTAAGTTACGTGGTGTCACGACAGGACACCAAAAAGGACTGCGACCAATAATTCATCATCATCATCGTCATGTCGGCCGAAAGACATCCACTGCTAGATATAGGCCTCCCCCAAGGCTCTCCACTCAGACCGGTCTTGTGCTTTTCGCATCCACCGCGATCCTGCGATCTTAACCAGGTCGTCGCTCTATCTTGTTGGAGGCCTACCGACAGCTCGTCTCCCGGTCCGAGGACGCCATTCGAGAACCCTTTGACCCCATCGGCCATCAGTCCTGCAACCAATAATTAGTGTGACGTAATTTATTTTATGGATAGCCCCCAACCATTCACACCAGATAGGGCTTGTATGTTAGATCACTTTCCCAATAGTAGATTGTACAATAAGAGCATAAAACGAGCCATTTTACCCAAGACGTTCATATAGCCATCCCAGCCGGTACGGCGAGGGTGGATAGACACGTCGAGGGGAAAATAGGTTTAATGCTCGAGTTTTACATTCTGCTTTTCACTTAGATTGCGAGGAAATGAAATAGCAACAGTGGAAACAATGATCACTTTCTATGTACCTTTTATTTTTTATATGCAATATTATTTATAATAACTTTATTTTTTGAATGGGTTACCATTTTCCACTCGACGTGTCTATTGCCGTACCGGCTGGGGTGGCTATATGAACGTCTTGGGTAAAATGACTCGTTTTATGCTCTTGTTCTACAATCTACTATTTTTTACTTGTTTTATCATCTTCCTTGTACATATTTGTTTTTTGAGGTCATGATGTTTCCAGGATTGGTGGGGTGCGCCTGCGGCTGCATAGGCTGGGCGCTGGGGGCGGTCCTGGCGGGCGCGGGCGTGGAGCGCGCGGCGCTGCCGCCGCCGCCCGCCTGGTCCTGGCTGCTGCTGGACGCGGCGCTGGGCCCGCTGCTGCTGGAGACGCTGTGGCTCTGGTAACAGCACGCTACCAACATATATACAGTTTTTTAAGAAACTCGTCACTCTTGTCTCTTGGACAACGGGACAGAATGACAAACAAGAAAAAGTTAACTGATCCAAATTGTAAATCGAAGATACAAACTGAGATATAGATGCACAGAAAAACCAGAAAAATATGACCAGCGCTGGGAATCGAACCCAGGTCCTCGGCATTCCGTGCTGCGTGCTATACTGTTACATCACCGCTGGAATTGAAAAAAAAAAATACAAAAAGATTCCAAAAAAAACAATCTTGATCCAAATTGTATAAAAATTGTGAAAATCTCTACATACCTGTATTTCCTGTACTGTTTACTTTGTGTTGGTGTTCAATAAAGAATTTTTGTATTAAACTCATTATATTCTATAGCGTGCATTGAGTAGGCATCGCTAGTGCTGCGTGCCTGGAATCGACCGTATGCACGCCAATGATTGTATTATTGTATCGTGCGGCAGGGGTCGTTCGCTGACGTCGTCGTACGTGGCGACGCTGGCGCTGGGCGCGACGCTGCCGCTGGCGGCGGGCTGGGAGCTGGCGGCGGCGGGCGGCGCGTGGCGCGCGGCCGCGGGGCTGCTGGCCGCGCTCGGCTGGGCGCTCGCCGCCGCCGACGCCGCGCCCGCGCTCGCCTGGCTCACCGCCAAGCTCAGGACGGACGGCTTTTCGTGAGTTATCACCAGTGATCGAACTTTTTCCAGCATTTTTGGTGCAGTGCTAAGGTTGTCAGTAGTGCCCAATATTAAATTGTTTGAACCAAGAATCAAATAAAATCAAAAATAAAATAGACTTTTAAACAAATCGGAAATACAGAAAATATTATCAGAACATTTAAACCCAATATGCATAATGAAATGAAGGGTTAATTGTAATAGCTAAATGTTATACACAATTATAAATGAACATGACTTGACAATAAATAAATGAATAAATAATACCTGATTAAGTAAAAAAAATGACAACATAATATTACATAATTTTAAACGTCAATCATATTATACACGTCGACAACCCTAGGCCGCTGTCGTGTATCATTTCACGTCATTGCACCAAGAATGCTGGAAAAAGTACGATCACTGGTTGTCACCTCCTGATACTTGCTCTACAACAAACACGCACACACAAGACGACATCGGTCAGGAGTGCCGCGGGCCTATTTAATAAATACTAATAGTATAATATTTATTAAATATGCGACAGTAAGCTGAGGACGGACGGATTTTCGTGAGTCGACACCTTGCTCTAACTGCCTTGCCTATTATGTTAAAATCCATCCAGCCATTTTAGGCTGCAGTGAGGACCAAAGAAATGGACATACATACCCACATACATACATACGCTCGAAAAACATAACCCTCCGTCGGGCAGTCAGGTAAATAACATCCTTTAATTAAGTTCAATTAAAATGAATACCAACTAAAAAAGTAAATTTCATGTTTGTACTTATTTGGTTACAGGGTTATAAGAAACATCCCGGATCTCGACGAACAGTCGGAAGCGCTGATGTCTTCGGACGAGCCGACGTAGCGAGGCGCCGTCACCTCGGGCGGGCACCGGCTTTCTGTGTGAACTGAACACATCTTAATTACCTAGTCTGAGCTCTGATGTAACATACAGTAACTACTTCTTGAACCATAGCTATCGGCAATCTCCGTAGTCTTTGTCAATATAGATGCAGATTAGATTTACAACTTATAAGATTAAGATATACATACAACTTTGAGTGGGAGCGGGAAGGGAAGATGAGATACGTAAAGATCACAGGATTTCGTCACCTGGCCCCATTGAAGAATTAACTAATTGGGTAATTGGCTCATATTTCGTAAATATGCCAATAAATTCATAACTTGAGGGTGCTGTATTAGTCTGGTCTACATATTTGCTTTTATATTCAAACCTCTATGTCAATTAAATTAACACCTACATAAATTTTGTCCGATCTTTTAGAATTCAGACGAGTCCGAGACGTACTTATTTTATCGAAAAATTATCACTCAGCGCGCCATGCTTATTACACAATTCAAAATTAACTATTTTTAATTATTATTATTATTATTAGCATCAAAGTCAAATAATGCACATATAGGTAAGTACGCAGATTGCCAATCGCTATCAACAATATGGAAGTAGTGCACTATGTTAGTTTATTTATACACTTCTCACTCGTATGTATGACACAGTTTCTATTCAAATATCTTTTGTAAGTTTCGTGTCTTAAACTAAAAATATAATCGACTCCTTTTTTACTAAATTAGCATTTACATAGAAACATTGCATGTTAACTTTAGATTACGACATTCCAAATAGTTGTTGTTATTTATTTCTTTTAGATGTACAGTACACAGTAAAACAAACGGTCTAGTGAAGTGACAGGTTGAAATCGCAATAAGTGTGAGATTTGATTTGTGTGACTCAAGATGTAATTGCGTGTATAGTCATTTCTATTTAATTGTTGTTTGAAAATCACGTTTTTACTCATTTTGACACCAATATGTGCTTCAGTACTTTAACTAGCTCTTGTACATGTGTTATCTTCAGGATTTCTGTGTATTAAACCTGTAAATACAATCTGTAGACTAAAACGACTTTTAAATTATTAGGGGAACCAATAAGACGCCATCAACTAACGAACGTAGGTACCTACTTCATTGATCGTTTTATTTTTTGTCCATCACTAAGTCACGATTCGTTTTTCTTAATAAAGGTTCGTCATCTCTGTTCTACGGAATAATATTGTAAATTTTGTACAGTCTCTAACACTGTACTGATCACTAGCGCTCACTCATCTCATGCAATGTTCATGTTCACGGACGATCAGTTTCACTACACGTGTACTGATGTAAACCTTTGTATTTGTATATACGTCTTGTCTAAGGAAAGGACACAGTTTTAAGTACATGTTATACAGAGCTGAAGGAAAAACTCAGTCGCGAGATAGTAGTTTTTAACTAAGCAATTTATCTGCAACTTTTAATCATTTTTAAGTAGGTATTCAAGAACAGAAAACAGATGAAATTTGAAATCGATTTAATGAAGTAAATCTACATATTATGTGATATAATTGACTTAAATTTGCTTATTCAGGGTCGCGGAATCTTATTTATTAACATTTATGTCAACTTATTAAATTAATGGGACAGAATGCGGTGCAATGTTTTCATGGGCGTTTAGTCAGCTTCACTTCATATTATTAATATTATAATTATAATTAGCCTTTAACTGTGTCCCACTGGTGGGCAGAAGACTGCTTTACTTCCACATCTATCCAGAGCTAAATTTGTTTATTTATTTGCTTTAATTCTTGCAAGTGAATTTGACCCGCCTCAGGGGGTCAGATTGGCTTATAATTTAGTACTTACTCTTAACTTAAAAGTCCGATAACAATGTGATAATAAAGCAACCTTTGTGAGCAGACAAACCTTTTTTTTAACGAAATCTTATTATTGAGGTATTTTGATATGTAAGTGATCATGCTATTTTTGCTGCCAATCTCAATGTTAAAAGTACATTTCTACCAGCCGCTATTAGCCGCCCCTCCCTCCTCCCCCTCTGCATATTTTTATCAAATTAAAATTACCTTCGCGAATGACAATATTTTCTTACTCTATATTTGTGCCTTTCTGTGTAATCTCGAGATCTCTTTTAGATGTCTTAATATTTCTTATTGCTAGATCTTGAACGTATTATAGAGAGACTGTTGTTTTAGCTTTAATAGCGTTGGATATTTAATATTGTCCCAAATCAACTTGACGCTCTTATCGAGTACGTTACTGATACGTACAGAGGCAGAGTTGCAAATTCCTATTTTTTTTTAAACCTCATTAAGTGGCCATGTACTGAGTTTTATCAATTTCGCTAATTCACATAATTTTACAGTTAAAAATTGTATTACAATTCGTGAGCTCTTAGAAAAACCTTCGGGTTTCAGGGAAAATCGGAAGGATTCATGTTGTAGAAAATGACAATTGTCTTTCTGACATAGTAGCAATCCATCACGCGGAGAGTGCATTCTTTGTGCTTTCATTGATTTACATAAAGCAGTTAAAACCACCACTTACTTATTTATTTAGTTTATTTTCGAAAATTGATTTCTATGGGAAGTCAAATAGGGTATTTCAAAACCGAATTACAGAAGCAACTAGGATGTCGAAAAGTACATTAAAAATATTACACTAAGCTGACCAAAAAAATTAATTTGACATATTCAAGAGAAATAGACACAGTATATACTTCCCAACAAAAGTAGTGTGTTAAGGCGGGGTGTTCTCTATTTAAATAACGATGGAAGAATTCGGAAATGCTGATTTTGTTTTATTTTTATCATGACAAAAAGTCATATTGTATTAAAATTAGAAAAAGATAAAAAAGCGTAATATTATTACAGTAAGGTTTATTTTGTACTGATGATGGTTATTTTTTACATAACTTTTTACGGTAACTTCGAAAAGTTTTGCAAGTTGATAACAGAACAGAACCGCATATCACGGTCGCGCCATCGCGTGTCATCGTCAATACCCGAAGAATGCTTATAAAATCCGAAGGTTTTTTTAAGAGCTCACGGAGTGTAGGTACTATCATTTTAAATGCACAATATGAAAGATAATTTCAATTAAGATCGGTCTCATTTAAAACAAAGTAAAATGAAAACTGAGAAATCGATGAAGTTCCGTACACGCAATCTTAATCGAGCAAGTTGCTCCGCTTTGTGAAGTGTTGATTTTTTTCTTGCGGAATTGAATTAGAATAGCGAATTTAAAAAATAAATCTAAGTCTAAAAAATTTCACTTTTAATTTCATTTATTTGCTTTTTATGCGAACATTGATTTAATTTTAAAGGCAATATTGATATACTTACCCCCCGTTTCACCATCCATTGATAAAATTTATTTGACGGATAAATGTGATGCCGTCTCTTTTTGTTTTGTTCGAATAGACGGAGATGACATCACATTTATCCGTCAAATAAAATTTATTAATGAGTGGTGAAACAAAGCCTTACTTAACCAATTAATTTTAGATCAGCACAAGAGGTTTATGAACTTTGTATTTACATCACTTAGTTTTTAAGTTATCATTGTTTTATTAATAGTATCAGAATATGGACCCATTAAAGCGTGTATGATTTTCTGCCAATTCAAAATCTACTTTTAAAACAAAACAGTAATGTTTTACAAAGTTGTAAAAGTAATATATGTAAGTACCGCGTTTTTTTTCATTTCCGTTAACTTCGACAGACGGCAGTTCATGATACAAAGAAACTATCTACCTGATAATGAACTTTTTGGCCAAAAAAAAAAATGATTGTGGGATTATGTCTCACTGTCGTTATATCAATCAATTAACTGTCGATGTATAATTACTAAGATAAGTTTTAAAGGTATATAAGTAATGAGAAATCTACTGTAGTCGAAATAAGCAATACTCAATTCAGACGAGTAAATATGGTGGCATTTTTATGGGCGTACCCAGGGAGGGCAGGGGAGGGCAGATGCGCCACCCCCTGTAAATTGTATGTTCTACAATATATTATGCCCCGTTTACCTATGAAGCAGGATCCCTTGTGGGTGTTTGCCCTACACACTATATATACCTTGTCTTTCATGTAGGTGTCTTTGTGTAGTGTGTTTGTTTGACAAAACAAGCGCGGGCGATCTGACCTAAAACATCTGACTTGCCCCCCTTCCCCCCAGGCCAGAAGCTGGGTACTTTTCTTGCGATAATAAATAAGGGTGTTCCATACTCACGAATTACGGTGAACGAAGCCGCTACAAATTTCAAGTGAGCGAATATTTTATAATTAAGTGAAATGTCACCATATTTAAAATAATTACATTCGGCTACATACAGTGTTTGTATCCATAGTGGAAACTTGGAAAGGAATAGTTCCTAAGCGACACATATGGTGTAAAAGGGTACAGTGGTGGTGGTATTGTTTAGACACCCACACTTTTGTGGCGTCAAATTGACAGGTTTACATTGTCGCTTAGCAACGTTAATCTTCTCACCCGTCGTCGCAGTTTGTTTCAAAACTACTGTATTGAATAGTTATATGAAAACGACTTTACACGCATGTTCCACGCAATATAACACAAATTACCGCTATTGACTACGTATTGATTCGTTGCTGACTGTACTGTTGCATATTCTGCCAGTAGGTGCGAGTGCGACCCAAATAATAAATACAACACGCGGTTCTATACATGAACGTATTCATCGTCGTTTATCGAGATTACTTATATCAGGAGACTTTTTTAGTGATGTGTTAAATTAGTTGGGTCATGCTCATCTGGATTTGACGCCTGCCGCTGTTAAGTATGTTATAATGTAGATATGTAATCCAAACTTTTAAAAATATTGTCTTCTTGAAGATCTCTGCTCTGGATGCAGTACCTACCCTTGTAAAATACTTTTATATAGTAAACACTGACAGTATTAAATGGATTATATGTGTTACAAGAGAAGTGGCAATATATTTTATTATAACCATGTTTTGTTTTTAAATAAACCCTAATGATCCTGTTCCGATTTTTAACTCGAACGATTGACAAAGAAGGAAGTAAAAATGGCGGCGTAGATGTAACAATAAAGCCCTGCCCTTGAGTGGCAAGAATATCGACCTTATTCCCGGTACATAACTATCTTACATATATATAAGTGCAGGTGGTAGGACCTTGTGCAAGGTCCGCCCGGATTGCTACCACCATCTTGCTCGCTAATGCAGCAGTGCTTGCAGAGTAAGACAGCCGGTGAAATTACTGGCACTTGAGGTATTCCAACTTGGGCCTCTAGGTTTGCAACGCATCTGCAATACCCCTGGTGTTGCAGATGTTTATGGGCCGTGGTAATCTCTAACCACCAGGAGACCCACTTGCTCGTTTGCCTTCCAGTCGAATAAAAAAAAAAAACAATATAATCCGCAATGGAAAGGCCAAATATGTATCTCCTACTTAAAACAGATGTGTAAGCTATGGTCAAATCGATCGAAACGGATGTTGAGTGTGTTCGTTTTAATTTGTTCGTAGCTTCCCTACTGCTTTTTAGCTTATATATATATATATATGTGGGATCGTGCGAAGGAAAAACAAACTTTTAAATAAAAATATGAAAAAGTTTATTAAAAAAATTAAAACTTGTGAATACTTAAAACAAATGAAAACAGAAAAGACAACTAGCGCATAGGCTCACCCGATCGTAACTCATCCTCTTTCACTCATTCGCTCGTCTCAATCGTTCCACAGAAATCTTCAATCACTCGGTCGCTCGTTTACATCAACTCATTCAAACAAAAATCCACCCTCATTCCCACATATATATATATACTGTGCTTTTACCGTCAATTTATGTATCGGAAAATAAGGTACGACGTCGAGCGAAGCGAGGGTGACCACAAAACGCGTGAGCTGAGCGAGCCAGCAGGGCTACACCGAATGAATGAAAAAAGTTAAAGTAAAACACACACATAATAGTTAAGTACATAAAATAGTTGAAATAAAATAATTCTACGAAACTCGAGATCGAAGTTCGTATTGTACCGTCCCGCTACGCTTATTTATTACGGGAGTGAGAAACGGTGCGATACGAACTTTGAATTTCGTAGTAGCCCCCCCATATTTGTGCGAACGTAAGTAACCATCTTTACGATAGGGTGCCCGCACATGCAGTCGCTATATAGTCGCTCATTTGCAACGATAAATCCAAAGACTACAGTGTATTATAGGGATAGATACGGCGGTAGCTACGCCCTAGTACGTCCATGCATTTTACTTACATTTTTTTGCAAATACTTGGGAAACAATTTGTGTCACTTCACTATGTGTAACAGAAACAGAAACCGGTAAAAACCGTAACTGTCACATTTGGTGTCGATCGGTCAGCGCTATTTTATTTATAACCTAGAAATGGTTCGCTTAATTAAAAGGCAAATAACATAAATATTTAAAAAATTGTATTAAAACGCGCAAAATGTCGCGTATTATTAATTACGGCGTTAAACAATTATTTATCACATCAAAAATTAAGAGCACTTATTTCACGAATCAATTAGCAGTCGTCCACAATGTTCGGAATAATAGCAGCAGCAGTACGCCACAAAACCCAGAGTCTATTATTAATAATTTAACTGATTGGGAGACTTTGAACAAAAAGAAAAAGATAAGTAAAGCTATGAAATCTTATTTAGAGCGGGCACAAGAACATGACGAATTTATGAAAAGGCAAGAGTTTGAATACAAGATAGGCAAGAGACATCTCGCTAACATGATGGGCGAAGATCCCGAGACATTCACACAAAAAGACGTAGACAGAGCGATTGAGTACCTGTTCCCCAGCGGTATTTACGACCCTGCAGCTCGACCACTAATGAAACCTCCAGAAGAAGTTTTCCCTGCTCGGAAAGCTGCAGAGTTTGATGAAGCTGGCAGACCCCACCACTTTTTATTCTACACTGGTAAACCTAATTACTACAAGCTGCTTTATGATACAGTTGAAAACATACAAGACTTGTACAAGTTCCAAGATAGAGTAATCAGGAAACAAGCAACACCTGATCCTAATGGTGCTCTAAACCTGTTAAGCAGCGTCTGGCTCAGTAAAGATCAGCTTGAACAAACATTAGTGGAACAACTGACAGACCTAGAGTATGACAATTTTTTAGTAGCCATGGAAAGACTGGCTTCATTGCCCCAATCATACAAACACAAAGAATTCATTGAGAAGTATCGTAAACCATTGGTGTCACAAAAATTTGCTTTAGAGATACCAAAACCCTCTTATGATGATGAAGGGCGAGCATTTATTACAACATATGAATGCTTGAGAAAGAAAGCTAGAGGCGATGTTACTATCAGGTCACCTGGAACTGGGAAAATTACTATTAATGGGAAAGACTTGACATACTTTGATGATATCCAACCAAGAGAACAAGTCATGTTTCCCTTAGTGTTCACAGGATTGCAGAACCGTGTAGATATAGAATGTAATGTTGAGGGCGGAGGACCCTCAGGGCAGTCGGGGGCAATAAGATGGGGCATAGCATGGGGTCTGCGCAGCTTTGTCGACAAAGAGATGCTGGAGAAGATGCAGGTAGCGGGGCTGCTGACGCGCGATCACCGCCGCCGCGAGCGCAAGAAGCCAGGCCAACCTGGAGCCCGGAAGAAGCCTACCTGGAAGAAGCGTTAATTTTTGCCTAGTAATTTAAAAATCTAAATATACGCTAGTATCACGAAAATATATATTATTTAGATCCATTTTTTACAAAATCTTTGCACAAAGAATATCAACTGTGCAGGATTTCATATCATTAGACTTAAGTTAAGATTTTGTGATTTATATATGGCTAAAGATCACAGCTCATTACAGCCACCCGGCACGCGACAAGCACCGCCTCGCCTTGAGCGGTTGGTATTCTTCATATTGATTTTTATGCGTTCACTACATCAACTCCGTAGCGTCACCAGATGTCCTCACTCGCGAGGTTGGCACGCGCGGATGGGGAGTAGGCCACTCGTTGCCCGCACGCTGAGATGCGGCGCTCTTCACACCCCCTACTCGGAAATTCGTGGACCGCGCGACGTCCACTCGTCAACGCGCCGTCCGCGCGTGGGCCACCTGTCGTCAAGTAGATGCCGAAAGTCGAAGCGGTGCTGGTCGGGTGCCGGGTGGTTCTAATGAACTGTAACATCACTGATGATGATCACACAAACTTTCGGATTTTGTAATATAAAGCCGGTTTCAGGCCACGCCATAGGGTCTAGGCACAAGTCTTTGACGACCGGATGGCCTAGTGGTTAGAGAACTTGACTATGAAGCTTGAGGCCCTGGGTTCGATTTCCGGCCGGGGCAGATATTTGTATGAATAATACGAATGTGTGTTCTCGGGTCTTGGGTGTTTAATAATAATAATAAATAATTTATCCGTCTGTATGTTTATCCGTCGCCTAGTATCCATAGTACAAGCTTTGCTTAGTTTGGGACTAGGTCAATTGGTGTCAATTGTCCCGTGATATTTATTATTTATTTTAGCCCATGTAGCGCCCGTGTGCGCTTTAGCGCCACCTAGGAAGCCCGCAGTCAAAATGGAATAGATACAAAATGCCGCGGCCGTCGCCGCTTACACCGCTGCGTCTGTGTGTAACGTACACCCTGCAGTATACGTAAAGACACCTCTGTTAATACGAAAGTGAGAGGGACGGTACGTTACGGTACGAACATCGATTTTCGAATCTCGTAGTACTCTCAGGTGCGGTTTCATTTTCTTAGAGCGTTGAACACGCAGGATTGAGCACGTAAGTGCGTATGCCAAAAACAACCATATATGTGCAGAAAAAAACGCACAAGGATTTATTTTGAAATAAAACATATTGTAACTTATTTTAGGAATCATTTTATTTTCAAATCAACTTTTTCTCTTGTAGCTCTTTTTCATAGACTTTTTTCGGCCACCAATTTTCTTTCTGAACATTTGATTCTTCCTTTCAGTATTATGAATTCTCTTCATCATTACAGATTTGAGTTCCCTTCGTTCTTTTGGCACATCCCGTGACTGCACTTTAGTGAAGAACGCCAAACCATCTGTAAAGAAACATTTAGAAAATAACATATTTCTTATTACAGTTAGTTCACTGATCTCAAAGATCTCTACTTTTTTTGAGTAAATTGAAATGTGCATTCGAATGCAAAAACATATATACCTACAATCATAGCGTCAAAATATGTATACATCAACCATATGTTTAGTGGCATAAAGGTGTATAGATATTTTGGACGTCTTGGTAATGTATGTATACATATTTATGCTTTTGACTGTATAATTTTGTGAAAAAAAAATAGAAAAAGAAGGTAATTGTTACTAATTGTTGTAATGGGCGAGGCATCATATGTCCACCAGTGGACATCAAACGGCTGATATGAATCCTTACTTACCTTTCAGTCGGCTGTCATCTTTTGAAAAGAACAAGTTCTCTTTCCACACTGCTTTAACTTCAGCAACCTCTGGTAAAGAATTCTGAGGATCCACATTCATTTTCGCACCATCATCTTCCTCTCCCTCAGATTCAGAAGAATCATAAACAAAGGGGTTCTTTTCCCCTGGATCCAGTGGATTTTTCACCTTTTGCTGCTTCTGTGGCTGAAGTGGTTTATAATTATCCTGTTGCTCTTGGTCTGTAAATGATATAATAATAATATAGCCTTTCTGTTACGAACTGGTAGTTTTATATTTTCAATCAACTCTTCATTCAAATCAAATTTCAAAAATACAAAGCATGTACAGGTAGGAGCATAGAATTTCATATTATTTTTAAATATACCTTTAGGAATGTCCTCATCATTCTCTCTAGCAAAAAGGTTCCTCAAACTGAAGCCTGTAGCTGGTTGCTCAAAAGCGTCCTTAGTAATTTCACTTTTATAAAACTGTTCTTTTGAAACTTCTACTTTCGGTACTTCTGGCGCTGGCTGTGGTGGTTCTAGCACTTCCTTTGTTTTGGATTTTTTCGACTTTTTTGTTTCTTGCTTCACTTCTTCTATTGGAACTACAAATTTTGCATGTTCTGGGTTCATCGGATCAAATCGAATCATTCCCATATTTGGTCTGAAACATTTTCATAGACTGCATAAATTTATGAATCACTGGTAAATTATACATCATGTTCATTTTGATTTCCGGTAACTATAAGGAAACAATCTTCGTTCTACTAATACTAAAAAAATAAAAATTTGTGAGGATGTGCGAGCGTATTTGTCATTGTCACTCTTTCACACTAAAATAACTGGACTGATTTGGATGCAATTTGGTAGGTATGTAGAAAAAAAGAAAAAAGATTTAGTAAGTAGATGGCTGGACGTCTAGAATCCTACTCGAAATTCCCATGCGATTTGGATTTCATTTAAATTGGTTCAATGATTAAAGCGTGAAGAAGTAACAAGACAGACAACGAGTCAATTTTGTGTTTATAATATTGGTAAAGAAGTATTTAGATATTATAATATTTATAATTGAGCATGATCCGAAAGTGCCACACTTTTCAGGTACTTTATTTAAATTTTCTTACTATGTATATAAGGGCGGTTTCAGACTAGCGTTTTTTTCTGCGTGTCGCGTATACACGCGTTTTAGGCATACGCGCTACATTAAATGGACTACGCCTGTACGCGCTCACTCCTGCGTGTTTGCTGCCTAAAGGACCGTGTTTTCGCTCGCTCTTATACGAGCTTAGATGCGCCTCAACGCTCGAAAAAACAAAACCGCACCTACTCATGCGCGCATACACGCGCTTTCAAAAACGAGTTAGTCTAAGAAGCAGCTGGTCTTAGTAGCAACTGGTCTAAGTAGTGAGAGGTCTAAGAAGCAACTGGTTTAAATAGCAAGTTGGCTGAAATTGTACGAGTCAAAGTCGACGGAGCTCCACTTCGCGGAGCTCCTATTACGCGTGGCTGAAGCGCTTCGCGCCTTGACGCAACTCTAACCTAAAGTTTTCTACAATAAACAGGTTAGGGCCAGTATCTTTTTAGACCACTTGCAACTTAGACCAGTTGCTTCTTAGATCACTTCCTACTCAGACCAGTTGCTTCTTAGACCACTTGGGTACTTAGACCAGATGCTTTTTAGACGAAGTGATACTATACCATATAAAATGCTAGTTTGAAACTGCACTAAGGATTGAAAGAATGAATGAATGAATCAATGCAGCAATGATCCAATTATCATTGACAAGATACTTACTTTGTTTTCCTATCTTTCTCAGGTTTATTTGCATGTGATTTTATAGACACTCCAAGAACATCTTCCAATATTTTTATTTGTTTTGTTTTTTCATCACCCTGAGTGACATCTATTTGCTCCCCGGGGCCTTCCTCGGTTTCCCCTTCATGGTCTTCTGACTGGTCATCTTCAATGAACCTTTCATCTAAGACAAAGCGTTTGTCAGATTTGTACCTCGATTGCAAATCTAAAACCTTCAAATTTACCTAGTGAGATATTTTTACTACAATGATAATATTCACAAATTAAAAGTAAGAAATGCATTACCTTTTGTCCCTTCTTTCCCTCATAATGTTTTTTTATCTCAAAGTTGACACCATCATCACTTTCATCATCATCAAAAAGTGTTGTTTTCTTCTTTTGTCTTTCAATTTTTGAACTTTTTGATTTGTTTTGAATCTGTTGTTCATCATCTTCATTGTCTGAGAACCTTAATTTCTTGTTGGATACTTTGTCCTAAAAACATATTTAAAGAATTTCTATTTTGCTCTTAAAAAGTATAAAATGTTGTAAACGAATTAACATCCTTAGACTTACTATGCCAATCAGTCCCGTTTTTATGATTTGTTGTTTATTCTTGAATTCTCGCCTCTTCATTTGCATTGATTCCATTCTCTTTTTGTCTGCTTCTTGCTTCTTTTTGTCTGTTGCTGATACATTTTTTAGTTGTGTGATTCCATCATCAGGTGGAATATCTAATTTAGGGTTTCTTTCAAATATTTTTCTAATTTTTAAGTTTCTGTCTGTCTGTACACCATTCTGGACGGTGTCAACTTTTCTCTTCTTAGGATTTAATTTGTCACCTAATTTGATGATAGGGTGCTTCTTTGATGATTCTTTATTTTCATTCTGAAAAAAAAATACAATATTCCAATAAATAGACTACAAAAGGGAGTCTCAGTTGATTAAACAAAAAAATCTTATCTTACCCCTATAATATTGATGATGTGCCTAAATCAGAAATCATATATATCCAAAAAAAAATATTTTTACATTGAATTGAAATTTAATATATTCTAATAATGATTAATTGGGTATTTAAATAAATGTTTGATTTTTCTAACATTGCCCATTCATAATTAATTCACAAACATATTATTTTAATGGAATCTGATTTCATGTTATAATAATCATACCTCAGACAAGTCATCGCACAAACAGATGTGAAAATAGAACAAGATTCAATAGAGTTGTAATACCTAAGATATGATTATCTCAAGTTGAATTATATTGTAATTTAACATTTGACCTTTTTTACACAATTCCTGAAAGAGTTATGTGACAGTTGAAATTAATTAAATTATTTACTTATGGCTATTTATAAATATTTTAAATATGGCGAAATTAGAAACGTTCAATAAGTGGGTATGATCAATTTTGGATTACCATTATAAATGTAATTGAAAATATATAAAAGGCAAACCTGACTCACTGGGTTATATATCAACGCACAGCCCAAACCGCTGGTCCTAGAAACTTGAAATTTGGTACAAGGGTTCTTTTTATGATGTAAGTGAGCACTAAGAAAGGATTTTTAGAAATTCATCCCCTAAGGGGGTGAAATGGGGGGGAGGTGAAGCTTATATGGAACTTTCTCATTTCTGAACTTAGAAGTATGAAAATAGCTGTATAAGTTCTCGGTTACCATTAAAAATTATCTGTGTAGGTGAAATAGATAAAAATATCCCCACAAAGGGGTAAAATGGGGGGGGGGGGGTAAAGTTTGTATGGAAATTTTCTCATTTCTGGACTTAGAAGTATGAAAATAGGTTCTCGCGATAACCGAATTCCACGCGGGCGAAGCCGCAGGCAAAATCTAGTTGAAAATAAAATACTGTTACAGTATTAATCTTGTTCCATTACTTATCATGTTGTGATTGTTTTGCGATTACCTGTCCAAGCTATGGTTATAATTATAATAACAGGTACCTTATCAGTGTCCTTCTTCTCAGCTTGTTGTCTTTCTCGCTGAAGTCGCTCTAGGAAGCTTTCTCTGGCTCGGGTCACATAAAGTCTGCTGCCCTCAAAATCATTACTACTGAAGTATTTAATACCTGGAAAAAAATCAGTCACAACACATTACAACATTACAAAATTCCTCAAATACAAAGCAAATATTTGAGCAATAAGTATGTACGTATGTATGTATGTATGTGTGTGTAAGGTGTGTATGTATGTATGTATGTATGTATGTGTGTAGAAAGTCTCTGTGTGTATACCTGTTTTCTGTAATTTTTTGCTATATTTTGGTGCGCAATAAAGAGTTATTGTATTGTATTGTATTGTATTGTATTGTACTTAAAAGTTTATTCTAGCATGAATAGATAACATTATCTGATGAAATGGGGTATTTTTGTATACTTATACCAATGTTTCATTAAAATATTAAAATATCAGCAGTAAAATCAAGTTTATCAATCAGTCACATAAATAATGATAATCACTAGTTTTGAACAATAATTATGTTTTACTCATGTGGTGTCGGGTTAGAATAACACCTCCCCATTTTTTTCATGGATGTCGTAAGAGGCGACTGAGGATATAGGTTAAGGTATACCGTAGGCGACAGGCTAGCAAGCCGTCACTATTGTACCATATTTGTCAAACTTGAAACCTAAAATTGCTAGAAGTGGCCCCGAAAGCTGTACCATCTTGTCTGCTCTGTCTGCTTACCAAATATATACGGGTGCAGATCGCAGTAACAGAGGCGGAGGCGAAGTTCCATTACAACCCTAATCTCAAATAAACAGAATTCTGAATACAAGCCTAATAATAAAGCACAATAATATTTTTGCATTTTTAACTAGAATGTTATTTAAAATCAGTACTTACATGATTCGACTTCATTGTTCGCGCTAGATATTGTGACGAATGCGAATTTCTTAGGGTCATTTTCTATAGCAGATTTATTTTTAATATCTAAGTTGGTCACTTCTCCATAATTTGAAAACGCAGAGCGCAGCTCATTTTCCTGCACACTGTTCGGGAGATTACCCACAAAAAGTCGAGTTTCAAACATATTTGTTTTAAGAAGTAAACATGGAAACAAAAACAATAATTTTCATATTTTTTTAAAAAATAACTTTGAGGTTATACAGAAACTAAAATGTGTGTGTATGACCGAACCGATTGTCAAATGTAGGGGGGGTGACACTCTTTCCCGGCCCGTATAATACCGATATGTAAATACTGGCCCTGTTTTTCGTGTAGCCCATAGAAGCTCCTGTCAGTTTCTATGGGCGAGAAGGGTGTCGTGTGGTCCCTCTCGCTCTCGTATGAAATAGTATAAGTGTCAGAGGGATTGCATGACACGAACGTCGAGTTTAGATTTTGTAGTAGCCCTGCAGATTTTTAGAGTAAAATACAGATTTCTTGGTTGAGGATATGGCAACACAGGGCGTCTGCCAAATCGGACCGTCTGTATTTTTTCATAGGTACGTAGCTTTTGAAAGAATGCAACCTTCGAGTTTGCAAAGAGGCTGTATGGACTATAACTTCTTTGTCATTTTGGGGAAGGAGCAAGCACGCCAGCATGGTAGAAAAAAAAGATATGCCAAACAAACTTTGAATCAAAAAATTCGTTAATCGTTATGTTATTTTCATTTCAAGACAGTTTTCGAAGCACAGAAACACAAATTCATTAATTTAGTTATCCGAGATGGTCTTGTTTTCTTATTTACATCCTGTAAATACGAGTTATGAGGAGAACTCCCTATAAGTTTGTGTAAACATGTGTTTCTATAAATGTATTAATTTATGAGGTGTAACGTTGTAGTATTTTGTAGAGACTTTCGGGAAAGTGAATTGGTTGACGTCGTTTTAATTTCTTGAACATGAACAATAATAGCAACGTTTTTAAGTTCCACGGTAACAATATGGTCAGTATTATAGTTTTATTTATTAAATGTTTGGTTTAGTATTATGCTGTTTATCATTGAAAATGGTCTTAACTTATTTACTCTCATCTTTCCTTTCGAATTTTCATTGCGTGGGGTCAAATACAAATATGTTTATTTTGCATAAAAGGTCTTAAGACTCAACTAAATTGATAGTGAATTGGGAATTGTACGAATAACAAAATGAGACTGGTAAAACTAAGCATCGCCGAGTGTATAATATGTTATATTTTACTTAGTAAATTTGCTTACTAAGATCAGTGGAAGTCGAGGTTATTTTAGAATATACTAGATAGTAGTAATTAAATCCCGGGTGATATTTGTTTTGGTCAGTGAAGGTATAATAAAAATACTTAATACATTTGTTTAAACACATCAAAATACTTGTATTTTCAGAAATGTAATAGGAAGAAACAAACACTGAGCATTGATAATTAAGATTATCAATATTGAACCTACCTGTCACAAAACTTTCCCCCGTGGACTCTTGTGTCTGCTAATGATATTATTATTCTGTTTTTTGTAAAGTTGTGTACTAATTAAAAAAATCTGTCTTTATTTGCAGATAGTGCATGCTAAAGGCCCTAATATAGACAAAAACATAAGTTCAAGTTTCCGTTCAAATTTGCTGTCTTCCACTATGAATTTGCCAAGAAATTTTGAAAGGCAAGGTTATGCTGAGTTATGCAGTCAGAGAAGCATGTTTTATGGAAGGGAATTATCACCAACTGCTTCTGTCCAAAGTGATTTTCAGCCTAGAAACTTTCATCGGCCTTTCAATCAGGGATATTCTCAAAACTCCACTTATAAAGGCAGAGGAGGGTCACCTGTCTCAATGCGCAGTATGGGTAAGATATTGACTATGTTTGTACTCATACTATTCTCGTTAGTCCTGACATTTTATGGAAGCTATACATTCTGCATAGCAAGCGAAGTATTCCCAGTTTTGTGATTTCAGAAATTATAAATACTTAGTTCTTATTTCATTAAAAAAATTGGGCTTCACATAGTACATTTGGGGGTTATTCCCACCTGTTACCACTAATTTTTACCAGTGGTTACAGCTGAGATTTTACGATCTTTTACCACTAAAGTACTCATTGGTAAATCTAAAGCAATTGGTGGTAACTACTGGGATTTTTTTTTCCAGTAACCACCAATTAATTACTTTAGTGGTAACAGATAGGAAAAATAAAATAATATAGACTGAATATGAAAATGAATTATTAAAAAAAATATATTTCATTGTTTTCATTGCATAATGCATATTTGTCTAATTCACAAATTCGACTGCTCAAAAGTTAATTGGAAGAGATTGCTCTTTCACGATAAAACTGTCTATTGTTGACTTCTACTTTTAATCGTTTTTATTTAACATGTTATGTATCAATATATCGAAATTAAATATCGGAAGTTGTTTAGCGAGAAGTCCCTGTAATAGATCAAAAATGCTGTGAAAATTCCATACTCTGCTAACACTATCTGGTAATATTAGATTTGTCAGTACTTCATAAAGTATACTAGGACTTATGTCTGAGGATATAAACTTACTTTTAAGCAGCATTTCCACCAAAAACATGCAAGGATGTGTTTTTCATTAACCAATAGAAACGCTTCATTTACACATCTCTGGTGGAAACGCTCCCTTATGTTTATATTGACGATGTGGAACATTGACCACTTCCTTGACCTGAAATATTGGGTGTCTTTTCAACAATTTGTACTTTTTCAGATTCCAATGTTAGTGTAGCAACGGATATTGCTCATGGAATTAAAAATGGTAATTTCAACAAACATGAATGGAGAATTATTCTACAAGCAATCAACAACAAAAGGAAACATAATTTCAGAAGAAGAGCTGAAAAGAGAAGGAAAATGAAATTGTATTTTCAAAATACAAGGAATGCATCTGGAGATGATTCTGGAGAACAAGGAAGTAATTCCTCAATGAGCAGTGATGATTGTATGTCTACAAGAACTGGGTACAGTAGCAGACTTGGCAGGAACTATAAAGAAAATGTTCCTCAGAGCTTACCCAGTTTAGAATCCAGGTCGATGGAAACAAATTTCAGAAATGATATTAGAGACCCAAGACAACAAGCAGGATATGCCATGAAAAACCCGTCAAGAAGAGATCCAGAAAACATGTCATCTCTCCATAACAAACCAAATAACATATTTCATTCACAGATGAACCACAAAAATACATTACCTTCACAAGGTAATTTTCTGAGTGGTCCAAGAAATGTGTTTTCTTCTCAAAGTTACATGAATAGTCAAGAAAATGGGTTTTCTTCACAGAGAAATACCATGAATACTTCTGATTATTCCACTAAAAGTTTGCAAAACTCAACAGTAAAGTTGCAAAAAGACCGTTTTAAAAGTGGATTTCAGTTCTCATCTCAAAGGTTTAACAACTCTCTTATGCCTATTGAAGAACTAAAAAGAAACGAAAATGTTAAGTCTATAACTAAAAATTCTAATAATAACAAGAAAAATAAAGAAAGAAGCAATATGGATGCTAATAGCTCAGAAGATGATACTATTTTTCTGGACACAACAACAACTGTATCAAAAACGCAAACGAAACAAAAAAGCAATAATACTAGGCAAAAAAGGAATGTTGATTGTTTAGATGATGTGCCAATGTCTGCTAAAAAGAAATGTAAAACTACTCCTATTAACAACAATAAAGCTGGACAAAAAACCAAAAATGTAAACAAAAATAATGATTTTGTGTTTGCCAAGCCACAGTTTCCTATTAGGAAGAAACCTATTGAAAAACTGATTTCAAAGTCTGCAGAACCTTATTCCAATATTGCCGTCAATGTGCAGGAAGATAATACGCGCGTGCAAGCTGTTGACGCTCCAAGCCAAGAAAAAGAAGCAGAATACAAGACAGTAGAAACAACACAGCACACTAATAGTGATGTATCTATGAGGCCCAGTTTTATAAAGAGAAAATTATTTACACAGACACTTGATATCACTGAAAGGAAAAGTAATAGCTGTGAAAGCTTATCTACTGATAGTCCTCAAAACAATATCTACAGTGCATTGTTGAAAGAAAAACATAAGACAAGAAAACTGGCAACCAGCCAGTCATTGCTCAGTCGTGATGTGAGTCAAGATGACAATAATCTCTTAGATTTGATTCATAAAATAGTGCCACCTAGTCAAGTCAATACCACGAATATTGTCAAGCCATCCCATACAAGAGTTAATGAAAATAAAACTGCGAGTGATGGAGATGATAAATGGGATATTACATCAATATTATCAACTTGCAATAATGACAGTGTAAGTGATACTTACACAGATGATGAAATATTTAAAATTACTAATGGTGTTAAAACTAACAACACAAATAAGTGTAAAGAAAAAGGCAAACAAAGCAAACAAAATAAACAAGTTGATGCAAATAGGGACAAAAAGACAACAATTGATAAACCTGAAGTCAATAATGATGCTATGGCTAAGTGCAACGTGATTGTTCAAAAATTGTCTTTGGTAAAAATACCTTCCACACAAATAAAATCACCTGTAGCAGGTAAGTTTAGGTTGAAAATGTTGTAAATATAAGTAGATGAAATACGACAACAAAGAGTAGAAATTAAACGAAGGCGCCAAATTTGTCGTAACTGTCCTAGTTTAGACGTAAAATGCGCGAAAATGGTAACTATGTATTTTTTTCTTTTTTAAGTTTCTCTTTCATCAATTTTCTACTCTTTATTGTTGAGATGTATAACCACTTCTAATTGCACTCTATTCCTATGTGATTTGTAGTTTTATTTTCAATTAATAAACTAAAATACAACCAACTCATAGCTATATTTTGTATTGTTTCCAGGTCATGCAAAAAAGGTAACATTAAGCAAAAGTCGGATTGATGCTTTCTGGAACACAGATGCTGAAAGTGACTATGAATGTCCTCCAACACCTCATGGCCTTAAAGAGAAATACTTGCATGGTAAGATGCCTGACTCAAAAATGAATGAATGAAAATAATGCTTGTTGCAAGTCCTTTATTTTATTAATCATACAATCTTTTCACAGGTACATCTAAGAATGATAGCATAGCTACTCCAAAACAGAGTAATATTAAAAGCTTTCATGAAGTTCGACCAAATATCTCTACAAATAAAATATCTAAGAATACCATAACACAGTTAAATTCCTTAGTTATCACTAAGAATGATACTACATTAGTTAAAGCACTTAAAAAGCAAACAAATAAAATAACTAATAAATCAAGTACAACAACCCTAAACAACACAAATTATAAAGAGGCCCAACCAGAACAAACTGATAAGAATAAAAAAGTACCCACAGCTAAATTGGTAAAGACAAGGAGACAAACAAAGAATCGATCTGCTATAGAAGAATCTTGTTCTTCAAAACATGATTTTCCAGCTAGAACAAATTGCACTGAAGCTAACAGTAAGCAAAGCCATACGAAAAAAACAAAAGAGAATAATACAAAAAGTCAACCTACACCAGAAAGTACAAAAACACGAAACAGAAGTTTAAATAACATTCAATCCCAGACAGACAATACAAAAAAGCCTAAATTGCAAAAAAATGCTAACCATCTACGCCAAATTAAAGATGATGTAGAAGATATTCAGAATGGCACAATTTGCAAAGTGTTAAGGTCAAGAGCGATTGATCTATCATCTTCATTCAATTCAGATAAATTTGAGCTTACCGGCTTGTCGCACGTCAGAAAGTCTCGCACGCCAAGTAAAAGGATATCTTTTAATAAATCCAGAAATGTCACTGTCAAGAAAGGCAGAAACAACAAATTGAATGCAAAGTAATTGAGTAATTATGAATTAGTATTGTCAATTTGTCATTGAGCGCAGTTTACTAAAGTAATATAATATTTTCAAGCAGTAATCAGTATAGAAAGCCGTAAAACGCGTTTATAAACCTTGCAGGCAAACAACATTAAAACATTTTAAAACTTAGTCTGCGCAGAATTTGATTAATGCGCACCCTCGTGAACAACTTATTTTTTGGGATAAAATGTATCCTTTTATTTTTTCTGGTCTTCTAGTATGATGTACGCGAGTAGTTAAGGCTTGAAAAAAAGAACAAACAAACTCACTTTCGCATTTATAATATTAGTAAGGACGACTTCCATAGCAATAAGACTGTTTTTGATTTGATAAGATTTTATGAAATGATTACTTTTCTAGCTCCAGAAAGTTTTGTAATGTTTTTTCCTAAACAGGAAAACAATTGATTTGATCGTAAAATTATGTGTCTAATTTAGGATATTTATTATTATTAAGTACATTTTAGGTCGCAGTACAAATCATGAAAATATTTTTAGTTTACCTTATTTGACGTAATACTTGATTTAATTTTATTCTACAGTTACGAACTGTTGGCTATCTAATAAGTTTGTTTAGGTTTAGCAACAAATAGATAAGTTTATTGTGTATAATTATTTTCGTCTTTCAATGTAAATAACTACCAGATTTAATATTGATTACTTTATGCTGCTTTATACATAATATAAATATTTTAGGGAATATTACGCAAAGCTCTGCGCGGGGGGCGACACTAGCACAAACCGTAAACAAACCGCCCCATGACAACGTCAGTTCCCTTTATAGTTTGACGCCATGACGGGTCATGACATATTTATGGAAACAAAATAACATATTTACTTCGATAGTGACGATAGAGCTATATTTTCGAAAATTTAATTGTGAAATAATATGATATTATGACATCCACGAGCATTTAAAAAAAAATGCAGTAATGTTCTCTATTAATAGGGAATATTACTGCAATGTTCTGCCGTCAGAATGCAGCACTAGTACAAACTGTAAACAGTTTTTGAATATGTTCATAGGATGCTATATTATTTCTGGAAATATAGCTCTATCGTTACCATCGATGTAAATATCATGGTATTTAATTTTGTTACTAAGACTATTAGTTATTCTTACAAAATAAATCACGTAAAAATAGTCTTGCAACGTGCCTTTTCATTTTAACTTTTTGGGCTAACGGTATCCCCGACGGTATTCTCGAAGAAATGTACAAAAAATCAGACAGATGCGCCTTTTTTCCTGATTCTGAATGCACAAGGTGCGCCCTGTAACAGGAGCAAAAAATTAAACCACAGCTTCCACTCTTAATCTTAAGTTTTTTTAGTTCTACAACTTTTGAAAATAATTTGTATTGTGATTTTTATTATAGTTAAAAGTTTAATTGGACATTTGTTACGTGACTGGCGATGTCATTTAGGCTATTGGATGCCTTACATTGAAAATACCATTTTATTTGTTTGGTCATAATGATAAAATTACTTAATTTTTGAAAGTTGCAGAACTAAAGTAGTTCCATTTTATAGCAGAACCTCGTTTAATTTTTTGCTCCTGTTACAGGGCCCACTCAATTTCACAAAAAAATGTTAGTTGTGCCCCTTTTCGTTATGATGACCGAATAAATATGTCACGATTTATTAAAATATAAAGCGAACCGACGTAATGGCAGTTTTCGCTCGTGTTTCCCCTTGCGCAGAGCTTTGCGTAATATTCCCTATTACAAATGAATTGATAATTCTATCATGTTATCATTGTCTCATGTCTGTCTTTGGAATGAAGTGTTTTTTATAAGGGGTCAGTGGTGCACATACCCAAAGCTCCTATTTATTAATACATAATAAATACATTATAGTCACCACCATATTATATGAGCTGGCTTCAAAAAATATGTAAAATCAATAAATTTTAGCTGAAACTATATTATCTTCTCTGTGGCTGAAACGAACAAAACCTCCCGTTCGACCCACCTACAGACTGAGCCTTCACACCAGTGTTAAAGTAGGGAAATTACTTCCCCATCCTTAACACTAGTAGGTGTGAAAGAAGGTAAATTATAATATTTATATACGAGGGCTGATCCGAAAATAGTTAGTCAACGGCGTGTTATTAATACTATTCATTTAATTTTATTGTAGCTGAAAGGCAAATTCTATTACAAACTTTTTTGTGTAATTTCACTGGCCAGTGACATTCAGTTATTTTTTTATGAATTTACAAAAAAAACATGTCTGTCACTTTTTATTTGCAACAATGGAGGTAACGCGGGAAGCATTTCGTGCTATGATATATTACGATTATAAACGAGGGTTAACATACAAGGATTCCCATGAAAATTTAACCAGTGCTTTTGGGGCATTATCCCCGTCTCTTGCCACCATCAGTTACTGGTTCCGTGAATTTAAGCGTGGGCGGAGCGATGTCAAAGATGATCCTAGACCGGGGCGACCGGCAACGGCAGTCACTCTAGTAAACGTCATCAGGGTGGAGTGGCTAATCAAGGAATCTCGAAACATTACCCAGCGAGAGATACAGAACGAACTGAAGATTGGATCCCAGGCTGTTTCTACCATTTTACATGATCACCTTCAAGTTCGGAAGGTTGCCTCTCGATGGATACCACATTCTCTCACACAGGAGCAAAAAGATAGACGTGTCGATTGGTGCAAATTTATGCTCAATAAATTCGAAGGAGGCAATTCACAACAAGTGACCTACATTGTGACATCCGACGAATCTTGGATATACAGCTACGACCCATTTACAAAACAGCAATCAACAGAATGGGTCTTTGAAGAAGATGATTTACCCACTAAAGTAGTTCGCGGCCGAAGCGTCAACAAAAAAATGGTT